>BDMV01000012.1:32313985-32634174 GCA_008326285.1 Oryza officinalis
GGGGCAAATCGATGGCCACGCACCATCGACATTGCTGGCTGCGACCATGTCTCCACTCCAAGTAGGTAATGTCAGGCTAGCTTCGACGAGCCACCAGCTATGCGCATGCTGTGGAGGTCAGGATTGCATAGCGGCGGGACCGCACGCCAAGCTCGGCCAGTTTGTTGGAGTCTTGGAGAGGTCGAGAAGGAGTACCTTGTCGCTGACGTCGATACTCTACTTTCAGGCCTACATCACGAAGGCGTCGTTGACGAAGACAAAGGCCACGGTGTAAACCCCCTTGGCGCAGAGCTCCTCGACCTTGGCGAGGCTGCGGCTAGGCCGCCGCCGTCTCCTCAACAGGTAACTAGTGCCACCGCTGTTGCCTAGGAAGAGGACGACTAGATCTGTGACCAACTCCGGCGAGCTCTATGGGGTGGCAGGTGAAGGAGAGGCGATGGCTCCACTGCATGGGGATGTGCGGTCAGCAGTGGGCCTAGACGGATAAGTAGTGGCACATCTCGAATAACTGTTAAATTGTAACGGTATGTTTCCAATTTCGTGAATTGCGATGACATATTTCAAAATTGACAAATTTGGATCCAATTAACCCAAGTTAATTAATATGCCTAACAAAGAGATTAGTTAAGCACAACTGAACTAAGACAATTCTTAGGAGAGCTCTTCTTTCAAAAATCTTTAGCTTCTCAAATAACACAAATTCACGCTCAGATTACGAGAATCCGTACATATAAAATACAGAAGAAGCCAGAAGCTAGTGACACTAATCATTTCAGATTCTCATCAGCCGCTCCTTGGAACACTGTGCTCCACCAATAGTGCAAAGTGTGTGCATGCTTGGATATGATAATCATAGTTCCAAATAATAAACCACTGCTTAACTGTAACCAGTCAAGAGGGTGTCGGCCCAATGGGCTGGAAAATCACGGCCCTACACAACACATGTTGTGGTTAGCTAGCCCAGCCCAGCCCAGCCCAGCCCAGGCCAGCCAGAGCCGGCTTAGCTGCTCTTGGGAGGCGGCAGAATCCAGGAGTCGCCGTAGACGAAGTGTGATCCGGTGAAGGGCTTGGCCTGGATGTCGCTCAGCACCAGCGACCACCCGATCCTCTTGCTCGGCAGCGCCCCGGGCCCACTGCACTTGTACTCCCCGTAGTATATCCCGCTACTGCAGCAAGTAAAATTATTATCAAATTAGACAGGCATTAGTGTGATCTTTTTATAAAAAAGAAGAGTTGATAGGGTGAGAGATCAGAGTGAGATCAACTGTCACTTACTGCTCGGGTTTTTGGATGTCCCAGCCGTCCCAGCCGACGGGTACGACCTCTTTGCCCATGGTGGTGTAGGAGTAGACCACCCGCGACGAGTCACCCCACGCTCGGCCCAAGTAGATCTGGCCGATGCCGCTGATCTTACACCGCAAGAAGGAGAATCCGGTGTCGATGGCCTCAGCGATGTTCTTGCTCCTCTGCTGCGCCGTCAGCACCGCTACCTCCTTCGTCACAGAGTCGATTGTGCAATCCTATGTACACATATGACATAGAGATTTGTACACTCTCCATTCCACAATATAAAACATTTTGGTCTCTTCATCTCTTGTATAGATTTACTAACATCCATATGAATTTTAGACACATATATAAAACACATACATAGATGCATGCATGAATTTATTCAAAACCCAAAACGTTTTACATTGTGAAATAGAGGTAGTACACTTCTTTTTTTTTGTTAACGTTAGAATTATGTTTACTTCACGAGTACCTCATAAGGACGAGGCAAAATGATTTAGGGGTTTTATAGAATGCAAGATTTATTTTTTTAAAAAAAATATAAGAATTAGTTTAATATTTGGAGAATTGTTTCTTCCTTCTGTAATAAATATTTGCCGTACATTTGGATAAGATCTGGTCATTAACTTTTAAGATTTTGACTATTAATAATTTTGTAAATCCTTAGTTTACATATAAAACAAATGATATACATAGATTTGCTTCGAAAATAACCACCGTCATAATATCATAAACTATTAGATTTTATAAACTTATACTGATATGAAATTGCAGATCGATCTAAATCGATTTTAAAATGTTTGGTCGAAGTCTTGTCACAAACAACAAATATTTATATTTATGCCCACGATTGTACCGCGTAGAGGGACCTGCCGAAGCCGAAGATGAAGTCGACGCTACCGCGGATGATGCAGTTCTTGAAGTAATGGAGGCCCTTGTGGTCGTACAGCGTGTCCTGCCCGCCGTCGATGGTGCAGTTGTACAGCGCCACCTTGCTCCCGAACACCCGCAGCGCCACCGCCTGCCCTCCCTGCGCCCCCGGCGCCGCCATCGGCGCGTGGTTCTACTCACCGGCGTCGACGACGACGACGTGCATGCGTGAGTCGTCCTATCCTCCATGGACGATTGGTCGTGAGAAATTAATGTTTACGTGTGGAATAGCTAGCTAGCTAACCTTGAAGACGATGCCGGAGGCCATGAAGTAGTCCGCCTCGACGGCGACGGTGGCGGAGGCCATGGTGCCGATGGGCTGCCCGTCCTTGCCGCGCGTCGCCGCCCTGTCGTCCCACATGATCGTCGGCGGGCTCCTCGGGTTCCCCACGAACGTGATGAACGGCTTCGTGAACGGGATCAACAGCTTCTCCCTAATTCATATAATCCGCCATGATTTCATGCTTAGATTCTTTCGATGCATGCAAATTCATCATCTCGATCAACTCTGCGATATACTATCTCCGATTCTCCATCCTAAAATGTATAACGTCGTTCTATTCGTTTTATTTAAATATTTAATATAAATATATAAAAATATAAGTTAAAATCATAGTTTCTTTAATGATAAACCAAATCACAACAAAATAAATAATATTTATATATTTTTTTTAATAAAACGAATGATTAAATATTATTTAAATTAACGACGGTCATATATTTTGAAACTGAGGGAATTTTTTGGATGGATCGATCGAAATGGATTTACTTGTAGGTCCCGGGCCTGATGTCGAGGATGACCCTCTTCTTGTTGTACTCCGGCACGGCCTTGATGGCGTCGGTGATGGTCCTGAACTTGCCCTTGCCGTCGGCGCTCACCACGTACCTCGCCGCGCCGGCCTCCGCCGCCGACAGGTCCGCGTCCAGCGCCTTCACCTTGCCGGCGTACTTCCGCTCGCTCAGGACGTAGTGCTGCACGTTCTGGGCGATGAAGTCGCTGAAGCTGCCGGCGGCGGCGCCGTCGGCGGCTTTACCGCTGGGCCTCGCCGCGGCGGCGGCGCCGACGGGGTTGATGGTGAGGGTGGATTGCTGGTTCTGCGACGAGGCTGGCCGTGACGATGCTAGGAACGCTACAAGAGCAACAAGAAATGTTGCAAGAACAGGTGAATTACTACTACTACTACTACTAACAATAATCTCCATATTACCAAGAAATTATTGATCCTCTCTCAAACAAAGAAAATAATTAAGAGAGAGGGAAGTTTTTTTTGGGTTTATTGAATGATGAAATGGTTGGTTTGGAGATGGTTTTGTGTGGGTGCAATTTGGATGTGGACTATATTTGGGTTTGGCATTGGGATGGTTCTCCTTAATCCTTCCTTGTAGTACTCCGCTGCCTGCTCAACGTGCATATATCTTAATTTTAGCATGCATAAAAAGAAGGCCCAATCTAATTAGTGTGGGCCGAAGCATGAATGTAGAGAAAATTATGGCCCATCATTGAATTTTTGTCAATTTGGACATACATGAATGCGGACAAACTTGCAAAATTTGGAGTGCCAGTATTTCTGAAAATATTTAGACTGAACACTTGAATCAAAAGTATTAATCAAAACCTTCATCCGAGGAACAATTATTCAGATATTAGAATGATGGTATGAAAATGACATGGATATGCATGTATTTTTGAAAAGGCACACTATAATATCTACAAAAATCATAAAAATAATTAAATATTTAATGTATGCATGAATGTAGGTCTATCTAGACACTGACCGTTTCTTTTAAAAAAAAGATCTAGACACTGAAAGTGCCAAAACTACACTTTGAAAACCGAATGGATAGCTAGCGAGGTACATTGGGTTTTCAATATATACTACATATATATATACTTGAAGTATAGTTAAAAAGTTATTGTAGAATATAATGTATATTTCTGGGTAAAAATATACACAATCCCGCACACACTCTCATTATTTAAAAACAATATATATAGCAAAAATCAAAATTTTTAATAGGGTTTTTTTAAATAACCACCCGTGTTCAACTAATCTCGAACTATTCTACTAAAACCGTGAGTGATCCAGAAGCAAATTAAGATTGTTATTTCTACTACCTAGGCTTTATTACGAACAGAAATGGATTGAACACGTGTGTTTGGAACAATTTGGTAAAAAAAATTGTTTAATTGGGAACAAGTTAACTGTGAGATTTTTAAACAATTTTAGACATAATGTCTCAACATGATAAACATATATATAATATATTAGGGATAAAAATAAGATATTACCAATAGCTAAAAGGACCACCATCTATTGCCTTTTTTTAAAAGAAGTGACACTGATGCAAAGCTTGATTACTATTTAAAGATATACTTGTCAATTACGCATGATTAATTAGCCGTATATACCAGACTATAACGCCGATCAAGGAGCTAGAAAGTAGCCCGGTGAAGCTACTAACTAGTATAACATTCTAACTCAAGCTAGATTAGTGATAATTACTTCATCCGTTTTATATTATAAGTCACTCCATCCGCTTCATATTATAAATCGTTTAATTTTTTAATTAAATTTATAGAAAAAATTAATATCTACAACACTAAATCAGTTTTAAATTTAACATTGAATATATTTTAATTTTGATAATATGTTTCTTTTGTATTGAAAATATTAGTATATTTTTCTATAAATTTGATTAAACTTTAAAAAGTTTGACTAAGAAAAAAGTCAAATGATTTATAAGTAGGCCCTACGACAATTAGTCCTAATGATGTGGTTAATTGACCAATAATTAACGCTTCCTAATTAATTAATTAATTAGCTCGTTAACTACCGACAGAAGATGGTTCTAATTAGTTAATTAAGCAATTAAGCGCGTGCGTGCTTCTGATTAAGCAGACCAAGTACATCTGTACATGTAATATAATAACGTTGACCGTTGACGTGGCAGCAGCGGCGGCCGGTGGGCCCGGCTCCGGCGCGTGATGTGCGGGTAGGGTGACGTGGCGCGTCGAGTGGCATTAATTTTGTTCTCACTGTGGCGGTTTTGGTTTTACGCACGTGTGCTCTTCCTTTTCACGTCAGCGTGGGCCCCACGGGTCTGTCACTCTATCCGGACAAGCAACGACTTCTAAAATTTTTTTGACCTCAATAGGTTAGTTATGGAGAAAATACAACTACTAATATATATGTAAAGAAAAATGATGAGCTTAGAATACGGTCTCTTTCATCGGACCAATGAATTCCAAATGAAGAATGTAACTGGATAAGAGATTCTAGCAAACCTCGTCATTTTATTTACAACTGATTATAAACCATAACATTTGTTAACAATAAAAAATAATTTAAAGATAGAACTTTTATACATGTGTTGTAATTATTAGTGTCTTAAAAGCTGAAAATAAATGAAAAAAAAATAACTTTTGGAATTTAAATTTTGGATACTGCTGATAAGCTAAAGAGCAAACGATGTATTATCGTGATGATTATTATAGGAATAGATGAACATTGTTTTAAGTCGTTGAATGTAGTGCTTGAATTACGCAAGATTCAAGTTTAGCATCATTAGGGTGATAAATACAGGAAGTGTTGAAAATTGTTTCAAGTCGTTGAATACTTTTACGCAAAATTCAAGTTTAGCATCATTAGGGTGATTATAACAGCAATTGCTAGTATTCATTCCGGGATGTTTTGTAAGGTCTTATTTTAACAACTGCATAGACGACATTAATTAAAGAGGAAATTCAAGAAATACCATCGACAAGCACCCCAATTAAGAAATGTCATCGTCGAACCCAACTTTCTAGAAATATTATTGTACAAGCATCTTTGTCCAAAAATTTCATTACCGTTGGGTTTCCGTCGGCAGCCCTCCGTTAAATGCTATAAAAAGACTATTTTACCCCTATGAATTGTTGAAAGTTGATTAAAACTTTTATTATTTCCATCAACTTACAATAATTTAGTCTCAATAGCAACATACAAATTAATGTAAGGTAACGGAAAGTGCAAAAAATTTTAATCAACTTTCAACAATTTGTAGGGGTAAAATGGTCTTTTTATAGCACTTAGCGAACGGTCGCTAACGAAAACTTAACGACAATGGCATTTTTGGATAAAGGCGTTTGTACGATGGCATTTCTAGAAAGCTGAGTTTGTCGATGGTATTTTCTAGATTGGGACGCTTGTCGATGGTATTTTTTGGATTTTCTCTTAATTAAATTACCATCACTTATTCGAAATCCTACATTTCAATGCACCCCTAGCTAATCCTATGCTTCACCAAAATTCAATCAAATGATGCGATGATTCGATGAAATCTAGACACCATATAAGGATTACAACTTTTTTAAAAAAATTAATAAAAGTTTTATTGAACTCAGTCAATTACATAAGGAGCCATACCGAGAACACTTATAGTCTCTACATAACTAAAATACACACAATCGAAACACACAGCCACACACTAGTTTTCATCAAACTAACAAGTAGTATATGAAGAGTTAAGGATCAGCAATCCGTAAATTAGATCGTCACCCAAGCTTCTAGGTAAAACACTCCTTGACAACCCTCTCCAACTACTGACATACCATTACAATAAAATTTATAATCCTGGCTTATGAAGAATAGCCCAGGTATAGTAATAAGAGGAATACCCCGATCACAAGCTATTAATCTATATAAATCAAATAGAATGACAACATATATGCTATGATCAGTGACAAAGCACGTTACGAGGAGAAGACAAGTGCATGACATCCATGTGCCTAACCCTAAGCACAGCCATCTTTCATGAAGCAATTGCAGCATGCTATGATGCTTCCATATTAATGTAGAGGTTTCTTTTTGTTATATATTAATTTCCTTTTGGCCCATGAAAAAAGGCTCTTAATTAAAAGCTGCCCATAAAGTGAGCTTTATTATTTCCAAATTGATGTATAGTTGATGTCACCACTGGAGAGATGTCATCTTATTCTTTGTTTGCACCACATGCCTAGTGCCTTGCACAAATTGGGGAAGAAAAGAGAAAAAAAAACTTCGATGTCCTTTGAGCCAAAGATGAGGTTGGGCATCTCTCCACGTGGTTGGAGAATGGAACTTAGTGGAGATTGAACAGATGATGATCTCTGACAAGAATCTAGCTAAGCTGTGCTATAGAATGCATGAAGCTAGCTGGCTTGGAACTGCAAGTCATGTTTTTATATATAAATATATAAATGAGTGGTGATGATCTAGTGTTTCTAGGATCAAAGGAAAAGTCCTGCATATCTTATCCTTTGTTCATTCTTTTTTTCCTACTATATATATATTATTGTGATGAGCAGGAATGCACCAGAAGGCGGTGGGTTATGGATCATGCACCGAATGCTGGTATAAATGTTTTTTTATTAATATGTGTTTTCTTGAGAATAAATGATATTGTTCAATTTGAAGATAAACGGAGTTAATTAGTTAATTCCTCGTAATAATATATATAATGTGCTAATATATACAATCTTTGGATCGAAATACACACACTCAGATGAGTTTTACACTTCGAATTCGAGAGGACGGGAGACCGGGAGATAATAAAGATCGGCAATTGAAAACAACTCACCATATAGTAGGATATGCAGTATATAGTTTTTGACATACAAAAACTGATAGGGAAAAGGTAGCGAAACAATAAAAAAAATAAGTGCCCAAAGTTGTAGTAACAATCACGTCTTCTTATATGTTTTACATTGTTGGACAACATACATATATATGTGTCAATCGACATCCATGCACAAAATAAAAAAAGGAAAATCAAAGAAGAAATTTTACTTTCTCTCGTAGTAACTTTTGAAGTTAGAACAAGCTGACTCTAATTTTTGTTCCACGAGTTATCTATCAACATCATAAATCGTATACTCCTATACGTGTGTAAATATATATATAGCCACAATACAAATGCAAAATTCACTGCATCTTCCAAATGTCCTCCAAGCTCCAAAAATTCTCGGAAATGCCCTCAGAAAAGCCTTGCACCCACCCAACAAGATCTGGATCCTGAAACTGGCTATGCTCATGAGGTTGAAGTTGCTTTGATTCATAATTACAAAACCCTTGATTTGCTCCCTGCATCCAGTAGTCCCCACCATTGACCATCTCATTGTCATGCACATTTGCATAAATGCCCCCATCGTATGACTCCGATGTCGCGAACGAGTCCGACGACGATGACGTCATCACTGGCATCCCATGAGCATCGCCCGTAGTAGTGATACTGTAGCCATGGTGATCACTAACCTGGCTTGTATTGGCGAGGCGAGGCATCCATAGATACCTCATGGCATCCTTGAACCTAGCACTATTGGCATCACAGTTAAGTTGCTTGGCATGTTTTTGTATCCGGGTCCTCCAGTAGTTCTTGATCTCGTTGTCTGTCCTCCCTGGCAAATGTTGCGCTATCTTCGACCACCTAATAATCAACACATCGATCCCCAACGGGACCAAAATGTAATTAGAAAAAAAATCCATGGTAGGGAATCACAAAGAAAGTACAAATGCTATAAGCTAAGTTGTGTGGCACTAGACTAGTGGAGATATATGTAGAGAGAGAGGGGAGGAAGGAAGAGAGACGTGCAGCTTTACAACCCGTGCAGCTTCCATGCACTCTGTTATGTGAAAGTGAGAGGCATCTTGGTTGTACATGCTAGCTATAGCCGGCCTAGCTTTAGCTCTTGATGCACCTATCTCACTCCATATGTTTACAAATTAATTAATTAAACCCATGCATGCATACTTAATATTCCTCTGTAGCTATAGAAGACTTGTACAATATGAACTGTGCCTATCTAGCTAGTATCTTGAACAATTGTCGTATCTAATATATATTGTCAAAGTATGTTGTGTGGCATCCAAGTGTGTGGCCAAATACAGCACGTGACATGCGACGTGCACACACATACCATGTATGGTCCACAATTGATGGCATACTTAAATTACACCTGATATATATGTAGTGATTTATATGTGCATAAATGAATTATTCTAATTATTTACATTCATGTTTTTCAAACCTTTTAATATTTCTTCTAATTTATTTTGAGGAATTTTGTGTGTTAACTGACAGTGGCTTTTTAAAAAACACCCCTATTTTTATGTTAAAATTTAAAAAATAAAGAAATGACCCCACTTAAATACAAATTAGTTGTAATCGATCCCACAAAATTAAATTTCTGGCTTTTAACTGAACCATGTCATAAATGTTAAATATTTATGAACGGAAAGAGTAATAACTAGAATAATAATATTCTAATGGATGAGTTAATAATTACCGGTTGCCCCATCGGGAGTGGAGGTCGAGGATGAGCAGCTGCTCGTCGGCTGTGAAGTTGCCGCGCTTTACGTCGGGTCTGAGGTAGTTCAGCCACCGCAGCCGGCAGCTCTTCCCCGTCCTCTTCAACCCTTCAATCCAACCAAGAATCAAATCGTTAAAGCAAATTAAATTAAGATCAGGCAAGCATGCAACACTAATTGATCGATTGATTATTATTTTTGATGATCAGCAATTAATTGATTGATTGATTGATTACCGGCGGCGCGGGCGAGGGAGTTCCAGCGTCCCTCGCCATGGTCGGCGATGTAGTTGACGAGGGTGAGGTCCTCGTCGACGGTCCACGGGCCTCGCCGGAGCTCCTGATCCGCCGCGGCCTCCTCCTGCTCCTCCTTGGCCTCCTGTACTGGCCGCATCATCATCATCAGCTCGCCCTGGTCGTCGACATCGAGCGGCGGCATCGTCACCGGCGCCGGCGTGCTCCTGCTCCTCTGCGATGAGGCCATGGCCGGAAAGCAACTCAGCTCAGCTCTCAGCTAGGTCGTGTGTTGCAGTAGGAGAGAGAGAAAGGAGCAAGTAGCTAGATAGCTCTAGTTTAATTAGCTTAGCTTAGCTGAGAAGTTGTAGAGAGAGAGAAGGAGAGATGGATTAATTAGTCGGAGAGCAATGGCAATTGGCAACTGTCATTTTATAGTGTTGAGGAGAGAGAGAGAGAAAAAGAGCAAGTTGTGTAGTCTTGAGAGAGAAAGAATGAGCATGTGATAGAAGTGTGTGAGAGAGAGTCTCCGATCGAGGAGAGAGAAAGAGAGAGAGAGAGAGGATGGCATATCACTTATCAGTATCCTTGAGGCCTTTGATCGATCTGTGTAATTACAAAACAAAATTTTGGCCAGACAGTTGTAAGTCGAGTTGATATGTGTTTAGAACTACCTAAAGGTCTTGGACCTGCAAAAAGAATAATGGTGCGTGTGTGTCTCTCTCTATATATATATATGATTTACACATGTAGAAAAAAAGGAACAAGCTCATTTTACATAGTGTTACATTTGATTTACACCCCCAATTTATATATAGGAGCGGTTATTTAACACTATAAATTTTTGAGAACCAATTAATTAATTCATATCTAAAGGTGGGTTTTTTTCTTAAAGATTTTCGAAACAAAATGGGCTCATTTTTTTCGTAAAATTCTGCTTGTCACGTGTCATATCTTCGTCGTCAAAAATAGGATTATTGTAGTTAATTTATCGTGCATCTACATATTATAAGCGAAATGGCTTATTAACGATTAAAAATAATTATCAATAAAACTTTTATATACGTTTTATTAACAATTTAAAATAAAATGTTAAAGAATATACTACAATTAATAAAACCTCAAAATCACCTTAAAATAAAGTTTTAAAATTTAAAATTTTGCTTCTGCTTATAAGCTGAAGGCTGAACGCTAGCTAGGGTGATAAAGCTTCCATAATAGCAATATAAAATAAAAGACTAATAATAATCCATGTTGCATGTGAGCACTGCCCAAACCATTTTGGTTAAGATGTTGCAACCACTCAAAAAGTAGGCTTGCTATGAGTCAATTAACCATTGCCCATGCATGTTAGAAACCAAGCACAAGCCACATCGATCCACTTCTCCCTTCTCTCTCTCTACTGCAATCTCATCCTTTTGCACATGATGTGCTTAACGATTGCCGTGTAACAAAAACATAATCACTTTCACCTCTCACATCTCACTTCTGTTCTAACACCTTCTAAGCTTAATTACTTGCTTTTATCACGCTCGGTGAATGAGTAGTTCCCACGTGAACAATGCAAGGATCACTAGCTCTACATATATATATTGCCACCTTTCAATTCAGTCAGTTACACGACCATGTCAAACGATTTGCTCAATTAGCTGGCTTTCCATCTCTCCCATGACCATTCTTAGAGAGAGAGAGAGAGAGAGAGAGAGAGATTGGACACAAGGGAAAGCTAGGTTTTTGGAGATGCTAGAAATGGCTAGGACAGGCAACAACTTTCATTTCTTTGATGCATCACACACAAGGGAGGCTAGCTAGGAGATGGTAACCACCACATGTGCATTACATTCATCGAGATCAGCTGGTTGCAACAAGGAAAAAAAAACTATGGCCATATGCTTTCCATTCCTGTTGATTGTAATTTCTTAATTTTATCGATACCGGCCGGTAGCTATTACCGATCGTTTTCTAGAGGGGATCAGAGAGAGAAGAATGAAAGTAGAGGAGAAAAAGATACGTTATGTTTAACCACCGTCCGAAAAAAAAAAGAATTTTTGAGCACGTAAAAACCTTACGCATCGATATATTAGCAGGAAAAGAGAGATTTTACAAGTGACCTACAGATTATGGGGGTTACAGAGAGATGAAAGGACACCAGACTAACTAAGAAACCGAATTTCTGGGAACAACGAGAAAAGGAGAAATAGGTTAGTGACTAAGTGCCAAGAAGATAGTCCGAAACCACATAATTAAAGAGGTTATTTTAAATGGTTCTAGATATATGTACATATAGCAGTTAGCAAGTTAGTATGGTTTGATGGTATTTTAAGGTTAAATTGGCTGACCACGCCTATCAGCAGTTGGAGCATATGGTTAGAGAGTATTTTACCCAAAATTATGGGGACGATCTTAGTCTGTGGATCGATGATTCTTAGCACTTATTTGTATCCAGTTAAAACTTTGGATGTGTGTATTATTTGGATTGTGTGCATCTTAGCTAGCTATACATAGGCCAAAAGTGATCTTGATTCTAATAAAGCCTTTCTTTATCTCTTCTTTTTTAAAAAAATTGGCCATTGTGTGTAGTTCAGACTATATTGGAGTTCATTTTAATTATAATTGTTTATGCTGTTCATTTTTAGCCCAAGACTTAAACTCGAGGGAAACTACATGCAAGAGGAGACACTACTGCACAAAACGATTTTTACGAACATACTCACTATTTTATTGCAGGCGGACTTAAAAAAACGTTCGCATATAAAAAGACTTGGATGCTGTTCGGTTAAGGTCCGCATGAGAAAATTGATTTTCACATGCGGCTCTCTTAAGAGGCCCATTTATGAAAACAAACCTATTATCGCAGGCGGGCTGACCCGTCCCCTCCCCCTCTTCTTTTCTCTCCTCTCTTATCTCTTTAAAAAAATCTTCTTACTCATCCACTCCTCTCCCCTCTCCTCCCTAATCCTCTCCTCTCCTCTCCCCCTCCTCCAGCGCCCCCTTTTCTAACACCCTCTCCTCTCCTCACCCGAGGCAGACGGGAACGGTGGCGGCTAGGACGACGACGATGACGGATTCGGCGCCAGCGGATGAGATGACAACGATGATGGCTCCTCTGCCGGTCCCTTTCCCTCTCTCTTACTCTCTCCTCCGCTCCTCATCCTCTTCCTCTCTCTCACTTTGCAGGCTGGCGAAGGTGCACAAGGAGGCCGACAGACTGCGACGATGACGACGGCGGGTCTAGCGACGCACGAGGAGGCTGGCAGAGGAGGCGCACATCGACGGTGTCAGCGGCGTCACCTCCTTAGGGCGTCTCCGCCATGTTAGGAGCGGCTGGCCCCTCTCGCGTATCCGGCACCGCCAGCATTCTCCCTTGCGGATCCAACGGCGACCTTCTTCCTTGCGGAGCTAGCGCCACCGACCTTATCCCTCGTGGATCCGGCGGAAGCGACTTTCTTCCTCATGGATCCGGCGTCGCCGGCCCTCTCCCTTGCAAATCCAGCGGCAATGGCCTTGGGAGGACGGATCCGTCGCCGACAACCTCGAGTGTGACGAGGTCTCGACGACGACAGCGGCGATGGCAGAGTGCATCGACGACGACAATGGCTAGGGCGGATTTGAGCTAGGGTTTCAAATTTTTGATTTTTTTTTTGCAATTTTCGTTTTTGCAGGCAAACGGTTTAATTGACCACGTGCAAAAAAATTAGTTTTCGCATGCAGTTGTGCTGTTCGTATAAAAAATATTGATTTTTAGAGATATTATGGTGTAGGTGGTTGCATTGTCCGTATGCAAAAATCACTTCTAACCGTATGCAAAAATATTTTCTGTAGTAGTGAGACTGTATTGATTTCTTATTACTATCTCATGCTTTTTTGGGGGCAGGGTTTGATGGTGAATTCAACGTAATATATAATTGTATTTGCAGTGTTGACTGGCTATATATAAAATATATTAATTGGATCCAAAATTAAGCTACCAAAAAGTTTTTTTTCCAATAGCATGAGTAATGATCAGCTGGATATGCTTGCATTGCTTTTAATTACATATCCGAGATATATAGCTACTTGTTTCTTTTGGATATATATATATATATATAGCTATGAGGAAGGAGCGATCATGTGCGAAGAAGTGTGCAACAAAAAATATTCATAAAGGCATAAAATTCAATGCAAGTCACATCACAAGAGTATAATGCTCTCTCATCTTTTGAGTTATGGGAAGGCATGTGTTATTGCTTGTTGCTTCATCCACATCCAATTAAATGATCCAATTTAAGGTTACATCTCCCTCTGCTTTCTCTGATCTACCCAAAATATGCTTTCTACAATCTACATGCACAAATCGATTGAGTACAGATCAAAATGCAGCTAGCTGGACACAGGCAAAGATTCCATTGTGATCATCCATCTATATATCCATCCAAATTAATGGACAACTAGGATATATGGATCTACTACAATTATGGATTGCACATATGTACATATGGTTGCATCAACCAACAACTAGAACTACTTGCACATCAGTGAGTATTCATACGTACAGTATTATTTTCATACACAATCTCTACACCAACAATATATAAAGTAATGTATGCGTTCGATTTAGATTGTGGAGGACATGGTGGATTACTCTGATTTTACGACAATTATTTATAGGTATAAAAAAAATAAATATTAAAAAGTAAAAAATAGATTTAAAAAAGTATCCCAATATATATATATATATATATATATATATATATATATATATATATATATATATATATATATATATATATATATATTAGCAGCTTAGGAAGCATGCCCGTGATAATTTAGTAGCATGCACTTTAGAACCGTGTAGTGGTCAATATATACATGATCATAACTTATTGTTCTCTAACATGTGCCAAAGTAAAACTTAATTTTTACTACATGCTTAATGTGACTTATTAAAGGTTTCTACTCTCTTCATCCCATATTGATCATTCCGTAAGATTTTTTAGGTCTTTCCAAATTGATCACAATCTAACCGGTGTTTATTCGTTTATTTGTGCAAAATTAAATGGCATCATTGCATATCTGTGTGTTCATGTGTGCAGGAGAAAATGTCATCGCTGCATGTCTATTTGTTTATCTATGTAAGAGTAAACGACATCATTGCATGTCTATATGCATGCCTAACACAACATCTTAATCGATGAGATTTAATTTAAGAAGAAAAAATATTTTCTTATCTAGGTCTCGATGCCATTTTCAAATATAATGATTAAACTGGGATGAAAGGAGTATTATCTAGCACAGGTCTTCTTAATTCCCTCCTCATGATTAAGGTGGAATAAACTACATTCGTTCAAAGAAAATGGAATAAACTACAGTCTTATGCCAACTTTGGTAAACAAAAACGTGTTCCGTTGATTAGTTAATTGTTCTTTGTCATCACAAAGAGATAAAGTTATATTGTATTGTACTAAGTTTCAAAATAAATATAGTTAATTATGCGTGAGCGTGTACGATATTTTTATGTAAAGGCGAGAGAGCGGCCACTATCTTGGATTCCTGCAGCATGGTGCAATTAATGTATATCGATCATCAGGTATTTGTGCATGCGAGTACCATATGACGTCGATATATGTCCATCTTGACATCTTCTCGTGATGTTAATTACTATCTATTTTTCAAAATAAATTTATTTTTCACTTATCTTACATATATTAATAAAAAAACTAAAATACTTCTACTTTATTCAATTTCAATATAATTATTCATCACTTTATCTACTTTTAGTACAACTATTCTCTATTTTTATAAATTTCGATGCAATGATTACTTTAAAAATAAATTTATTTCGAGACAAATGAAAAAAAACTTTAAAATAATTTAATATTAAACGAAGGAAGTAGTAATAAATTAGCATGTGTACTGCCATAGTTAGGTAAACCAATAAATAGTATGTATATGGCACCTCAATTATGAAGTTAAGTACTGGAGCCACAGGTTATTAGCTATTCCCTCTATGTTGAAAACAATTGATGTTTTAAATAACTTTTGACTATTATTTTTTTTTATTTTCTATTATAATATATAAAGAAATATAAATAAATATATGATTCTATTGAAGTAAATTTTAAGAACAATCTATATATATATGGTCTCAGTATTTATAGGGCAAATATTTTAGTCTAGTATTCATAGTTAAAGTTTTTAAAAGTTTATACCAGTCTTGTCTAATTAATTTTTAACGAGCAGGGACTTTATATAAAGATCAACAATAACTTAATTCTGTAATAGTTCGATGTTTCGATTATACAATTTAAGAATTTTTTTATCATCAAAGAGGTACTGAGATGTATAAAAATTAACACCAAAAAAGTATATACGATACCTGACAACTCAAAAACATTGTTAGTTTAATGGTATGCTTTAATTAACCCAACTAATTAAGTTCAGTTTGTAATATACTATCTTCGGTTTTTTATTGATGTCGTTGATTTTTTTTGAGGAAAGAATAAGAAAAGAGTGAAAAGAGGAGGAGAATTTTTACATGCGGGTGAGTTAAGAGGCCCGCATATGAAAATACCCTTATTTTCGTGTGCGGACATTTTAAGTGACCCGTCGTCGCTGGGAGGGAGGAGAGGGGAGAGGAGGAGGCCAGGAGAGGAGTGGGGGAGAGGAGTTTGACTTTCGGTGGGAGATAGAGAGTCGGGAGAGGAGAGTGGGTGGTAGGATAGAGAGGAGAGGAGAATAAAAAAAAGGAGTGAGAAGAGGAGGGGATTTTTGCATGCGGGTAAGTTAAGAGGCCCGCATGCGAAAATATCCTTATTGTGCGGTCATTTTAAGTGGTCCGTTTGAAAAAATTAATTTTTTCATACGAGTCTCTTAAGAAGCCGTATGCAAAAATAAGGGTCGATTTTTGTAGAAGGGAATACTTATGATCCGTCTACAACCTATCGAGGTAATCGTTCAGAAAAATTATTTGTGTAGTAGTGTGCTAGATTTGTTTTTTTATAGAAAGAGTAATATTCATGACGCATTCCGTTAGACAGACATGAAGAAAACATGTGCAACTCAAGCAAGAAATCAATTAATAACTAATTAATATTGCAACATCACCCATTCACCCGTACATGCATGATCCAAACTGTTGACTTCAAATCATGAGCCTGTTGATCCAGGCACAAACAACCTAAATTGGCAGGTAAATATGCAACTATTATATATTTGACAAGCATGGATGAGACAAGAATTCTCTCAGGAGAAGCAACAACGACCCAATAATCAACCAGATCAGATTCTTTTGTGGGAAATTGAACTAAAGTTTTGACGAATCTAGGTTAGGAGTATTAATTATATGTTTGACACTAATTAATTCCGACCAGTACGCATGGATGAGAGACAAGAATTCTCTTAGGAGAAGCAGTAGTGACATTCAAATAATCAACCAGATCAGATTCTTTTGTGACAAATTGAACTAAACTTTTGACGAATCTTGGTTTGCTAGCCTAGTCTGTAACCATAAATTAATATAGTTCAAAACTGCAACACATGATGCACAAAATAATTAAGCTTGGTAATTAATATAATCCATCTGGCCACAAATCACGCCACCATGTCCATTGGTAACTCACACGTACGAGCAAACCCATTCAATCTACACATGCTTTAATTGGCACGCATAAACTAAAGATTAATTAAAAAATGTACATCCCAAATTGATCTACTAGCTAATAGTCCGAGGATGAAACTGAGTTCAAGTGCTGATGGATGAAACTGAGTTTACGACGATTACTGAAGGGCACAGACAGATGACTTAAATACTATAAAATTAAAAAGTTGACTCGAAAAGGTTTTCTAAGAAACATTGATAAATAAAGTTTTTTTCTATAAAAATCACACCACCTATTTGCTTAGGAAACGTGCCAGCGATAATCTGCATATATGTTAACTTAAATGAATATTTAGTCCTAGTGTAGTGATCATGAAAATGAAAGAGATGACTCGTTTATTCATCAATTTAGTATGAGATCTCAATTAACTAGTACACATTAGTCGCTCTCTAGACGATAAGTTTGAACTTAAATTAGTTTCACAGTGGAAACGCAGGAAAGCAAGAACGGCGGGGAAGAAGGAGGCACGCATGCTTCCAACAAAATATCAAACTGCTGCTGTACTCTATGGAAGTAACAGCTGATCTAGCATATGACTTAATTTGTGTTCAACATGAGCTCTACTAGCTAGGTAACACCTTTTGTTTTTTGCTGATTAATCTTTCACTTTCTGTGCTTTGCTGATCAGTTTGACTCGACTTTAGGGAATCAATCAATTATTATGTTGGAGTAATAACGCTATTAACCTAATATGATTTACATCAGCATGTGTTGTCAAAAAGCAAGACATCATTTGGGGTTGAATATTTTGTTTATGTAGTGTACACTGCATATAAGTCAAACCAAACCACCTAAATACATATACATATACATACATATACATATATATACATATACATATATATATATATATATATATATATATATATATATATATATATATATATATATATATATATATATATATATACTNTATATAACAAATGCATAGTTCTAGAATACCAAATGAATAGGAGCAGCTAGCTAGCTGGGATGCGCGCGAGCCCTTTTGTTTTCATATATGCTGCTTTAGTGAAATCATCACTATATGCTCCTGAATTTCAGCCAATTTCTTTTATACCTCTAAATTTTTCTTGCTCCCTTGTATATCTTAGAATTTTAGTTTTTATCATTTTCATACCCTTTCCAGTTATTACCAGGTGGTTGATCGTTTAATTTTCATGAAAAGATCCATTTTACCCTTAGCGCCGGAAGAAACATGTAAATTTGTGGGTTATATTGTTGGAACTATACATGTTTGTTGTGTGATATGGTTATATATATGAGTTTGTTGTGCGAGGTATATATCATTCACAGCAAAGTTTATTTTTAAGATAATTATAAAAAATAATATTTACTTTTATTTATTAAAAATAATATGCATAGCATATATTTTTGTGATGGCAGCATGCCGCGCGGGACTAACCGCCCCTGCCGCGTCACTGCGACGGCGCGCGTGTGCCGCGCAGGACTGACGTGCATGGTCGCACGTGTTGACACATATTTGTAAGTTTTCAATCCAGTCTCAATTTAGTCCTGATTTTTGTTTTTTTTTTCTTCTGTGGTTTTGCGAGTGAAGTGGTGGCACAAGCATGGACACATATTTTGCAAACTTTGGGTCTCAGTTTAGTCTTAATTTAACCATGAGGTTATAATCTTGCTTAGCTCAGTTCCCGTAAAGGTGAGCTAATCTTGAACTGAGTGGAAAAAATCGACAAGAAAAAAACACTCACAAAGTCTGAACAGTAACTGTAGGTTGACCGGTTTGGACTTGGAATCAGTTATTTCAATCATGAGGGTAGTGGTTTCTTCTTCTCAAGCTCAAGCTTGAGATTCATGTCAAGTTTCCCCAGATAATGATTGATGTTGATGCTTTTACATCTTGCATCACTTCTCTAGACGCCCAGGCTTGATCAAAGAGTTCTTGGTTACCGTTTTGGCCATTAATCGTTGTTTGTTGCGCGATGTGCGTCCTCCCTAACTCTTTTACTAATCCCTGAAAAATACTGCCTTATGAGTTGCGTTGCTGCTTCCTTGACAGTGTATCAGTCCCAATTCTGTCAATCTGACCTTATTGTTTCTTGTTCAGTTTTGGAAGAACATCTGCGTAGTTCAGTTGTGGGATAGGGACACCATTGTCAGTTTGTTGCTGCAATTTTAATTTGATGGGAAATTTTCCTCATGGTTATGATGGATTCTTTTTCTGAATGTGTTTTCCACATGATTATAATGGACTTCATTTCTGAATGGAATTTCCACACAATTATGATTGCCTTGTTTATTCAGAATAAAATTTCCACATGAATGTATTGTCATAGCCCACCCTTCTTGTGATTGAAATTTGCTGAAAAGACTGTCTCAACGCGCGCGCTTTAGTTCAGACTGCAAGTGACAATGACTGAGAATGACTGGAGTACCATTTGTTGTGGACTGACCTGGATAGTTTCAGCATTTCTTAGTTAAGATGGGTTGTTACAGCTCATCAGTTAGACTAAGTAGACTGATTATCATCAAGATATTGTTGTGTTTGTCAAAGGAGGAGCCTGCATGTTTGAAAGTCGATGCTCAAGAGCGAGACTATTAGCTGTATCACGACACCTTCTTTGTTAGGCTGTACATCCTAAGATGCTAGCTGTACTGTGTGAATTTCTTTGTTACCATACACATTAGTGTTGAAAATCATGTATTACCTTCGTTGAAATGTTCAAACGGTTGAACTATTAACAATCTTACAGTTTCCAGTTAGTGTGTTCCTAGTTTTATTAGAAACTTGTTCAGTTTTGCATACTACTTTCGTTCCTACTTCCTATGACAATTTTGCACACTGTTGTGTAAGGTAGGAATAGGATTGATGGAAACAATTAACATTGGCTATCTTTAAGCAGACACATAAGAAGATTGGTGATATGACATAAGTTACTATGCTATGCCTGTCAGAAGCAAGTTGCAATTGTGAACATGTTTTAATTACTGGCACTAATTGCTGAGAGTAAACAGTTGAACTGTTGTACCATGTATAGTAGCTTATCTAGATCCTTGTTCTTAATGTCCTTTCTGAGATCTGAAACTTCGCTTGTGCTAGCTTGTATCTGCATATGAAAATTCTGGATATGATTATCCTTGCCTTGATCACTGCATATCATCATAAAATCATTTTCTTTTTTTCTTTTGCAAACTGCAACCAAACTAAAGATTTTTGCAGTTCCCAGGAGGAATGTACTATCCACAATGCTATCAACTTCAACAGTCTTCCTCTTCGAATCAAAACAGATCACGATGGCTGAGACAACCGGTGGTACATTCAGGGAGTACATCGACACATTCGATGGCTACTCCTTCCTCTACCCCAAGAGCTGGATCCAGGTCCGAGGAGCCGGCGCCGACATATTCTTCAGAGACCCGTTCTTCCTCGACGAGAACATGTCGGTCGAGATATCGTCTCCTTCGTCTTCGAAGTACATGACGGTTGAAGATCTTGGCCCCCCAGAGAAGGCTGCAGAGAGAGTGCTGCAGCAGTACCTGACAGAGTTCATGTCAACCAGGCTATGCGTCCGACGAACGTCGAACATCCTGTCAGCGTTGTCGAAGGTCGCTGACGACGGCAAGCTCTACTATGAAGTTGAGGTGAATCAAACAGATTATACAAATTCCCTTCCGAATGCACAGAATCAACCAGCAAAGATTGTTGTTTTCCTCGCTGTTTTGTTCAGACATGCTTGAAGTCAGCACAAAACCTGCATGAACATTCAGACAAATTGCTTCTGCTGCTGTTGTTTTTGCAGGTGAATATCAAGTCTTTTGCCAGCAACAACGAGCTGGCGGTGATGCCGCAGGACAGGGTGCAGCGGCTGGAGTGGGACCGGCGCTACCTGTCGGTGCTCGGCGTCGAGAACAAGCGGCTGTACGAGCTCCGGCTGCAGTCGCCGGAGAAGGTGTTCAAGGAGGAAGAAGGTGACCTGAGGAGAGTCATGGACTCCTTCAGGGTCAACAAGATTGCCTAGCAGTAAGGGGGAGCACAGAAACAGCAGCAGAAGCAGTGCTTTGTCTAGTTGAGAGCAGAATTTTTTTGTATAGCAGATTATTTATTCTCTGCATTATTCTTTCACCCCCTTTTTTGTTATCTTGTGAGTATAACAGTACCTTACGTGTAAGATTATATACAGTACCTTTGTAAGATGCTATGGTGAAGAGCAAAAAAAGATCCAAAACTTGCAAAAATGCACGTCAAAGACTGGTAAATAAGTAACTTGGGAGCTGTGCTAAAGTGAAATATATGGTTTTTTGTAGCTTTCATACATCACAAGACACCAAAAGGGGTCTCATCGTCCATGTGTAAGCGTATGAAGCTTGTCAATTGGTTCCAATGTGCCACCGTATCTCTTTACAATATATCCTGTCCTATGGCTATGAATGCCAAAGAGATGTTTAAACTTTACAAGAATGAGAGCTAATCCATGTGACACCTCCCTCCAAATGCGCCTGACAACATATCAAAACATTTGCATGGTATCTGCAGAGATGCTTTGACAAAACAGGGTGGTGCAAAACTTCGAGTCTGGTCATGGTGGTTTTGACCTAGTTCTCTTTTGCAGATTTTTTCCCCTTCTGTTTCTGCTTCTGCTTCAGTTGAGTGAGGCCAGGTGCGGTGATCTTGGCATTCCCAACAATGGCAGCAACCAATTCAGGGTCCGTGCAGGCCTTCATTAGCTCCTTCTCACGGTTTGTGGCGTCAGCAGTGTGCAGGAACAAATTCATTGCAGTTTTGGCAGCTGCAATCAACATACTTGGATATCAAAACATCATACTAGAAAGCAAAATCGATACAAAAAAAGGGGGATAGAAAGCAAAACCGCTACATCTTTCATATTCCCTCAGGTAATGGATGTGTACCTTTTCCTTTCTTTGCAGTGCCCGGGGTAATCTTCACACGATATTTGTATGCCTGCAATGCGTTGTAAGGGGCACACACTGGTACAGCATATAGCAAAATATCACTTGGCAGTGGATTTCCAGTTAAGTAGTCCAAATCAATCAATTTCTCTTTCTCTTCATCACCGAGCTCATGAATGTCATCTTCGTCCATGGTAACACTGCCACCAGCAGGGGCGCTGCTTCTATCCATACCATCTTTGCCTCTACCAACATTGACATCAGCTGGATCCACCTCAGATGTACTTTCAAGGCAATCGCGTGAAAGATGTCCAGATTTTTTGCATTTATAACAAATTTTTGATCTGTCATCTTCACCTGAGTAAAAGATATTACCGTTGATATTTGAGACTACATAGCAAAAAATGGATAATTGGGACAGCCATTTTTTTTGCCTTTACTGTTCAAGACATAGGAATACTATATGAATAAACTAACAGTATCTCAAGTAAAGACTAGTCAACTATGACAAGGGTAAGTTCAGTAAGATTATAAGCACAAAACTGTAATGGAACCATCATTAAAAGAGATGTAAAATGAGAAAATGTTTTAAGTACCAGTCGATGGTTTTGATTGTGCTGCAGTGGCTCCATCTGTATCTTCTGAAGGTTTGTCCTTTTGTGAGGCCTTTCCAGAGGACTATAGAAGAAAAAAGTTAAATATTACAACAAATGAAGCGGGGTACAATTGGAAAGAAAACAAGAGATGCAATTACCGCAAGTAAAGCCATCCGGATTTCTCTTTCTTCTTCATCCTGCTCTCCATACTTCTCTTTAATCTTCTTAAGCTTGCCCTTCTGTCCACGACTTACTTTAGGATTAGCAGGCTTTTCGTTTGTCTTTCCTTTTTCTTGCTGTGAGTTAACAGGCTTTTTGGCAGCTTCCCCATTTGGAGAGTCACTGGTAGAATCACCAACATTCTGACCTTTCTTCAGTTTTCTTCTATCTGCTTTAGATATGTATGGTTTATCTCTTACTGATGTTTTCTTCGTATCAAGATCATCAGTGTCTTCTGCCACGCTTGAAGAACTACTGCTGAGCAAAGAGCTTCTGCCTAACACCTTAGTTGGCCCAAGACCAAGATTCTTATCAAGCAAATCCTCAAGTTGTGATGAAACAGTGCGATCACTTGTTTGTCCCTTGGAAGTGGAAGTAGTGCTGTTTTCCACAGTTCGGATTTCAGAAAGCTGCTCAGATGAGTCAGCATTATCCTTAACATAAGGTGCATTAGAAGGGGTGGGATTGTCAATTTTTTTTACATTGATATTATCCAAGCTTGATTCATCATCATGTTTCTCCTTGCCTGCCTCACTATCGCTGTCAAGTTCGCCATCCAATTCAGCATTGCTTTCCTGCTTCTGAGACTCAACATCAGGAAGGGCCTCCTCGTCTTCACCCCTGACCCTCCTTTCATTTAGATGAGATGCCAAGGAGCTCTCATCCAAACGGAATAGAATACCAAATCCCATAACAAGAGGGTGAGGTGGGAGAAAATTTTTCTTGCCACGGATCATAAAACTACCAACTGTTAGGTACTCGCCAGTAGGAGCTGTTTTGCTAACTTGATGAGGATACACCCACCAAGCACTGGTAACAATTTTTGAATCCCATGCTTTGCTGTGGCAAACCTGCAACAACAGGAGCAGGATCAACAGGCTTAATCTATATGAGCACTCAATCTTTAACATTTAGGAATAGCAAAATAATATATTAGACTCACAGTGAAAGATCCTGCTTGGTTTAATGTTAATGGTGGAATGGGATTATCAGGTTTGTGATTCTTGATGATTGTACTGGAAGCTCCATGTAACTCAGCATGCACGTAGCTATCCAAATCCAAAGATGCAAAGTAAACAAACAACTTCCATGAGAACCTCAAGGAACTAGATACAAATATGATGACTGAATTATGAAACTTAAAGAGCCATAACAATGGAGGTTATGTTCTCTATGATCAACTGCAAAAATACCACTGATAGAAGATGTACAGTGTGCATCAACAATAAGCTTTACAGCCATTACCAAAGATGTTTATGCAATTGTTTGCAATAGACTGGGTGACAAGGGTACTTACAGATCTCCTTTCGACATGTACCGCTTGACAATCAACTCATTTTGTTGAGCATCGCGGCCACTAATAATCAGGTAATTTTCACTGCTGATGAACCAATTGAACTTCTCAAACCAGTGAACTTTGCGCATATGAGTGATTGCAGCGACAGTTTTTTCCTGCAAATATCAACATATCAAGTTATTTTTATGAAATAATAAATAAATTCAATTTCTTCATATAATTATTTCCATGTGCAAGCATATAAAACAACAGTCTAAAGAAAGCTTTATCCAAATGCTTGGTTTGGAGGACAGGTAAAACACACTAAATTTTTCATTGACCTTCTATTATGAAAATTGCATATATTCTATCAAAGACAAAAAACCAGGCAAATAATTTAGTTTTGCCTTGTTTTCTAGAGGAAGATACATTCACAGTTTTCATGGCACTCTGGAAGGTGAAGGAGCTCCAGGGGAGCCTCCCCAGGATTCCTAGGTAGGTGCTAGTTAGAGGTAGTTTTATTCAGTTAAGATGCATCATATGCATAGAAGGAAAAAGTTGAAAGAATAACTCATTGCATTCGGATCCATTCAATTCATTACTTTCACCTCCCATTCACATTTCCCTCGGACCGGTTGCTCCGATCAATTCCTAAAACCCTTCCCATCATCCATATCAGCTGCATTCTCTTCTCCCTCATGTGCTTCCCTATCCTCCCTAATCCCTCAGTGATGCCATGCCAACCATGGATACATCAAGCTTACACACACTTAAGTACTTAGGGGCTGGTGGGCTGTTTGGATGGCATCCACACGTTGCGACAAATCACAATGTGTGGTGTGCCAATTTTTTTAATCAACAATTTGTTTGCCACGATTGTGGCAAAAAAAGTGTCTATGAATATGAAGGGTGGCAAGCTGGCTTTAAAAGTGTAGCAGGCCACAGAACCAAAAGCTTTGCCTTGGTTGGTCGAACTTCCTTCCATAGGTATGGCGAAGTCTGGCACCCAACTAAATAGCCCCAGTTCCAAAACAAACCTAAAACTTATCCAACACGTACTGATAAAAGGAAATGCCCCCCACCCCACCCCCTCTCTCTCTCTAAAAGTTCTTGGTCACAAGTGTATAACTGTATGGAACCTGAGCAAGCTGAAGACGTGTCTTCTTCTCTGCTGCTTTGAATGCTTTCTCGTGTGCTGTGACAGTCTTCTCTTGTTTGCTTTCCTGTTTTTTCTTTAGTTCATACCACCGCCTGGCATTTGCATGCGCAGAGAGTGATAGATCAACCTCTACCTAGAAGAAACCATAAAGTGCCACATGAATAAGAAAATAACATGAGGAAATTGATATTGCATAGAAAAGTAAAGAATCAAAACAACTAAGTAAAGGTATAAATTGTAAACAAAATCAGAATAAAGCACACATGCAATTATCATCCTTTTATCCATTCCCACATGCCAATCTCTTGTTTAAAACTTTCAATACTGGTGACAAGGAATCTTCCAGTTTGCATGATTGTCAGGCAACATAAAATAGCAAATGACACTTTAATGCAATAGTAGAAGTTGTAGATGGAACTTCATCAAATAAAATTACTCTAATTAAAAATAAATATCGCTATTGAATATACAATGGAACACCGATAAATGGAGATAATTCAATCTATTCCTGCTAACCAAGAGAAGAAGAAAAGAACCATGAAATCAATAATCTGATTCAGCAATTTAATGAATAACAGATGTTTCCAGGTTACATAATATAGTACAGAAAACATTACAGATGCAAAACTAGGAGTTTGCACAGCATACCTTTTCAACAGGTGCAGTTTTCTCCTCCTCATCCATGTCATCAAGATTATTGCTTAGAAGTAGAGTGATGCAATTTCTTTCAAAACTAAGCTTATCGATTAGACCTGCTACTGGGTTTCCAGCCTTTTTCTCCTCCTTAATCATGCGAGCAAGGGCATCCCAACTCATTCCATTTGCAAGGGAAACACGGACAGCTACAATTGCTGCATCCACATCCTCTAAATTATACTCGATTAATTCTGCCATTTTGATGGAATGGTCAACCTCCTTTCTCAATGTATGTACACGATTTTCCTGCATGAACGGTTGGACTAATGAATATCAGGCTATCAGGATGCTGATATAAAGAACAAACTCACAAGTTATGAATGCAAGAACCTGATCCAATTTAATTTTATTAAGCCTTTGTGCCGCTGATTCCTCTTTTGATTTCTGCTGTTGATTAACCCTTTGACTTTCTATTTTGCTGTAGAACTCATCTAGAGCAGCATCAAATGTCTCAAACTCATCAAATTCCCTTGACTTAAATTGACTCAACAGGATAGGGCAATATTCGTCATATATCTGCATACAAAATGTTAGGATAAATAAAACAATATCTTGAAAAAGAATTGACTGTATGCAGTATGCTCATGTGCTACTGCATGAGAGGAAACTATACATTAAACAAAAGAGAGTAACCACAATCAATTCCACAATTGTACTAAAAGAAGCATAGTGAAAACAACAGAAAGACCTTCTGACTAGCACTAGACCCCTCCAAGGGTGTGAAATTCTTCTTTGCAGCCGCCTTATTCTGCATGAGGATGTACCCCTCAGGGATCCTTTGACCAGACATGACATCTACAAGCCAATCCTCAAACTTTGAAATGGATTCTACTAGGGACTGAATAGTGTGATCATCAATACTGCTCTCTGGGTCTTTCCCAGCCTTTGTACTTGGAAGCAACCCAGCATCCAATATGATATGCTCAGCTAGTGCAGGCCCATAAGCCAATGCTTCCCCAAGAAGTGTCTTTAGAGTTGATTTATTTGATTGAGCACTATTACTAGTTTTTGCATTTGAACTTGACTGCTTGTTTTTTGAAGCTGACTTCTTTCCTGTTGTTGTAGATGGTTCAGATTTATCAGTAACCGGCACTCCATTATTGGGGGTTACAGAAGGTTCTTGAGCATCAATCAAACCGGATGTAACTTGAGAAGATTCTTTATCATCAACTGCATTAGACATCATCAGTGTGTCTTTTAACTTTGTAAAGTCGGTCCTTTCAAAAACACGGCATGCTTCTACTGGATAGCGGTGACGTGACATGATAGCCAATCCCTTGTTATCATCTCTGTGATTTATAAAATTGATGATAAGTATATACACAAACAGTAAAAAACAAAAGTAGGCAGATTTATTGGATCAAATGAAGGATTATGGAATCACTGATATAATTTTAGTTGGTCTTTTGGCACCTTATAGTAAAACAGAACAAACTAAGAGCTCCTCCTAGATAGAGCAATTTAACAAAGTACTGCACAAATTAAAATATGGACCTATGTGAACGGAGTAGTGTCAGAACTGTGTATTCCGAATCTGTGAGAAGTATATTTCCTTGTGCGTATAGTTCTAAAATGACAAAATGCGCGTTACTGCCAAGTCCAAATTGAAACAGGATAATCTGCACAGTTGAAATGCACACATCATTAAGTAAGCCAACCAATAGAAGTACAACGCTGATCGCTTGAAATGGTTATGCTAAAAGAATGGAAATGAGAACAGTACCCTATCGTATCCAAGCATGCGGACATCTTCAAGTCTCTTGCTTCGAATGTGTTTTCGCAGTTTGAGAGTGAAACCAGATGGTGTGGTGCTCTTGTCACTGCAGAAGTAGAAAACCAGAGGGGTTTAGACATTTTTGTCGTGAAACAAGGACTCCAGGTAGACTGCAAACATCAACTAAGGGCATCACTAGCATCTTACCGGACATATTGGGTGGTATGCAGCCTGACACCACTTTCCATCAGCAACAAAACCTTCTCACTTTCCCCTGACTCTGTGATTCCGCTGCTGTTCATCAGCTTGAAAAGATATGTCTGCGCAAGTGCATATATAAATGATAGTTAGAAAAACAGCTTTGTAGAATGCAGTACACCTTTTGCGGTTGCTCAGCAACAGAAACATACTTAAAAGAATTAGTACACTGGAATAATATTATCCAGCTCAATTAACAGGTATCTGAGCCTTTTTCATTAAGTTAAGTTGTCCAAAGTATCACCTGATATCTCAGAACACTAGTATAGCACAACAGCCATATCTCACCAAATTACCTGGATCTTACAGGAGTCGGGCATAATACAGCCCTGACAAGGTGGCAATCATGCGAGGCTGGAGATAAACCCACGGCATCAAACACTACCATCAGCCAACAACACGAGTCCAATTGAACAGACCACCATAACATTTTTTTTTTGACAACAGGCAAGATCTTTGCCTAATAATGTTGATACCTTAGCATGACATACCCAATGTTCTTCTAGTTCAGCCCAGTGCCAGCAGACACCAGTGTTCGAGGCAAGCTAAGCTACTCATCCCATACGAGCCCCAACCAGAATGGCAAGCCGCGAGCGCGACGCACAGAGCCTCCACCGCCGCCGCCGCAGCTGAAGCAGCCAAATCACCCCCGTTTTTTTTTGGGGGGAAGGCATCGCATCGAGCCTGATCGCCGCTGGACATCTACTCGCGTGCCGGAGATCGGCTGATTCTTCTAGTAGCTATTCGAACACCTAGGGTTCCAACACAGCGTAGACCAGGAGATGGGGAGGCAGCGCTACGGGAGGGGGAGGTAAACCGACCTTGGGGGTGATGTCGTAGACGTTGGAGAGGCGCATGCCGATGAGGCGGCGGAGGCACTTGACCTCCGCCGCCACGTCCGCCGTCGTCATCCTCGCCTTCACCATCTCCGCCGCCCGCCTCTCGCCGCCGCCGCCGAGAGAGAGGGATGGACGCCTCTCGTCTCTTTCTCTCTCCTACTCGCGAGGTTTTCCTTTCCTTCCTCGCTTCCGCCGCCGCGGTCGAGTAGCCGAGTCGTGTGGGGCTCGTGGGCCAGCTCTGGAGGCCCAAGCTCATATCCAACCCGAATCTCGAGGCAGCAACGGCCCAACCTGCCGTACCACAGAGGCCCAACACAGAGCTCCCGGGATAACTAATTAGGACGTGTTTGATTGGAGATATACGATGGTTGAGTTGGAGCGAACCCGTTTTTTTATGATGTTTGGTTTAGGGACAGGTGAGATGGGATAATCCCTGAAATAGAATATTCTCTCTATTTAGGTCAGCTCCATCCCTAAAAAAACTGGCGGACCAATCCAACTCATTTCCTTTCTCTCATTGACATGTGGATCATATCCTTCAAACCCTAAAAAAATAGAATCATTTTAACCCTTGTGCCAAACACATAGATAGGACCATCCCATCCTAAAAAACTAGGATGGACCTAACCCATCCCATTTAATTCCCAAACCAAACACACGCTTAGTAACTCCGCCAAACCTCATAAAAATGATTTGTTTTAAGCTATGAACCTCACAAAATTACTATTACCTCCATCCCAAAATATTGCTACCACAATGAATTTTGACACATTTTATAGGTTTGTCTAGATTCACTGTTTTAGGATGGGTCAAATCCTATCTTAATAATGTTTTTTTAAGAAACACAATACAAACGCACTCACCCTATGAAACGTACCGATGCAAACCCTACCCGCATGAGCATCTCCAAAAGACTGGATTGACATATCTTAAGATTGTCAAAGTCACCACAGACATCTCGTTATCAATAGGTACATTACCTGCTACTGAAAGAATAATCAGTCGTAAATATGAGCACTCGTATCAAATATAGGACTTTAACCCGAATGAACTGATTTCTCTATAAGAAATCTAACAGTTAAGCTACGTTCACTTTATAATTATTACGATTACTTGAAAGTTTTTATCAAATAAATTGCGACAGGTTTTTAGCAGTTCACTTTAAAATTGGATTGTGTTGTATAGATATACACTCCGTTTTGCATTACGATGGATTACGATAATCTCGATTGGTGCGACTGCTTTAAGATATTCAAGTGTTTGACAATCTCTTTTTCTTTTTTAATCTATGTTGCATTCTGAAAATACAGAGCAACTGAGATAGACATGAGAATCGGATATGGATTAATAAGCCAAAGCAAAAGCCAAAATTTAAATTTTAAAATTTAATTTTGAAGTTGATTTTAAGATATTTTTAATATAGTTTCTTTTGCAACATTGGCTTTTAAGTCGCTAAGAATAAATATATAAAAGTTTTATCTACAAATTAATTTTTATTTTTTAATAAATTGTTTTGGCTTATTAGAAGATATGGACAATCGATGTGATTCAATATATTTTGTGCAGCCTTAATTTGGTTTATAACTACAAACTATGATAATTACAAGTTCTCGTCTCCACGGTAACTTAAAAAAGGCATAAGCACCACACAGCACACGGTGTCACACACACTGACACACACACAGAGAGAAGGTTACAATATTATTCACTTGAATAAAGGAGTAAATTTCTCTTTGCACGCCCACCGGTAGAGCCCATGGTAAAACATCTCTTTTTCTTTAGTGTACAAATGGCCATATTTCGCATCGGCATATAGTCCCATAATCTTCTTTTATCGTAAAAACAAAGTACAGCCGGAAATTCTCTAAAAGCAGATTCAGGTTTGTTTCCATCTTAACAAAGCAAATTATGATTCTTGATAGTACAGAAAGCAACTGGAAGCTTGATCATTTCAGGCTTCTTTGTGAGTTGTGACTGGTATACTACTTGGAGCAACAAACCCCCAACAATTTGTGCAAGGCCAGTAATCCTTGCCAGGGTTTACCTTCCTGTTTTTGAAGTGAAAATCGTTTCTCATCGGTTTATAAAAACTCAGCGAAAAAACAGAAAACCAATAATTTTCGGTCACTCCATATGATTGATCAGTTTTTACAAACTCCTTGCTCATGTCAAAGGGGCAACTGAAACCATTAGTCATGTCAGACCTCTCTCCTACAGCCACTGCTGTACGGCAATGACGGATACTAAACATGTCCTGGCATGTGCAAAAAAAATAACTTATTGGTATCATTGGTGATCCGATCAATAAGAAAGAAAGTTAAAAAAGCAAGTTCTGAAAAGCTGGAGATATCCAGCCTAAACTGATCTGTACTATAACCATTTATGATATTTTCATCAAACTGAGCAGAATCCAAGCGACAAAAAGAAGGTATGAAAGGAATTGCATAGCTGATAAGAAAAGGATCATCCAGATCATGCATCATTGAGACTCCTTTTTGGTACTAGTTATGTAAATTACTAGAACTTTCTGTAGATCCCCAGTATGCTCACCACTGAAACATTTCTGAACCGCAATAATCAAAATGTACGAGATTACATGCAGTAGTAGGCTACATTGGAACTTATAATGTTTTCATCCTAGAATCTTATGCTACCTACATCTTTTAATAGATGAAGCTGTTGACTTTTGACATGACGTTTGATTATCTGTCAAGTTCAAAAAAATTAGTGCAAATATGCAAAGATATAAGTCATGCTTAAAGTTTTTTTAATGATAAAGCAGTCACAACAAAATATAAAATATTTACATAAAATTTTTTAGTACATCAAATGGTCAAATGTCATGTCAATCGTCAAAAATCAACGACGTCATCTATTAAAAAAACGTAGGGAGTAGTAGTACTATTAAGACAATATTTACCTTCTAATTGTTTGAAGATGCCTTCAGTTCTACTATTAAGACAATTCTTCAACTGGTTGCGTTCTCATCATTTACCATATCCTCGCTGCCCCATCTTCTAACCTGAAGTGTGGAGATGCCATGGAGTTGGCCAGCTGCATTCCTGATGGTACGCTCCAAGGCCTCAACCACCGCAACGTTTGCGCCATAACAAACGATCTCGACATGGAGATGCTTCAAAGATGACAGGTGCTGGATACCAAAATCAAACTCGCCATGCACAGGACTCGCATCAAAGGCGTTATACGGAACACTTAGCTTCTCGAGCTTCGGCATGTCTCCTGCTTCAAACACCAGCCCCTGCCTGCTGTTCCAGCATGTGAGGTTGAACTCTTTCAGACACTGGAATTTGTTGCTGACGATGGTGAGCCTTCCTCTTCCTCTGGTTGTTGCTTCTTTGGAGGAAATCCATAGGAATGCAAGAGCAGGGCAAGTTACTGAGAATTTGGAACACACTCTCTTGCACTGGATTGACATTGATATCTAGGTAGCTTAGGTGGTCTAGGGAGGCTATCCACTTTGGAACCTTTGGGAAGTAGTAATCTGTAGTCATCTGAAATTCCTGGAGGAGATGAGGAGGAGGGAACCAAGAACTGAACAATGGGTCAAGGTAACAGCAAGAATCAATCTGAACCTTCAGGGATCGGAGGCTGCACATTCCCAGATTGCTGAGAGACATGATCAGATGATCTGTATAAATACTGAAGCAACAGTTCAGCCCAAGATCCTGCAAAGAAGATGCTGATGTGTATTGGTTGATCTCAATGAATGATAGTTCCTGTAGAGCTTTCATGTTCCCAACTCCTTCTGGCAATTCTAAACCATCAGCAAGCAAGCATGCCAGCCATTGCAGTCTAACAATACTTGTTGGTAGCTTCTTTACCATGGCGCCTCTTAGGTCGAGTGTTTCCAAATGTTGTAAGTCACCTAATTGTTCAGGAGGTGCAGTGATTCTTCTTATGCCGAGCCGCAGGTACTTCAACTGAAAAAGCCTCCCTATATGTTTGAGGTATTTGTTTTCCAGCTGATCTCTACTTTCCAGGTCTAACACCCGGAGAAATCAGAAATTTGAAGGAGGCGGTACTGAATCAGCAGATCCAAAGATATTGAGGGACCGAACATGAGAAGCAACTGTGATGGGTGGAAACATGATATGTCTGCAAGAACGACAGTCAATGGATAATCGACGAACCTTATCTTGCCATGCCGACTTATGGTTTTGATCACCTACCAAGGTGACAAAACTCTCTTCAGCTGATTTGGATATAATGAGATCAAGAATCATGTCGTGGATGCGACAAGCGTCAGCTTGACCGTCGTGCTGAATTCCAACTGGTTGAATCATATCCCGGTTGATAAGATCAGCAAAGTAGCACTGTCCAATTTCTTGCAAATCATGTTCACCATCCGTATTGATGAATACTTCTGCTATCCATCTCCTCACTAACCGATCCCTCTTGATCACATAGTCTGGAAATACACTTAGATATAGTAAGCAAGTCTTCAAATGGTATGGAAGATCATTGTAACTAAGTAGTAGTATCTTCTTCATCTCCTCAAAATCTGAATGTTCCCCATTTGTTGAACAAATAGAATTCCGTACCCTCATACATTCTTCTCTATTATTGGCTTTATCAGCCAATAAGCTGGCTATAGTTACAATAGCCAATGGCATGCCACCACATTTTTTCAAAATTTTGTCACACACTTCTTGCAGATGATGAGGACATCTTCCTGCAGATCCAAAAGTTCGCTTGAAAAATAAATCTTTGGACTCAGCTGCACTAAGAGGATTTATTTCATACACACAATCATGTTGAGATGAGCAACAGGACTTGGCCACTGCAGCAATACGTGTTGTTGTCAATATTCTACTGGAACAATCATTTTCAACGAAAGCGCATTTCATTGTCCGCCATACTGATGCACTTCATATTTCAAAAATGATGGCTACCCACCTTTGTTTTGTTGCACACTCAGTTTTAAAAGAACCTCATTCAAGGCATGGTCAGCTCATGGCTTGGACACATTAAATTTTTACAAAATATAATATTCTTAGACCTGATTCATCAATTTTAAACGGGAGTGAGTGTGTGACCTGACAAAGGCACATGAGGCTTAGCCACCAGGCAAAGCGATGGTTGCGAGCAGGTATGTGGACTGCAGAATGCAATTGTGCACAATACTGTATTTTAGAAATTTAAAACGAATATGTAGAATTCTGAAGCTCACAGAAAGATCCTCAGAATCAATTTTGCAACATTATTACATGGAATGGACAAATAAGGCACCAAGTATTCTAGCTGTTACAACATGCCCTGAGCACGACAAACATCAGCTGCGGCAAAGACAAGCAGATGAAGGTGAAACTTGCAGTCATACAATCAAAACTGAGCCCAAGTAAATTAAAACAGCTTCAGGTGACATTTTCTAGTAAAGTAAAGATGATTGTAACTGCAAGACTCATCGTTCGGGACTGTAATTAGGGGCAATGAAAACCAAGAACTGGCATAGAAAAAGCATGATACCCTCTTGTCTCCCTTGTACTGTCACTGGTGTTTTGTGAAGAATGATGAAGACATAATAATCATATGGAGTATATAGCAGAGCTGTTGGTGTAATGGTGTTTCTTGACTTGTGGAACAAAACAGATAATTATCTGAATACATACGAACGAGAAATTCAATTGGATGATGCAAATGATATCCAAATCACATACAAATCCTGCAGTATAAGAATCGATGGTCTTTTCACCAAACCGATCAGATTTGAAACTAAGTTGAAAAAATGTGTAATAGTTTTTAGAAGGACAAAGGAGATTAAGGATAATTCAGTTACAGAAGACATGCTGAAACGCGACAGAAAAACAGTAGCAAATGTTATAGTGTGATACTGAAGGAAGAAGTATATTTTGTGTAGAACACATATTGGAAAAAAATTATGTATAAATGTCAGTTTAATCAACAATTTCCCAACCAGAAGAAGCAAGACATTTATTTCAGAGAGGAAAACAGTATTACAGTTTACAGCACAAACTGCCGTTCCTAAGAAGACACGCCAAGAGAAAGAACACCAAAAGGCGTCACCTACTCACCTAAGAAGAAGCAAGACATGTGTAAGAGCCAATTGACTTACAGACTGTTATCATGATATGTTTATTTAAGACAAGGATAGGTTGCGCAGGTACCATAGAACACGTCAACATAAAATATGACACTAAAACTTTAACATTTCTAGTGTTTAGACGGGAAGGAGGATGCATAGGAAAAGGGTACAGAAGAGCTGAATAAAGAAGGAGCCCATTTTTACTCAATTATTTACTGTACCTCAAGATTTATATTTTAAAAATAGCTCTCAAGAAAATTAATGGATAAAAATGATCTGATATCATCAGGATACAAAAAGGTCATCCCATTGAATTTGCATTGGAATACATAGGCCTCTACACAGGAATTGTTTCTTATTGGTTTAGCATGCATCAAACTGTGCATGATAACAGTACTTTGTGAACATCTTTTTTTTATTTATGGAAGACTTATAGAGCATCTTACAACGAAGCACAGGGCTGAACCCTGATAGAGACCATAGTAAGTACATGATGAAAAATGAAATTAAAAGACTACCAAAACGCAATTAAAATATGTCCAATTGCTGTGGCTTAGCAGAAGAAATTCTATACCTCGGTATTGTGCTATGCTTTCAATTAATTGTACCAAAATTATCTTCTGCCGGTTCATGGTCCATATCAATTATCTCTTTTTCATCCCATCTACTTACTTCAAAAGCGAGGTCATCAGAAAGGAGGCCAGCTGCGCTTTTGACAGCATTCTCCAAGGCCTCCACCTCCTGAAGCTTCGCACCATGACAAACAATCTCAACATGGAGATGTTTGAGGGAAGAGAGGTACTGAATGCCAAAATCCATAACACCATGTAAAGAGCACACATCACATGCATTAAATGGAACCCGGAGTTTTTCAAGCTTTGGCATGGCACCTGATTCAAACATCAACCCTTTCCCACTTCTCCAGCAGGTGAGGTAGAACTCCTTCAGACATTGAAATCCATTACTGCTGACACTGAGCCTTCTTTTACATGTAGATTCTATAGAGGTTATCCACAAAAATAATAGAGAGGGCAAGTTTGCAAGGATTCGGAGTGTTCCCTCGTAGATAGGATTAACATTAATATCTAGGTATGAGAGGTAGTCAAGTGACTTTATCCACTTTGGAATCCTGGGGAAATAGTAGGTTATGGACATCTCGAATTTCTTGAGGAGACAAGGAGGAGGAAACCAAGAATCGAATAAGAAATCAAGGGAAAAATAATGGTAACTCTGAATATGTATAGACCGCAGATTGAGTCTGCCTAGTTTGCAGAGGGACATGACTAAGTTACCCGCAGAAGTTTGCAAGTCACAATCTGTATCACTGATGCACCAATTCAACCCAAGAATTCTTAGGTTATTCAGACGGCCCAGCTCCTGCAAAGCATACAGCGATGTATTACGGTTGATCTCGATTTCTGATAATTCCCGTAAAGCTTTCATACTCCCAATTCCTTCAGGCAATTCTAAATTGTTTACCAACAGGCATGCCAATCTCTTTAGTTGAACAATACTGGCTGGCAATTTTTTTATCCCTGTCCATCTTAAGTCCAAGGTCTGCAAACTATGCAGTTCTCCTAGTTGTTCAGGAAGTGCAGTGATTCTTCTTACATTGAGTCGCAGGTACTTCAATTGAGAAAGCCTCTGTATGTGCTTAAGATAATTGTGTTCCAACACCATTTTATTTTCTACATCTAACACTCGCAGGAATTGCAAGTTTGAAAGAGAAGGCATATGTTCAGCATATCCAAATATACTGAGGGATCGAACATGAGAAATAATCTTATTTGATGGTACCATAATATCTTCTCGAGCATGATAGTTGAGGGATAGTCGTCGAACCTTGTGTTGTTGCATCGTTTTGTGGTTTTGATCACCATACAAGATTACAAAATTTTCTTCGATGGACATGGATATGATGAGATCAAGAATCATATCATGGACACGGCAAGCATCAGCTCGACCATCATATTGGATCTTAACGGGTATAATCATACTCCTGTTGATAAGATCATTGAAATAGCATTCTCCTATTTCCTCCATATCATGCACCCCTTCTGTAGGGATGAAACCTTCAGCAATCCATCTTCTTATTAATCGATCCCTCTTGATCTCATAATCTTCCGGAAACATACTTAGATAAAGCAAGCATGTCTTCAAATGGTAAGGAAGATCATCATAACTAAGGAATAATATCTTTTTCATTTCTTCCATATCTGCATCTTTTTCAAGAGCTGAACCAATAGAATTCTGTATGCTCTCCCATTCTTCTTTTGTTCTAGTTTTATTAGCCAATAAGCTAGCTACTGTGATAATTGCCAATGGCAAGCCACCACATTTTCTCAAGATTGCATTAGAGACTTCTTTCAGGTGAAGAGGGCATTTATCTTCAGAACCAAAAGTTCGTTTGAAAAATAAGCTTTTGGAGTGAATTTCACCCAGAGGCTTTATTTCATATACGTTGTTATGTTGAGGAGAGCAACAATACTTAGCAACTGTGATGATACGTGTTGTTGTCAGTATTCGACTGGAACAACTATTTTCAGGAAAAGCACATCTTATTGTTCGCCATGCTGATGTACTCCATATATCATCAATTACAATAAGGTACCTACCACAAATTTTAAACTTAATCAGGTTTTGCTAAATGGACGGTAGTAATAAGCAAGATATAGGCATCATCATAAGGATCAAATGTTTATCAATTAGCACTAACATGAAATAAAACAATTGCATAACTTATTGATGGCATCACATGCATGTAGCTCCAAACAAGGTTGTCATGAAAATATGCCACATACCTCTTATCCTTGAGAAATTGTCTTATTTTATTGATGAGTTGCCACTCATCCCATGCTTCATTGCTGATGCACTCTCGCCAGCAGATCTGAGAGAGTATATTTCTCATAATCTTCTTAATTTCAGGTTTTTGGGACACCGACACAAAAGCCTGGTACTTAAATTGTCCTTCAAGCTTCTGGAGCACTTCATTCGCAAGAGTTGTCTTTCCAAGGCCTCCAAATCCAACAATGGAGACCACCTTCAGCTGATGCATCAGTGTATCATCCCCTTCCATTAACATCTTGATGAGTTTCTCCCTTGGGCCATCAATTCCAACAAGCCTTGTCGTCTCTGTGTAAAATGATGGTAGCCGAGGGTCGATGCTTGTCCTACTCAGTTTGGAGACAGAACCATCAACCTTGTACCTTGCACGCCGGCTGCTAGCTTCTATAACACAGCATTTGAGACATTGGATTTTCTTGGCAATCCAATGGCGTGTCTTGACATTTGTCAAGAAGTCCATGCACTTGCCAGCAAACCCCTTGAAGCCACGGGGTCTGCGATTGGACTCATAACCAAGGGAGAACATGGAAGTGTCAATGATGTCTTCAATGTCATAGGACAGCTCCCTGAACTCCTTCATCCAGAACATAGATTGCTCGTCGGGGTCCTCAACCTCATACATCTTCTTGAGGAAAGCATCTATGCTCTCGAGCTCAGCTTTAAGGAACATAATATTACTCTTAACACCAGTGAGAAGGTTATATTCATCAGAGAGCAAGGCACTTAGCTTCCGTAGCAGGGATCCTATAGCTCCATGTGATGCGCATACGACAGCTTCCATCCCCCTCTCTCTGTTTGTGGGTATGGTGTGCCTCTGCAACTATGAATGTTCCAGGACAATTAGGCCTTTTATACATGCTTAGATGGGAACATATTCTATGCACACAAGTTTTTTATGTACATACTGTGCACATCAACTAATAATTTTTCTTAAAATTTTTTTAAAAAATTGTATATGTACTTCCAACAGTATTACACATATGTGTAAATTCTTAATCTCAAATTCATTATATTTTAGCTGTAACAAAAAAGATAAAAATTCTGACGGTTTTAAAAGCATAAATGTGTTAGAATTTTGTCTTTTTTGTTGCTCTCTAAATATAATGAATTTGAAGATACATAGATGTAATACTACTAAAAAATATACGTACAATTTTTTCTAAAATTTTTGATAAAATTTGTTAGTTGGTGTGTACATGAGAAGACTTGTGTGTATAGGATACGTTCCCTGCTTAGATAGTCAAAGTAGGCATGCAAGAAAAAGAAGATAACTTCTCGAAGTGAACAGAGTGGAGGGAGTAAGCAGGTGGGGTGTCTTGGAGCATCTTATGACATAAAAACGCATAAATGGGACAAACTGCAATTTCAATATAAGATTGTTCCTTAAAAAAAATCTGAAAACTTGTCAAAGAAGAAATCAAGTGTGAATTGCTTATACTAAAATGCAAAGGTTGGAAAACTAGTCAAGGGGAGGAATGATGTCATATCATGCATCATTCATCATTAGAGAAATTTTACCATCCTTAAAACAATATCTCAAGGTAACAACATTTTACCCTAAAAGTTTCAGTACCTCAAGGTACTTAGTACTTAGAGGTACCACATTTTTATGTTAGAAAATACGGTACCTCTTGATACCTTTTCAAAGATGGTAAAATTGCCCTTATCATTATCTAGTGAATCTACCTAGGGAAGACTTAGACAGATGTTGACACCACTTAGTATAATCAAGGATTCAAGATCAAGGCAGAATAGAGGTACGACCAAACATCTACATGTACTAGTTTTCTTTTGAACAAATTCAAGGACATAGAAAATGAACCTAAACAAAAGGACAGGTTTGGAGCATACTTGTAAAGATTAATGTCAATTAAGATGACCGAGGTGGTCTAATGTGTATAAATATGGACGTCCCTTAAATGATAGTTCATACTTGGAAAAAATAGTTAACTGTGTGGTGGTTGGTCCAAGTCACACTGATTGGTTCTCTTAGCCCAAGTGTCCAACACACTGAACATCAAACAGAAGAACTCAGAAATATAGAAATAGGAAAAAAATAGATGGTATAGAAATTATTGTACTGCAAGACAAGAGAGTAGAAATTTCCCGTTTGAAAACCCAAGACCAGTGGTTGGCTGGTCAGTCTCAACTTTGAGGAACATGGCACGTTCCTTCACATTGGTGATAATCGGATAATGTAGTACCCAGCTAATCATCTTTCATGGGATCCGGCTGCTAGCGCATACATTGTGTGATTTTTCTACTCAAAATATGAAAGTGAAACATATAAATCTACTCATAACATGTTTGTCAGCCAAATACACATATGCAGGAATATCAAGGCGACTGACCGCAGGCAGACAAGAGATCTATTGAAATCTATTGACAAGAGTGAAGAGCAGGTAATCTCTCCAACAGCAATCACTTCTGGTCATATAAAAACTACAAAGCTGTACAATTGGGCAAAGTATATCCCAAAATATGCCAATTTTGTCAAGATGAGACAAAGAAAGAAATAAAGTGGTTACATTTATTCAGGTTAAAGTAAGTGTGAAATTTCATAAGACGTGCAGATTCAGGGACAGTCAAGCTGTCCGAAGAAAGAACGATACCACCATCATCCAATCATCTGCGATAGCTAGTCAAATCATTCAAAGTGTTAGTCTAGCGTATATGGCATGCACCGCATATCTCTCTAGTTGCCGTTCTCCCATTATCTCTCCCGATTGTATTTCTATTAGTCGGTTGATTAGATAAGGGAAGGATGGGCCTATATATGTACTCCGTATATTAGATTGAATCTATATCGTTGAGTTATCTATCTCTCATGGTATCAGCTTTCTCCGATCCTCGCTTCTGCTCCCAACCCTAAACCGTGAGCCGCCGTCACCACCATGTGTCATCCTCTACCTCGTCTGCCTCCTATGCGACACTCATCGACGACGTTGTCAAGGCCGTCACCGACACCATGCGCTCCTCTTACCAGCCTCAGCCCGGCCTCTAGGTCGACGACGCCACTGTGCAAGCCGTCGCCGACTCCGCCGGCGCCAAGGCCGCTGACGCCGTTCGTGATGCCCTCTCTACGCTCCTACCGCAGGCGCCGCTCTCCACTGAGTCATCGGTCCTGCAGGACACGGCGCCATACTTCTCTGCAATTCTAACAGAAGACACCATCCTATTATCTCTTCTTGATGGATAGGCATGTAGGCTCTCATAGGTTGTAATCTGCCAATTGTCACTCCTTTTAGTTTTTGACAGCAGAAAAACCCATGGACATGTAGCCCAATCACACTTTGCTCTAACCCTCTTCTGATAATCTTTTATGAAGTTAATCACCTTTCTCTGAGCCAAAGCATATTGTATTACTGTCTTCTTTAACTGCTTCTTGGAATTGAACACCTAGCTGCTTCTTGAACCTTGAAAACTTGCTCTCTCTTCTAACAACCTCACTATCACTGTCAATCTCATCAAATGACTCATCATCACTCTCAACATAGGGGGTGTCATTTCCATCTTCTTCAACCCCACCATGCATAGTTAGCTTACTTTTATACCCCTCAAAGATCACTTCATCCAGGTCATGAACCTTTCCAGTCTTCATCTTCCTCTTCACCTCTTTGTAATGTCTCTCTATCTCTCTAGCCTCATCATCATCATCAGATGGAGAATCATCTCCAGCTATGTATTCACTGTCATCCTCACTGTCAGAAGGCATCACAGTGGCCAGAGGTGAGTTCTCCGTGTAAACCACCAGCACCTTGTCACCACCATATGCCTCTTCTTGCACTGCTTTGCCCTTTGCTTCAGCTCTCATTTCATCACCACAATTAATTTCTTCTTCCGCGACTTTGCCCTTGCCTTTGGCTCTAAGCTTGCTGTCCTTATCTCCCTGATCCTCAGATTCTTCATCCACATCCAATTCCATTTCAACCTCATAATCACTGTCTTCATCTGAACCCTCAGACACATCAATAATAATGGGTTCCTCGGCATACACCTCAGCCACACCACCCTTAGTGATACAATCAGACATGAACTCACACACTTTATCATCCACCAACAGACGTAGCCTTGAGCCCAAATCTTCCCCTAGGAATAGCCAATGCAGTAATTTCCCCTCCACTACTTTGCAATGGTCACAAAGGTGTCCAAAAATTTCAGGCAGTGAGACCTTCTCCCTATCTATATATGACATTGCTTCTCTCCCACCACAGTACTGCTTCTTTTTACCTCTATTGACAAATTCCCCATTGAAATGAAACCTGTCTGAAAGAGTGCCTCAGGATCCATAGTCCTACATGCAGATTAACAATTAAAAATTAAGCATTTGCTTACTACGCTATTAAAATACACTACATCCAGATCCCTAATGCCTGCTTGTCACCTAGCACCCAATAAAAAATGACCACCCAGATCAGGAAAGAAACTAAAACCACATGAAAAACGACAATAATCTAGTAGGCATCCACACCGAAACACACAAAAGAAACAAATCTAACACCTTTTAAAACTTTCCCCAAATCGAAATAGTGGGCGCTCGCTTTGGACGAAATGCAGAGCTCAGAACTAACTTACCAGGGTTGAATCCACCCCGCGAATCAATTAGCACGACGCCTGTAGCCGCCGGCGCCCCTATCTCATCGCTGCCTTCAATCCCACCCTCACCTCCGACTTGCCTCCGGGTCGCCGCTGCTCTAGGGTTCGGACAGAACAAGCACTGGGAGAGAGAAGAGATGGAGTAGGTACAGGCGCACATGTGTTTTAACTCCGTGTAATAACACCTCAACGGCGCATTGACATGTGGGGCCCATCGTCTACCACGTTAGCGAAACCGGGTGAAAACTGGGTCAATACTGCCTCGGGACCTTTTTTGCATGGTTTGAGATAGTTGAGGGGTACACATTTCTGGTATTGCGGTTTGGGGACCTTAGACAGACTCGGCGTAAAGTTGAGGGACGTCAGGTGAACTTATTCCGCTCGAAAATTATCAAGGTTGGACCTCAATCCCTATAGGCCCCGGTGAGGATTGAATCTCAGCCCACAGAAGAATATGTGTTCGGTTTAGTCCAGCCAGGATTATAACCCAGCCCATCTTGGCATTTTCCTCTACTACCAGCCCAAGAAATAACCATCTGCGTGTGGAAGCAAACCTCGCGCAGGTGGCGACACCGCCTAGGATGCTGCGGCGGTGCGACTTAAAGGCTAGTGCGACGGCAACGATGCAACGCTCTCCCTCCAGCAGCTGTCCCCTTCGGAGGTCACCTTCTCACTGGTAAGTCCCTTCCTTCCCCTCTCTTCTCCCGTTTCCTAGGGTTAGGGTTTCTTGACGTCATTAAACCCCTACCTTGCGTGCCGTGACGATGGCCGGCGGCAAACCCCACACTATTGGAGAACTAATCTTTCGTCGTGGTACCCAAAAACACAAATATCTCAGATGGATTAAAAACCAGTACTAAAGAGCTTTAGTACCAGTTCTAACAGCCCAAGTACCTAGAAACATCTTTAGTCCCGGTTGGTGTTATCAACCGGTATTTAAAATGCATCTTTAGTATCGGTTGATAACATCAATCGAGACTAATGCTGGAGGATCTGTAATCCCAGTTGGAGTTACCAACCGGTATTAAAGATGCCTCAAGGGTTAGTTCAAAAAGAAAACATATCTATCCAAGTCAGATGTGTAGAGTTAGTGGGATGGTTACACGCGTGAGGACTGAGGTGAGAGATCTTAAGTTTGAATCCCACATCCCTCATATTTTTTGAATTAGTATGCAAAAATCAAAAACTTTAGTCTCGGTTTCTTTATCTCGGTTGCTACAACCGATACTAAAGGGGGTTTTTAGTGTCATACAGATATACAGTGAATGGAGTGAGGGGAAGAGGCGTGGAGGTAGTGGCTGCAATGGATCAGGGGGTAGGGAGGCTTGAGCTGCAGTTCTTGATCCTATTCTTTTTGTTTTTTCTTGTGTTCTTCAGTTCTTGGATGGAACTCTGGGTCTGGTTGGTGATTGAGCTCCGCTTACTGCATGGGGGGTGGTAGTTGAAGAAGAGCAGGGAGAGAGCGCACTGTATCACTCAGTGTAATATACTGCTATATTTCGTATATCAGATTCAGAGAAGTTGCACTTCTCCGAGTCTTCTAATGCAGGGTACTTCAGTATTAGTCTATCAGAAGTACTACAAATGTACTACAAAGAGCAACGAATAATCCTAGTATTCTCTGTTCAGGTGCAACTGATTCCCATTTCTACCCATAATATACTTGGAGCTATGCCTTCCTAGGACTGCAGTAGTACCCTAAAAACTAGAAACTAAAACCTGATTTTCACATATTTGTTTAGCATAGTGTGATGCATGTTTCTTCAGAACAGGGAAAAAAAGAAGGGACCATCAAATAGAGCTGCCAGATTAATGTAAGGCCATATGAATGCACTAATTCAACTGAATAGTAATATATGTCAATCAAAGTGTATATAGGCCGCAATAAGTCAATAATGTACCTAGGCAATTTTCTAAGCACCGATAGAGTAGATTCTGCTTCTGCTTTATTTTTTGTCTTGCTTAGTGAGTTAAAGAGGTGACTGGAAGTTTACCTTGTAGATTTTCTTACTTTAATTTTACTCATGCAGGCTGTACTAGCTCATCTTGAAGCTCTTGTGAGTGATAATGCTTAGCCTAAGGTAGTTTCTTTTTCTTCTGTCCTTGTTTTTGTGCAACTATTTTTTGTTCGTTAGTAAGTTATTTGAAAGCCTCTCTTTCATTAGCGACAAAATTATGCCTGAATGATCACTCAACAGGTTGGGAGATGATCAATCTAGTGATTGTGGCACAACAAAAGATGATCAATCTTCTGAAGACTATGACGACATTGCCACCGAGTACATCGACAGCTCCGAGTTCGACGACGACTACACTCTACCTTTCTTCGATGTATTTATGGCAAATGTTGGGGAGACTGACTCCGTCGTCGCCCGGAGGGTTACGGAGGAAGGACGAGCCAAGTTTGAGAAGGAACGCAGGCGCAAGGAGGAGGAACACAAACGCAAGGAGGAAGATGATAGAAGGAAGCGAGATCTGGCCATAGCCAGGCGTGCAGCCCGGGATGCCATACTTCAAACCTGAGTTGACAACACCAATGTTTTCCTCACGCCACAACAAAACGTGGTCGTGACACTCACCCTTTCGATATCATCATGAATGCGGCTCCACCCAATGTAACTCCAATTTTAAACAAAGTGAAGACCATGGTTGTAGCCACTGCTCCGTTGGGTGCAGGAACCAGTTGGGCAATTGTTGAATTAACTGCGGAAACATCCGTCGGTAGTCGCCTACCACCGCTACGATCCAAAGATTACCAGAAGCCGGAGCACAGCAAGACCCATGCCAAGTCAAACGATTATTGTCATTACGAAGATAGGAGGCGTCAAGACCAATCGGCTGATTCAAGGCCTTGTATGCTACCCCCTTTTCTCACTGCCAAAATCAAGTTTCGACAGTTGGTGCGCCAGAAGCCCGATGAGTCCTTAAAAGATTACATCCAGCGTTTTTTGAAGAAGCGTAACAAGATTCTGGATATCACCGACGATGTTATTATAGCAGCTTTTCAGAAGGAAATTCGCAACGAGCTGCTCACCGGCAAATTCGGGCGCGAACCTCCAAGGACGGTCAAGAAGTTGTTCGAGATGACCAATTCTTATGCTAAGTTGAACGATGCTATCAAGGCATCAGGTCAAGAGAAGCAGTCGGGAAGCAGCTGGCGACCCAAGAAGAACAATGGCAACGACAGCGACAACAGTGGCCAAAAAGATCGCAAGCGTAATGCCGAGAATCTAGTGGCTACAACTTCCAATTACCAGCAACAGTGTCCACATGTCAGCACTTACGGCAAGATTATGAACGTCCAATGCACACATCATCCAAATCACAAACATGCGGCCAAGGACGGTTTTATGTATAAGCAATTTGCCGAGCAATACGCGGCTCAACTTCAAAAGCCGTCTGGTGGCACAGGAACTTCAGGACACAAAAAGGACGACGGCGATGGTGGCTCAGAACCTTTTTAAGATCCCGAGACCAAGTTAAACCACATTTTCAGAGGACCCCTCGCTTACGAGTCCAAACGGAAGCAGAAACTGACTAATAGGGAAATTAATGCAATCCAGCCCGAAGTATCACGGTATCTACGATGGTCCGAGGTTGCTATCATGTTTGACCGCTCAGATCACCCTGACCGAGTGGTCCACCCGGGTCAGTATCCCTTGGTACTAGACCTAATCATTCACAATGTCAAGTTGAAACGTGTTCTCATCAATGGCGTAGAGCTCTCAACATCCTTTTCGCCAAGACACTGGACGAGATGCAGATTCCAAGATCCAAGTTGAATCCAAGTTCCGCTCCTTTTCATGGAGTTGTTCTAGGATTGTCGTCAACGCCACTCGGGCAGATCACTCTTCCAATTACCTTTGGCACTCGGGAGAATTTCCGCATAGAAAATATTTGCTTTGAAGTTGCAGACTTTAAGGCAGCCTACCACGCCATCTTAGGAAGGCCAGCTCTTGCCAAGTTCATGGCAGTACCACATTATACCTATCTGATGATGAAGATGCCAAGTCCATGAGGAGTTATCTCCCTTCGCAGCGACGTCAAGCAAGCTTTTACCTGTGACAAAGAAAGCTGCGACATGACCCAATCTCATGAGAGGTTATTTGGCCAACAGGAGGTCTGACTGGCTGCAGCTGCATCTGAAGAAGGAGAAATCCCTGCCAAAAAGTTGACCAAGTCGGGAGAAATCGACGCCAAGACCAAGAAGATTCTGCTTGACCCTTCAGATCCTTCAAAGACTGCTGTAATAGGCGCCGAGTTAGATTGTAAATAGGAAAGCACGCTCATCACCTTTCTTCAAGCTAATAAAGATATATTTGGATGGAAGCTGTCTGATATGCCTGGTATTCCAAAAGTGGTGATTGAGCACTCATTAAATGTAAAGGAGGATGTGAAACTTATCAAACAACGACTTCGTCACTTTGCACAGGATCGGAGAGATGCTATTAAGGAAGAGCTTGCCAAGCTTTTGGCGGCCAGATTTATCAAGAAAGTTTATCATCCTGACTGGTTGGCTAATCCAGTCTTGGTTCGAAAGAAGATAGGGTAATGGCGCATGTGCATCGACTACACAGATCTCAACAAATCTTGTCCCAAAGATCCTTTCGGTCTACCTCGCATTGACCAAGTCGTCGATTCAACTACTGGATGTGAGTTTATGAGTTTTCTTGATTGCTACTCGGGTTATCATCAAATTAGTTTGAAGGAGTCTGACTGCTTGAAGACTTCGTTTATAACCCCGTTTGGAGCCTACTGTTATATTATGATGCCGTTCGGTCTTAAAAATGCAGGGGCTACATATCAGCGCATGATTCAAAGATGTCTGCAAACACAACTCGGGCGAAACGTGGAGGCTTATGTTGATGATGTTGTGATCAAGACCAAGCTAAGAGAAGATTTGGTTGCGATTTAGAGGAAACCTTTCAAAATATTTGAGCCTTCAGGATGAATTTAAACCCAGAAAAGTGTACCTTCAAAGTACCGTCAGGGAGGTTTCATGGTGTCTCATCGAGGCATCGAAGCCAACCCGGAGAAAATCAATGCCATATGAAATATGAAACCGCCAAGTACCTAGAAGGATGTTCAAAAACTTACCGGGTGCATGGCAGCTTTGAGCCAATTTGTTTCTAAGCTCGAGGAATGAGGCATGCCTTTCTTCAAATTGCTCAAGAAGACGGATGAGTTCCAATGGACCCCTGAAGCCCAGAAAACTTTCGAAGACTTTAAGGATTTTCTTATGACGCTGCCTATGCTAGCTTCACCACATACACAAGAGCCTTTATTACTTTATGTGTCGGCAACTTTTCAGGTGGTTAGCACAGTTTTGGTTGTTGAACGAGAGTAGGAAGGTCGAGTTCAGAAGATTCAGAGGCTGATTTATTTCGTTAGTGAAGTGTTGGTAGGGTTTAAAACCCGTTATCCCCAGGTACAAAAATTGTTATATGGAGTTTTAATTACCATAAGGAAATTGGCATATTATTTTCAAAGTCACTCGGTTACGGTGGTTACATCTTTTCCACTCAACTATGTTCTTCATAATCATGAGGCTACGGGACGTATTACGAAGTGGACATTGGAATTGATGGCGTTGGACATTACTTTCAAAGCACGAATATCTGTTAAGTCTTAAATTCTGGCCGACTTTGTTGCCAAGTGGACCGAGTGCCAAGGAGATGTACCTACGGAGAAACTGGAATATTGGACAATGTATTTTGATGGGTCTAAGAGAGTTGCTAGCACGGGGGCTGGAGTGGATTTGATTTCCCCGACTAGAGAAAGATTGAGCTATGTTCTTCAAATTTATTTTCCGGCGTCTCACAATGTAGCCGAGTATGAGGCTTTACTTCACGGGTTACGTCTTGCTGTGTCATTGGGAATACAACGTATGATTATGCGAGGAGATTCTCAGTTGGTGGTTAATCAAGTAATGAAAGATTGGTCTTGTTTGAAAGACAACATGGCTACTTATCGCCAGGAAGTTCGTAAGCTGGAAGACAAATTCGATGGTTTAGAGTTATCTCATATTCTGAGGCATAATAATGAGGCTGCTGATCAGTTGGATAATTTTGGCTCCAGACGAGAGGCGGCCCCGACAGATATTTTTGTTGAACATCTCCATGAGCCGACTATTGCTAAAAAGGAAGCTATTGAAGCAAGTATCTATGCTTGATACCGACTGGAGGATGTCTTTCATCAAGTTTTTGACTTGGCAGGAGTTACCTCTAGATCGAGACGAAGCTGAACGAGTTCGACGTCGTAGCCAGAGTTATGTCATGGTTGATACCAAGTTATATAAGCGAAGCCCGACTGGTGTTTTGTTAAAATGTGTTGCTCCTGAGGAAGGCCGACAGTTATTGCAGGATATTTACTCAGGAATATGTGGTAGTCATGCTGCCGCACGCACCTTGGTGGGAAAGGCTTACCGACAGGGAGTTTACTGGCTCACGGCTGTTACAGATGCCAACAAAGTTGTTCGAACTTGTGAAGGTTGTCAGTTTTTTGCTCGGCAAACCCATGTTCTAGCTCAAGAGTTGCAAACTATTCCACTTTCATGGCCTTTTGCTGTTTGGGGTTTGGACATAGTGGGTACCTTTAAGAAAGCTCCAAGAGGTTTCACGCATCTTTTTGTTGCTATTGACAAGTTTTCAAAGTGGATTGAGGCTAAACCGGTTGATACTATTACGACCGATAAAGGTTATGATTTCTTCATCAACATTGTGCATCGGTTTGGTGTCCTGAATAGAATTATTATTGACAATGGGACTCAGTTCACAGGAGGAGTCTTCAAGGATTTTTGCGAAGACTTTGGGATCAAGATATGTTATGCGTCAGTTGCAAATCCGAAAAGGAATGGACAAGTTGAGCGCACTAATGGTATGGTTCTTCAAGGTATCAAGGCTTGTGTTTTTGACAGATTAGGCCCTTACGTCGAACGATGGGTTGAAGAGTTGCCTTCAGTTTTATGGTCGTTGTGAACTACACCCAGTCGGGCTATGGGTCAGTCGCCTTTCTTTTTAGTTTATGGGGCTGAAGCTATGTTGCCGAGTGAGATGGAATTTGAGTCTCTTCGAGTTCGTAATTTCAATGAGGTGTGTTATGACCAAAACCGTGTTGATGACTTAAACCGACTGGAAGAAGCTCGTGAAGCTGCTCTTATTCAGTCGGCAAGATATCTCCAAGGACTTCGGTGTTACCATAATCGCAATGTTTGATCGCAGGCGTTTATTGTTGGTGATATGGTTTTAAGGAAGATTCAGACGACGAAGGATAGACACAAGATGTCTCTATTATGGGAAGGACCTTTCATAATTGCTGAGGTCACTCGATCAGGGGCCTATCGACTAAAACGTGAAGACGGATCGATCGTGGAGAATTCTTGGAATATTGAACACATTCGGCATTATTATACTTAAGTTATTCTTTTGTACTTTATTCCTCTCGACTACCGACGTCAAGTAAGTTGCCTTCTTGAGTTGCCAGTCGGGGGTTACTGATGTCAGTAAAGTATAAAGTTTCCTTTGAATATGATTTGTTTATATTTGGCTTGTCATTGTCTTTTGATTTGATCTGAGTCGAGTGGATAAGGACTGAAAATTTTTTGATGATTTAATCAAGTTTTAGGCTTGATGACAGTTGGATGAGAATTTTTAAGAAATTAAAAACTGGAGTCAATAGTCAAAGCACAAATATAAATAAGCTGATATATTACAAGTCAGGTTACAAGTGTTTTTTTACATTGGGCATCTATCCCTGGAAGTTTTCTACTACATTAGCAACTATTTTCTTGGCAGACTCCTGAGCTTCATTTATCAAGTATAGGGCTTGCTCATCTGAAGTGTCATCAGCAAAGCCATCTCCTATAGTGCTTATATCCACTCGGGGATACAAGGATTTCGTCATTGCTAGAGCCTGATTTGCATCCATGGCAGCTGCATCACTGATGTTGTCCAGATACACTTTTGGAGCTCTTCTTAATTTTTCAAATATCTCAGGAGCGTCTTCTGAGTTCGAGCCCAAGCCATTCTGGAAAATACCATTCAAGATTGGAGTAGCGGCATTGGCAATATCATCCCTGATACTTTCAGTCCTCTGGATTCTTTCGGCAAAAATTTCAAATTGAGCTCGGGACTTTATCTTGTGAGCTGCAAAGTTTCAAACATTCAAGATATATTGAAAATATTGTGAGTCAGATCAAAGGTCAGAGTTAGAAATAATACCTTCAAGTTCAGCTACGGCTTTGGATTTGTTTGTTTCTAGTCGGGCGTTATCGTTTTCAGCTTTTTTCAATTAGGCTTTGAGGGATTCAATTTTTGATAAATGAGCTGAAGCATGAAGACAAAGAATTAGTGACAAAACTTGATAAACAAGATAAGATTGGGATCTTTGTGTCTACCTCCGATTGAACCACGGTATTTTAGGTTGGTGTCCCGGAGTTGACTGATCTCTGCCCTTAGTTCAGTTTCCTTGGCTCTGGTGGCTATGGAGTGAGGGGAAGGGAAGTGGAGGTAGTGGCTGCAATGGATCAGGGGGTAGGAGGCTTGAGCTGCAGTTCTTGATCCTATTCTTTTTGTTTTTTCTTGTGTTCTTCAGTTCTTGGATGGATATCTGGGTCTGGTTGGTGATTGAGCTCCGCTTACTTTCGGGATGTTCCATTGGAGTAGTAGTGGTGAGCACCTCAGGAGGAGAGCGAGGAGTAGCATGAGCGATTGGCTGGCTATCTCCTGCATGGGGGGCGGTAGTTGAAGAAGAGCAGGGAGAGAGCGCACTGTATCACTCAGTGTACTATACTGCTATATTTCGTATATCAGATTCAGAAAAGTTGCACTTCTCTGAATCTTCTAATGCAGGGTACTTCAGTATTAGTCTATCAGAAGTACTACAAATGTACTACAAAGAGCAACGAATAATCCTAGTATTCTCTGTTCAGGTGCAACTGATTCCCATTTCTACCCATAATATACTTGGAGCTATGCCTTCCTAGGACTGCAGTAGTACCCTAAAAACTAGAAACTAAAACCTGATTTTCACATATTTGTTTAGCATAGTTTGATGCATGTTTCTTCAGAACAGGGAAAAAAAAGAAGGGACCATCAAATAGAGCTGCCAGATTAATGTAAGGCCATATGAATGCACTAATTCAACTGAATAGTAATATATGTCAATCAAAGTGTATATAGGCCGCAATAAGTCAATAATGTACCTAGGCAATTTTCTAAGCACCGATAGAGTAGATTCTGCTTCTGCTTTATTTTTTGTCTTGCTTAGTGAGTTAAAGAGGTGACTGGAAGTTTACCTTGTAGATTTTCTTACTTTAATTTTACTCATGCAGGCTGTACTAGCTCATCTTGAAGCTCTTGTGAGCGATAATGCTTAGCCTAAGGTAGTTTCTTTCTTCTGTCCTTGTTTTTGTGCAACTATTTTTTGTTCGTTAGTAAGTTATTGGAAAGCCTCTCTTTCATTAGCGACAAAACTATGCCTAAATGATCACTCAACAGGTTGGGAGATGATCAATCTAGTGATTGTGGCACAACAAAAGGTTTATTTGTTATCCTGCATAAGTTTCTCAAAGTACACCTTGTATATCTGAAACATTGTTCTAAGCATAGTTAAACTTTAGAATTTCTACAAGTAGTATGTACGGGGTCTTCCATAATTTTAAATTGTTATACTTATAATTTCTCTCTCTTTGGGTTTACCCATAAGTAGTTGTCAATTGTTAGAATTTTAAATTTCCATACACATATCGTCAATTTTCTCGCTTTCTATGCAGAATTAGAAAAAAAAATCTTCTATGGTGCACACTAAAGCCATGCTTCTTGAAATAGAAGGGCATGTCCCTGAAGTGTCAATGCAAACCAGTGTGAATTAAATTATAAAAATAAAGAGTAAAAGACCTTCAAATGTTCAGAAATAAGAGCATGATGTGCATATATGCTCAAAACTCTAAACATATTGTGCAAATGTTCAGAGCTCTGAACGTAGTTCTGAACATTTTGTGTCGGTTGTTGAATTCGAACACCCCATGAAAGAACATAACAGGTTGTGATCACCTTTTACTCCTGTCTCTAGATTGCCAAGAATATTTCTGTGCTCTATTCTGAAACCCCAGTTCCATGCATCAAGAGGCTCAATTCATCAATTTACTGCGACCTGCAGCTCTTGATAGTTCAGAGAGCTTGCAACTTGTTAACATCATTTTCAATACTGAACAAACCGAACACATGGATTTGAGATGAGGATTAGAGGGTAGAAAGGGATTCATCCCCTGAAGGGTTTGGGTGACATGGGATCCGTCCCTAGATAGATTCCCTTTGGGGATTAAGGGCATGTTCACTTTATTGCTACTCTCAATCCTACTAAATTTTGATAGGATAATAAACTAAACATTATATTTTAGTAGTTTCGGAGCTTTCCTATCATAAAAACACTATGAAATTCTAGAAATGCATCAAACTAAATACATCCAACGCTACCAAAATTTGAAAATGCCAAAACTTACCAAATTTAGTATTGCTAAAATTTGGTAAGATTACAATTGGCAACAAAGTGAACAAGCCCTAAACCCTAATGAACCGAACAAGCCTTATTTTTTTGGAGAAAGATTAACCTAACAGGGCCTTAGGAAAATAAAAATAACTAGCTAAATGCCCTTGCATTGCAATGGGTTATTCAAAATAGGAAAAAAATAAAATAAATTTATCCCTTGTTGAAAAAAAAATTAGCTTCTACTTGGTTGAAACAAGATTCTTCATCTTAAAAAAAAAAGGAAATTTAATCCCATGTGATTTTCAGTACTTAAATATAGATTGATGACTCCATCTATGTTAACAAAATGTTTATTTTATATGATAATGAAATATGTACTTATTAATAAATTGTGTCATATAACTCATTTAAAATTACAATAGAAGTCTTCAGATGAGAAGAAGCAAAGCAATAGAAATTTAAAGAGCTGCACCAAACAGAGTACTGGAAAACAAGAGCAGTTGGAGAATAACTAAACAAATACACAAGTACAGAAAATGGTAGCATAGCACTTTTTTTTGGGCATAACTAGCATATCACTCATATGTGTTATAGTTACATCATAGCTCACACATCAATGGTAGTTGTGATGACAGACTCATCACCACCACTAATATCTTTTATAAGACACATGTGTTATAATTACATCATAGCTCACATATCAATGGTAGTTGTGATGACAGACTCATCACCACTACTAATATCTTTTTATAAAAAGTATAGATAAGTCTCACATCCAATACATAGTCATGACTCATGATTCATTAGTCAGTTCGCTTATCGTGCTTAACTAGTACTATACTCCACTACTCTCTACAGTACTTGAGAAGTCACAGATACTTGCCTTTGCCTTTAGTAAATATATGTGCGCGCTTGCTGTTCTTTGGTTGAGAATTGATGACGACAAGTTATATCTTGCACAGGAAGTTTTTTTTACTTTTAAACCTTTTTAGTTTTTAATTTTAAAAGTAAATCTTTCTAAAATTATCTTCAAATCTGAACCTTCTGGGCTACACTAGCCTGCCCAATGTGACAAAATAACACTAACATACCACATGCAGCGAGCGTGATAGTTTTGTTTTGTCATGCCAGTCAGATGGCATGACAAGACAACATTACCACGCCATCCGGACCGACGTGGCCAAATAATGCTGCCACGCTAACCAAACCGGCATGATAATATCATTTTGTCACGCCAGTCCGGCTGACATGATAAAAAGGATATCTTGAAAATAAGTTTTGGAATGATTTATTTTAAAATTAAAAACTAAAAAGGTTAACCAAAAAAATTCTTTGCACATATATGGTTTGTGCTACCCTAACAAAAGAATTCCACGTGGACACTAAATAGATGAATAGATGAATAGACAGGAGAACAAATTAGTGTGAGAATGGCCAGGGGTCTTTTAGCCCACCGCCCACACCACAAGGTGTGATGCTAGCCGACCCGGATTCAAGCTTCATTCCTCCAAATAAATTTTGATATGTGAGTCCCTCTTTTTATATCCAACTTTTTTTTTCTAAATAGTGTACTTTAAAAAAAACAAGAACAATAATAATAACAAAACAATGTGCTTAAGGTCAGCTAGGATGAGGTTTAAGCAGAGTTTTGAGCAGTGCTTCCTATGCTAACCGTGCAAAAAAGAAATTCGTTCAATACCAAAAATCTTCAAAGAATTCTAAAGTTTTGTATATAAAAAAAATTCAATTTTGATTACTAGGATATTTTATAATTTAGAAACATTACTATGCCCGCACAGGCGTGTGATCCTAGTTGATCTTAAATATACACCTTGCACCTTACCAACAAGTTAGCGTGCAAGCAACGAAACTAAAAGACTAAAATGTATAACTAATATTGTTGAACCATGTTTTTTGCGGAACAGGAAACATGCCCCCGCTCCATTTTTTTAATTAAGGAAATACGGAAAATTAATAGTCTTACATCCAACACAGATACAGATTGCTTAATGCCATCTATAGCGATGGGCACCGTATGCTATGCAAACCAGCTAGTTATGCAAACTACGGAAACTCTAATCAAGTCCATAGGAATCTAATCCGATGGCTTCAGGTGAAGGTGGATCATTTAAGCACTTAAACCCTCCCACCAATCCCATCTAATCTATTTTTTCCAAATCACCCCAGGACCCCAGGCCCCGCCGTTTGGCTTCCGTTCGCTTCCGTCGCGTAGGCTCGCAATCTTTTATCGCGCGAGGGCCGCCGCCGCCCCGTCGCTGGCCGACCTTCCTCGCCATCGTCGCGATCTGGCGAGCTCCACCGGGCTTGCACACCTCGCCGGTGTATGTCCGATCGACAAATCCAGGACCATCGCGAGACAAAAACGTCATCGTGGGGATGCAGTTTCATGCGCCGAAGAGGGCCTCGCCGGCGGCTGCCAGGCGGCTCGTGGTAGATCATCGACTGGAGCCTGCCTTCATGTTCACACTACGCTGCAATACTATGAGACCATGCAGGAGAAGATCATTGATTTGTGTTAACGATTTGGATGTGCATGCTCCTATTCATTGCTTGTCCGTATGTGCATGCTCCTGTGAAGATAGTAGCGACGAACATCCACTGCTCCTGCTAGTAGATCATCCACTGCTCCTGTTGAACTGTGGCTAACAGCACATGAACTGCTGAACTGCTATGAAGTTAATAACAGAGACGAACATCATAGCCACTTGTCAAAAAAAACATCACAGCCACAATTCACTATTCATATTACGAAAACACATCCAGAAGTCATTGTTCATAGTTAAGAGGTAGCATGTAAAAGGCCACAGAAACTTGAAATACCAGCTAACAACATTGTTTGGGCAATTGCGTGCATCATGATCCGTAACTTGCTTACATTTTCGACATTTCCGTTTATTTTTACCCTGACCTTCACTTCCAGCCTTCTTTTCCTTGCCCTTCTTAATTCTTTTGCATCTCCCTTTTGACTTGATATCATTTGGTGGATGTATAACGACTTCATTTGGAATTTTATTACCTAAGAAAGTTTCATATTCCTCCTGTTTATCAACTCTCATAGCAGGCGTGATTTGTTGGAGCGGTTCTACTAGGTTGGATAAACTAGAATATAAAAATTCTATCCCTTGTTCTGAGGTCTTGGCCATTTGGATAAGATCTTCAAACTTGTTGTGCGATTCTGAAATCTTTTTCCGCATTGCCACCTCCATGGGATCCTTAGGCTTTTCATCTAGTAGGTTCCCTTCCTCATCAAAGAATAGTTCCCTGTAAAACGAAACAGAAGGATTGTTGGCCTATACAAAAGGAAACAAAACAGCCATAGAAAAAAAAAACATAAAGTACACACCTTTTACATCTTGTCTCCCATCTCTTCATAATATAAATTGATGGTATCTCATTTTGCTTCTCGACTCAAAGCACTTGTATGATATGACGACATGGGATGCCATATGACTCATATAATTTACAGGAGCACCTACCAAACATGTTTGACTTGTTCATATGAACAACTCGATCTTTTCCAGTCAAGCTGCTGATGGTGAAACATTTTATATCTTCACTATCTTGAATATCTTGAATAATGCAATGGTCTCTTGCAACTACGATTTGTTCCTGCAATTTACTAAAAACTTCATGTGTATATATCCCTCTACATTGTTTCTCCATGGCCCATGGTGTCATCAATTTAGGAGTGCTGTGAAGACTTGCATTCTCGGTTTTCAACTCCTCTTGGCGCTGGCACTCCAAAACTGTGTCAAACCTTAGCCAGAACTCAACAAAGGTCAACTTTCTATGAATGAAACGGTTAAAAAAAGAATTTGCACTCTCCGATCATGGTGTAGTTTTAAGCATTCCTGCTAGCGGTATGTCCAAAAAGTATACCGGAATCCATGATTCGCGAATGGCAAACCTAGTGGAAAACCACTCATTTCCCATGAGTTCATAATCAGTTATGATAGAATTCCACTGTGACAGAAAATCGTCTGAATTCTCAGTCCCCCAAACACACTTTTTTAGTCTTTCCCAAAATTGTTCATCATTTCTTATAGATGGCCCGACCTTCTCAGGTACCTTTTCCATGATATGCCACATGCAAAATCTATGAGCTATATCTGGTAGAATCTGAGCAATAGCAGCCATCATGCTTACATCTTCATCTGTTGTGATTAGATGAGGTGCTACTCCACCCATGGCCTTAAGAAAGGTCTTAAACAACCATACATATGAATCGATCTTTTCATCTGCTAAGAATGCTGCCCCAAGGAAAACACTTTGCAAGTGATGATTGACTCCAGTAAATGGCACAAATTTCATGTTATACTGGTTGGTGGTATATGTTGCATCTACCGAAATCACATCACCAAAAACACTATAGTTTTTCCTACATATAGCATCTGCCCAAAATACACGAACAAGTCGTCCTTGTTCATCCACCATAAACTCATAAAAGAAGGCAGGATTTACTTCCTTCTTTCGCTCAAGTTGTGCCACAAACATTTGTGCATCTGCATCCTTGATTTTTGTTCTGAGTTCACTGAAATAGTTTTGCAAATCCCTCTTTGTGCACCCAACATTCTCAAACCCACCCTCACTGACATGGAGAAGTCGATATGCTTGTGATGTGCCAATGCTAGCCTTATGACAATTGAACAAAGTACTCTTTGCTCTCTCACTGACATTTCGGTTGGATCGTAGCAAATGCCTCTTATCTGGTGACACAAAACCATGGTTGTACGCCTCAACCATTGAATATATTTGATATTTCTTGTCACTATCAAGCTTGACAACAATATGTGCCTGACAACCACATCTGGTTTCCATCACATTTGGTGACTTTCTTTTTTTCCCGGATTCACCACAAACTTTTTTTACGCTCTCCTGTCTGTACCCTTCCCTTGAACAACAATACCACTTGAATAATATTTCATCATTTTCCTTCTTGTGCTGACCAACACGAACAGAGAAACCAACTTCGTGTGCATACGATTTGTAAAATGTTTCCACATCTGTGAGAGTATCAAAGATCATCCCAACCATAGGTTTCAAATGATCTTTGCAATTTGTATCCTATACAAGTGTAAAATTGTATGAGCAATAGACTAGGCAAACTAGTTCATTGCAAAAAAAAACACATGTCGTATGCAACTTACTACTAAACTTGGAGAAGGTTTAGGTTTAGGTGTGCTTGGCTGTTCAAGGTGGCCTCCAACTCCGGCGTCGATCGCGTCGATTGTGATGACGGCGTGATCATCGGTGACGACGGGATCAACGATGACCTGAGACTTGCTGGCAACGGCAGCGGCCGTCTCCACGGCGGCAGCGGGGGTCTCCATGGCCGTCGACGCCGAGTCCATTGCGACTTGATGGAAGGCGGGGCACCCCTCTAGCTGCTCCCCTCCAACAGGGGTTTCCATGGCGTCGATCGTACTGCCAGGTGGTAGCACCCCTCCAGCTGCTCCCGGATGGTAGGCACCGTCCCCTCCTTGCGGCCCTGGGTGATGGCAGCGCGAAGATGAACCGCGAGGACGGGGGTATGGACGGATCGAGGCGGCCGCGGCATAGAAGATGAACTGCGAGGACGGGACACTAGTACAGAACCTCTCATCTCTGACGGGACCCCACATGACTAGACTATTGGGCCGTCAGAACGAAGTCATCTCAATCGGGCCTAAATTTGCACCGTTGTAGATGTACTCGTGCAGTCATACTCTAGGCCCAAGTACATATAGCCCGTCACCGATGACACTCATCCGTGACGGGCTATATGTTTAGGCCCGATTGAGATGACCTAGCATATCTCAATCGGGCCCGTGTACAGAGCCCGTCAGAGATAAGGGTCATCGGTGACAGGCTCGGTATACGGGCCCGATTGAGATATACTTTAAAGCCCGTCACCGATGACCCTTATCTCTAACGGGCTTTTATTTATGCCCATTAGAGATAACTTTGCGCCCGTTAGAGATGTCAGTTCATTGGCTCGATTGAGATATATTTTGCACACTATAAATAGACCACCTGACTGTTGTCCGAAGTTATCCCACTATTCACTATTTTGGTGGGAGGTTGAAGGGGGCGAATTTTTTGTTTTTTTTCCAAAGAAAAACAGAAAAAATCTAAGAAGTAAGTAAGAAGGTAGTAATAATTTTTTTTAATTTAGTTGTATGTTAACTAATATTTTATTAAATTGTGCAGCGATGGATCGAAGTTGGATGACTGCGACAACTTTGAAACGTCATTGCAAGGAGTATAGAGATGGCGTTTTAAGTTTTATGAATGTTGCGGAGGAGGATAGGAGAAGAAGAAATAGCAAATACATGTGTTGTCCATGTAGAGATTGCAAGAATGATATTATGTTTAGCGGAGAGGAGGTACACTCTCACTTGATACAACGGGGATTCATGAAGGGCTACACATGTTGGGTGAAGCATGGAGAGCAAGAATCGGGTAGTGGTGCAGCTGCAGACAGAAGTGGTGCAGACAATCATGAAGATGAAGATGAGCATGACATGTTTATACCATCTTCATTAGGCGGTGAAATGGTTGATGTGGATCCTGATATGCTACAAGAGATGTTACGTGACGTTGAGGAGCAAGCTCACAACGAGAGAGATTCCATGAAGTTCAACAGGTTGGTCAGTGACTCCGAGACACCTCTATACGCCGGATGCAAGGCAAAGCACACTAAACTGTCAGCTACCTTGGACCTAATGAAGCTGAAGGCAAGTAGTGGATGGACAGACAAGAGTTTTACGGAATTTTTGGGAATATTGAAGGCCATGCTTCCTAAAGAGAACACATTGCCCGAGACCACATATGAAGCAAAGCAGGTTCTGTGTCCCCTCGGGTTAGAGGTCCGTAGAATTCACGCTTGTCCAAATGACTGCATATTATACCACAAGCAATATGCGGACCTAGATGCTTGTCCTGTGTGCAAGGCTTCTCGATACAAGCGAAAGAAAAGTGCGGGGGAGGGAAAGAAGTCAAAGCGGAGTGGTCCGGCGAAGGTTGTGTGGTATCTACCTATCATTGATCGCTTCAAGAGAATATTTGCCAACCCCAAGGAAGCAAAGTTAGTGCGTTGGCATGCCGAAGATAGAAGGAACGATGGTTTGCTAAGGCACCCTGCGGATTCGATTCAATGGAGGAATATCGATCGAATACACAAAGACTTTGCTGCCGATCCCAGAAACATGAGGATATGTCTGTGTACGGATGGCATGAATCCTTTCGGAGATATGAGCAGTTCTCACAGCACTTGGCCCGTTCTTATTGCGAACTATAACCTCCCGTCATGGTTGTGCTTCAAAAGAAAATATATTATGTTGTGCTTGTTAATCCAAGGTCCGAAACAACCGGGCAATGATATCGATGTGTTCTTGGAGCCTGTTATCAATGATCTTGAGATTCTTTGGAAAGAAGATGTGGAAACCTAGGATGCATATGGTCAGGATAACTTCAAGCTACGAGTTCTATTGTTCTGCATCATTAACGACTATCCTGCACTAGGTAATCTTTCTGGACAAACCGTGAAAGGAAAGAAGGCTTGCTTTGACTGTATGGAACATACACGTAGTAGGTGGCTGAAGAAATCAAGAAAGATGGTTTACATGGGTCATAGGAGATGGCTCCCTCTACGCCACGCCTTTAGAAGAAAGAAAAAAATTTTCAACGGTCGGAGAGAACTTGGAACTGCTCCCAAGGATTTGTGTGGAGACGAAGTCCACGACATGGTCAAAGACATAACTAATGAGTTTGGGAAGAAAAGAAAACGTGGCAAGGCAAATGATAAGGGTATGTGGAAGAAAAAAATCATATTTTGGCGGCTACCATACTGGAAAGACCTTGAGGTCCGGCATTACATTGATCTAATGCACGTAGAGAAGAACTGCTGCGATAGTTTGCTCGGGCTACTGCTTAATATGCCTGGAAAGACAAAGGACGGGTTGAATGCTCGGCTAGATCTGCAGGAATTGAACATTCGCAGTGAGCTTCAGCCTGTTACGGATGAAGAGACAAGAAGAGTGTACCTCCCACCAGCTTGCCACACATTGTCGAAGGATGAGAAGATCGCAATGCTATCATGCCTGGCTGATATTAAGGTTCCTTCGGGCTATTCAGTAAGGATCAGTAAGTACGTTAAATTGGAGGATCTAAAACTGCTTGGAATGAAATCTCACGATTACCACGTGCTAATCACACAGATCTTGCCAGTTGCTATCAGAGGCATTCTACCACCCAAAGTCCGTCACACGATCCAACGGCTCTGTGCTTTCTTCAATGCAATCGGTCAGAAGATTATAGATCCCGAAGATCTAGATAAGATGCAGGCTGATATTGTCAATACCCTGTGTCATTTGGAGATGTATTTTTCACTATCTTTCTTCGATATCATGGTTCATCTCCCTGTTCATCTAGTGAAGCAAACAAAACTATATGGTCCAGCTGTTCTAAGGGAGATGTACCCGTTTGAGAGGTATATGGGAGTTCTTAAGTCGTACATTCAAAATAGAGCAAAACCGGAGGGAAGCATCATTGAAGGATACACGACGGAGGAGGTTATTGAGTTCTGCATCGATTACATGGCCGAGACTGATCCTATTGAAGTTCTTGCGTCTCGCCACGAAGGAAGGTTGGCAGGCCTTGGCACAACAGGCAGAAAAAGAATTGTACCCGAGCAGGTATCGTATGCGCAGGCTCATTTCGCTGTGTTACAACATATGGCCGAAGTAACTCCATACTTTGAGGAACATCTAGCGAAGGTCCGACAGGAGAACATGGGTCGATCAGATATGTGGATCAACAGAGAACATAGTACTCGCTTCAATGAATGGTTCAAGTATCGTATCGCACGGTTGACCGATGGCCCAAGTGAGATAATATGAAGGTTGGCAAGGGGCCCAAGCTGGGATGTTGACACATGGCAAGGGTACGATATCAATGGATACACATTCTACACCGTCAAACAAGATGACAAAAGCACAATGCAGAACAGTGGAGTCTGTATAGATGCATATCAGGATCAAGCTGGATCGAACACATACTATGGCCGCATATAGCAGATCTGGGAGATGAACTACAGCAGCTTCAAAGTCCCTTTGTTTCGTTGCAGCTGGGTGAATATCCGCACTGGTGTTAAAGTCGACAGGGAAAGATTCACTTTAGTGGACCTGGCCAAGGTTGGATACGCGGACGAACCATTCGTCCTAGCGAAGCAGGTCGAGCAGATTTTCTATATACAAGACCCCGCAAACAAGAGGCTGCACGTCATTAGGGATGGCAAATGAAGAATTGTTGGGGTTGACAACGTTGTCGATGAGGAAGAATATAACCAGAATCTCCATGTGAGACCTTAGATCGACCTTGACGATGATCCCGAAGACGAAGTGGCATACGCTCGTTCTGACCATTCGGAAGACATATCCTTATAAATAGAGTCTTCGTAGTACTGTAATGTGCAAATTGATATAAGTAATGAAGTATTTTGTACCGGTGCCTTATGATCTGCATATTTTAATTTCATATGGTTTTTAAAATTTAATAGCAAATTTACAATATTTAAATAAGGCATAGGTTAATTATAATAATTTTTTAAAATTTAATAGCAATTTTAAACTAATTAATAAGGCATATTTTACTTTAACAGAAATTTTACACCATTTAAAAATGTAATAGCAATTTTAAATCGGGTAGAAGTTAATTATAATTGATTTTATAACTTAAATATCATTATTACATACAATTAATAAGGAATATTTCAATTGTATAGTGGGATAAGCTTATCTCTATCCGGCATATAAATAATGCCCGTCAGAGATGAGGTTATCTCTATCAGGCGTAGTAGTTCAGCCCGTCACGGATGTATGTCATCCGTATCGGGCTTGTTAGTTATGCCTGTCACGGATGATTGTCATCAGTATCGGGCTTTTTGTTTGTGCCCGTCACGGATGTGTGTCATCCGTATCGGGCTTGTTATTTGTAGCCCGTCACGGATGATTGTCATCCGTATCGGGCTTAGTACTTGTGCCCGATGGTGATGACCTACGACTAGGTTTTCTACCGATCCAGATCTGAATCGGCAAAAAAACTAAGTGTTTCCTTTTCACTCCTCACCGACCACCGCATCCTCCCTCGAAGCGCCTCCTGACCTCCGCCGCCGCCTCCTCCCTCCAAGCGCCTCCCGACCCCACTGCTGCCTCCTCCCTCTCACTCTCCTCCTAGACGCCGCCGCCTCCTCGTCGCCGTCGCCTCCTGGACACCGCTGCCTCCTGGACGCCGCCGCCGCCTCCTCATCCCGTCGCCTCCTGGACGCCGCCGCCTCCACCTCTGCTGCCTCCGCTGCCGCCGCCTACCCCTAGTGTTTTGATGGTCAAAGTGGTTTCTCCCTTTTTTCCCTATTTTCCTTGTGTGATTGATATGAGAAGATATCTTGCTTTAGATGTAGAATGTGTACTGCATTTAGATGTGTTCATATGATTCATGCTTATCTTTGTTAATGTGACATACATAGTATATGATTCATGCTTATATTATCTTTGTTAATGTGACATGCATAGATGATATACTAATTTACAAAATATACTGTACTGCATTTAGATGTGTTCATATGATTCATTCTTATCTTTGTTAATGTGAAATACATAGTATATGATTCATGCTTATCTTTGTTAATGTGACGTACATAGAAAATATACTAGAATTTACAAAATGCCGTGTAAAATGTGTACTGCATTTAGATGTGTTCATATGATTCATGCTTATCTTTGTTAATGTGACATACATAGTATATGATTCATGCTTATCCCTGTTAATGTGACATACATAGGTTAATATACTAGAATTTACAAAATATACTGTACTGCATTTAGATGTGTTCATATGTTTGAATATATGTCCTCTTCCTGCCATTATTACCCTCTTCTACTCTGTCCTCTTCCTGCCACTATTACCCTGCCACTATATATGGCCAGTGATGATTGCTCAAGAACAGACCATAAGAACAGACCATGTACACTTGTTCTTTTTATTTGGGGGGCAATACACTTTCTCTTTTTTGCATAAGAACAGACTATCTACACTTGTTCTTTTTTTTCATAAAAACAGCCCATCGACACTTGTTCTTTTTATTTGGGGGGCAATACAATTTCTCTTTTTTTGGGGGGCACTACACTTGTTCTTTTTTGCATAAGAACAGACCATCTACACTTGTTTTTTTTTGGGGGGCACTACACTTGCTCTTTTTTTGCATAAGAACAGACCATCTACACTTGTTCCTTTTAATGGGGAACTACACTTGCAAATGATCGTAATTGATGCACAATTTCTAAGCAAAACTAAGGCCATATCTTAACCACAATAAGTTTTTCTATAAATTTTTTTAACTTTCTTGTCGTACCACAGTTATATAGAAAATGTCGCAGCAAGGCGAACCCTTGTCAGCGACTACTAGTGGGACAACATCGAGCCGGACTCGTAGGACCCAGAACAAGATCCTTAAGGAAGTGTACACCATAACAGAGGTGGACGATCTGGGATTTCCGATGGCTCCTGCGAAAGCTGTCAAGAAGTTCGCAACGATATGCGGAGTCCTCGCGAGGTGGAACTTCACCATCTTGAAGGACCACATCGATCTGGTCCCACAGGAAGAAAAAGATGAGGCCTGAAAGAAGTTCAAGGGAAGCTTCGAATTCCCCCCAGAGGCCGAGGCAAGACTCAAGCGACAGGCTATCCGCAAGATGGGCAACTTGTGGAAAAATTTCAAGACCACATTGGTCACCGACTACGTCCTCAACCCCGCCCAGCCAGAACCATTCGGGAAGTACCCGTTCATCTCACGGGTCGCGTGGGAAGAGTTCCATGCCGCAAAATCAACCCCTGAGTCTCGGAAAAAAAGCGAGGCCTATAGGAGGTTGCAGGCAAAAAACGTTCACCCGCACCGGCTTGGCACCGGAGGCTATGCCGGGAAGCAGCACGAATGGGTCAAGGAGGATGAAGCGGCTGTAGAATCTAACACGTCGCTAGTTCTTGGTGATATCCCGACCACCCGAGCAAGGAACTGGGCAAGGGCGAGGGTGAAGAAGAATAGTGATGGAACACTTACGTTCCCAAATCCCGAAGATCAAGTGGTGTACCAGAAAATCGTAAGTAGCACGCGTAGAGTATGTTTCGTTAGTTTGTATCGTACTCTTGATTAAATTCGTCCTAACTATATCGCAGGTCGAGATGACCGCTGAGAGACAGGCCTCGAAAGAGGTCTGCTCACAAAGACGCGAGGATGACATCCTCACGAAAGCGTTGGGAAGCGAAGAACACCGTGGACGGACAAGGGGCATTGGCTCCAATGTTCCATGGAAGTTTGGGTTTCCCCAATACGTGTGGCAGTACAGGAAGCACAGGCTTTCTAAGGCACAGAAAGATGCACGCCTTAAGGAACAACTTCGGGACGAGATTAGAAACGAGCTCCGAGAAGAGTTCGATTCGAAGTTGTTACAAGTGGAGGCTCGGGTGGAGGCACGCCTCAGGAAAAGCGAGCCTGCTGCCGCTCCCATAATAGAAACGAGCCCCACACAAAGGCGTAGCAGCTGCACATCTACTGGGGCGGCGGCACAAGAAACACCAGTCCCCAATGCGGTGGACCACATATCGGTAAAACCAACACAAAACGTATATGTTCTCTTAGCACCACAATGCATTACAACATATTATAAACACACGTATGAATCTATTGCAAGGACCCACATCGTGCACCCTAGTCGTTAGGGTGACTAAAGAATTTGCAATTCCTGCCGCAGAGGGACTTGCATTCAAGCCCACGCCGGAGACCCGAGTCCATGAGGGGCAGCTGCTAGCCGACCATGCCAAAGTTCAAGTGGACATGGTGAAGCCCGATTGGGTTGGCTACACTCTTCCGCTCCCACCAAATGATGAGGTTCTGACCCTTGAAGCTGCACGTGGGACATTTATCCAATGGCCCAAGGAGAACATTCAGATAAATATAACTCCTAGGCCAGCACCAAGTGCTCGTCCGGCGGCGGCGCCGCGTCCCCCTCCAACTCTTGTATTTGCCCCTCCTACCGTTCAAAAAGGAGATCAATAATTCCAATTGCAGTATGATACAGATTTTAGGGATGACGGACAAGAGGTCAGCAGCAGAGCGCACCTCCCCCCAGTCTCCACGAAAAGAAAGAGGGCGGCATCTTCTCCACCCAAGCTTGGATCACGCAAAAGAGCTACTGGAAGGGGGAGAGGAAGAGAAAATGTGGAAGGGTCGTTTCTGGCTCCAAAGAAGCTAGATCTTGGCAAGGCGCCATCAGCTTCTCCTAAAGAATTTACATTAGGCATGCCATTGGTCGGAGACGACGCCTTATCGAAGATGGGCCCTGCATGCAAGGAGTTGCACGGGTACTACATGGAGAGGTCCAACGCAAGGAGGAAGCATAGAGAGGCCTCCATGACGGGCCAACATGATAGACAGCCGTTCCTCGGCCCTAAAGCCTTTATCGCCGTAGACTTTCAAGATCTATGGGACCTCTACAGGGTGCGAGCAGTCGACACCAACCTCCTTAAGTGCTACTCCTTGTAAGTTTTCTTGCGTACAAGATATGGTAATAACTTTCCTTGTATTACGCTTACCCGGATTCTTGTCTTGCTTCTAGGTTAACTTGGAAGCATGTCCGTCGTAATGCTCCCCATGTTGCCTTGCTCGATCCAAGTGTCGTCAACGAGACAACTATGAACTACGATCGAGCCAGCATGGTAGAATATATCAAGGACTGCTTATGGTCCCGTCAAGACAAGGACTTCATTATATGTGCCTACTCTGAACAGTAAGCGTGTACCCTACTAAGAATCAAATCTGCGATGCGTATAGCTTTAGTATTTAACTTGTAATTTATTAATGTCCTAGTCGTCATTGGATTCTCCTGGTCATAGTGCCGAAGTGGAGTTTGGTATACTACCTTAACTCCAATATCAAAAAAGAAATATACGATTGGTCGACGATCGAAGCTGCCTTGAACGATGCCTGGGACCAATACGTGGCAAAAGGCGAGAGGCATAAGGAAGGGCATCCCACACTCGGTCACAAAAAGGACTTTCCAATACGTCAACAAGTTGGTGACCAGTGTGGGTTCCACGTCTGCCATAACATGAGGAGCCTCGCAGACAAGGTGACATTGCTCGATCTTGAGGTGTGTGCTTCAGTTGTTTATATACATTAGAGAGGAGATAGCACGATTCATACTAACTTTCCAAGTATGTAGACTAACTTGGCGCCTCACATGCAGGAAAAACTTTCGGCGATTCCGGAAATCAACTTCAATATCATTAGAGAGGAGATAGCACAATTCATACTAGACGATCTCTTGTCGCCGAAAGGAATGTTTAGAGTAAAGTCCTAGGAGAAAGAAATGTTTTCGCGACAAACATTTGATTTTTGTAAATATTCTTTGTAATACAATTCTGCACGTTCTTCTGTATATATTTGTATTTCTTAATTACATATAAACTTGTTCCAATTTATAACTCAGTTTTACAGGTTTTGATATATGTCGGCAGTTTGGAGAGCAAAAAATGGATGCGAATGACATATATATGTGAATGGGTCTGTGGATGTTAATGTATATATATGAATTGGTTGTGCATTGGCTATGAATTGGGTTTGAATTTGTGAATTGGCTGTGAATATCTGATGGAATGCTGGAATATGCACTGAATATCTGAATGCTGGGAATGGGGTTGCTGGGAATATGGTTGCTGAGACTGTCATTTTTTGCAGCTGGCATGGCTAGCGAAGGCCTGAGGCTAGCCAAAAAAGAAATTTTATTTTTTTTGCTGACTTACTCATCCCCGACGGACATTTTAATAATGCCCGAAAGAGATAGTCATCCGTGACAGGCTCCAAAAAAAGCCCGATAGGGATATAGATATCCCTGACGGGCTCCTAATCTAAGCCCGATAAAGATAAGTCATCCGAACCAGGCCTATTTTGATTCGATAGATGGGGTCAAACCTATCGGTAACGGCCTCTTTCGAAAAGCCCGTTAGAGATGGGTAGTCATCGGTGACGGGCTGAGTAGTTTGCCCGATTGAGATTAGTCATCCGTGACGGGCTCCTACCCAACCTGGTTTGACTTGTATTGCTTGGTCAATCTTATCTGTGACGGGCTAGAGTGTTAGGCCCGATTGAGATAACATCCATCTGTGACGGCCTTGTGCCCGATTGAGATAGTTTCTCACATCACTGACCTTTGCTCACTAACGAAGGCCCTACCCGATAGTGACGAGGGTTTATGCCCGTTAGAGATAGCCGGTCCCATGCTAGTGGGAATCGCGACGCGGAACAGGGCGGCGACGCGGACGGAAGAGTAACGTACACTGCTGGGGTGATTTGCAAGAAAATGTATTAGATGGGATGAGTGGGGGGGTTTAAATGCTNGTGCTTAATTTACCCACATTTTCCTCTAGCCATCAGATTAAAAAGTTGTGGTCTAGATTACAGTTTCTATAGTTTGCACTAAAGCCTGGTTTTCATTCCATACGCTGCCATAGCGATGAGGCCGTTTGCTGGATTGAAGATTGCTTAATGCCATCATGCCGTATTTTTTTTAATACTTTTAATGTCAAGCACATTGTGAGAATCTGTCTTGCACCTGTGGGACATTTTCTTTGTTAAGAATCTAACCTTATAGTGCGTGCAAGTTGTAGTGTCTTGCACTTTTGGCGAGGCTTTTTTTTTACTGGTCACCGGGGACGAAATACTATCAAATATATAATTTTTACATAGGACAGATTTTGTTTGCGCAAACGCAGAAACTTGAAGGATAATATGAAAGAATACACGGGGTATACAAAGAAGATAATATAAACACATCACAACCTCCCCACCGAGCACATAGAGGCACAAGAGATAAGACACTGAGTAGCTTTAACGTTTGCCACCTGCAAAATCACCCAACCAAATTTCAAATCAAACTAATGCTAAAACACTTGTTCGACATCATCCACTTCGCATGCAGACTTGAAACACCAGGAATCAAAAGTGCCAGAGAGCCTTTCTGCCACGCGCATGCCTGCCGGCTCAATTCTCTAGTAGTCAAAATGTTCTGGTTGTCAAAGAAGTACAACTTAGTCATGTTGTTGTTTGGATCAATGCCCCATGTCGTTGTTTGGATCAATGCCCGTTGACGCCATTGACATCCTCTGGAGGAAGGAAATCCCAAATTAGGAATGGCTACCGAAGGTTGAGGCCATAGGCCACCTGCATCAAGTCGTCTTTAATCGGGCTTTAACAAATTGCTGACCAGTTCAACGCCCTCCAACACCCTTCGAAAGTTTAATATCATGTGTATATATGCTGCACTTTTAGTGAAAATTATTGTATGCTTTTGTTCTAGCACAGAAAACTCTCAGCAATTGTTCTGACAGCAAAGATAGAAGGAGTAGGCTAAAATATGAGCCTTGACGGGAGCAATTAAAGCATCTCTCTGAGCTTATAGCCTAGTTACTTTTCTCCGAGTACAATTTTTCTCTTTTATACCTGTGTAGTTCACTTTTCTCCGGCTATAGTTTCCAACTAGTAATTTGTCCGTACTAACGCTACGGCGTTATTTAGTAGAATCTATATTATTAAAAAAATATTCATTTTATTAAAAATATTCAGTTAACGGTAGCGCTAATACGCGCGCGGAATGCTAGTTCGAGCGCCACAAGTCGTGCCCCACCTCCGCAAAAACGGTGTTTGGTTATCATAAATTGGTGTAAATAGATTATAAATGGTTTGGATCAAGGTAGTTACGATACTGCAGTTGTGATATAAGAGGGGTACGGAATCGGGAGTAAATCAATTATGCTCATTTCACAAACTGTTTAAATGGCATTAAAATTATGTGTAACATAATTACTTTGCAACTAATGCAGCATTCGTTGATGGTGTGTGCACGTAGAGTCATTGGATTACTGCCAATCCTGCTTGATGAAATGTTGTGTAAAACAATTATTAGCGATGTAATTGAATCGGAGTAATTGGTTTACTTGAGTTCTAAGCGATCTTGAGTAATTGGTGGAGGAGAAGGAGAAAGAGATGGGGGAAGAGGGCATCCAAACTGTTGAAATTCAGTCTCTTGCCATTAGTTCCAAAGAAAAAAGTTTATGCTGATGACACATCAGAAGCAATCTTTTTTTTCTCCCTAGTGGGATGATTAACCCTTATAATTTTATTCAAAGATGGAATAACAGCCACAAAGACTACAGAATAGATAAATTTTGTTCTTTTTTGTATTTAATAGAAGCTAAAATTTACTTCATTTTTATGGATAGAATTTGCACAAACATTTGCTGCACCTAAGGAAATAAAATTGCACATTCTAGAAATTTGCCCACAGGCCATGTCCAGCGAGGAGCGCGCCGCCGCCGTCGTGAAGAGAGGACGGCGGAAGCAACCTGACCGCCGCTGGTCCACCGGCGACGGCACAGCCACGATGGGTCATTACATAGCAATGGATTATATTCAATACATATATCTGTAAAAATCAACAGTACAGTACGACAGTTCTAGTGCAACTTATATATACGGATACTACCATTTAGCAGCAAAATTACATCATTTTGTCAAATATCCGACAACAGCGCGACGAGCACACTGGCACCTACGGATACAAAAGTTACATGTAGCTGGTATCCAGTTTCCACCCAGCTATGTACCAAAAAGGTAGGAGGAGAAGAGGAGAGAAAAATTAACCCACGAAAAAAGAAAACCTCAATGTTGTTGCAGTAAGATGATGATCCATCAGAGTGATCTGAAGCTTTCTATTGGGTCTGATTCCTCAAGCATTGAGGCTGCCTGGAAGCAGTCAGCGGCATCGGCTAGCCTGCCATCATGCTTGTGGACCTTTCCTAGGTAGAACCATGCCATCCGGTTCGTCGGTTCGTGCCTTAGGGCATCCGAGAGGAAGCTCCTTGCGACGGGAAGATACTTGGGACCTTGTTTGGAGAGGAGGGCACCAATGGATACCTTCGACGGTACATGCTCTAGTTCGGTCGAGACAGCATTGAAGTATGTGGCCAATGCATCCTGCGTCTGCTCACGCACCTCGCGCGTGTAACCTGGATGGAAATAAGGGAATTACGATGATAGTGCCAGACTATATGATGAAAAAACTTTTCAGTTTGTAAATGCCTAGCCTACATGGACATGAAATTCCAAGAGGAAGTGGATAGAACATTTTGACATACTGAGGCGTATCCTCACCTTCTGCATGAAGCGTTGTGGCAGAGAATGATTTGAGGGCTTTAGCCTTCTGTAAACATATCTCGGCGTCTCTCCAATAGGAAAGACTAGCATACAAGTTGGCAAGACCTTGCCAAACTTCAAACTCGCTGACTTTACCATCATCATCCTGAAAGAATTTCACACAGAATAAGATGGTAAAACAGACAGGACATGTTGATGAAAAGTATTGTGCAAACACAAGAGGTAGTTTGAGGGATGAAGGTCTTATGTTAGCCAAAGGAGTTTCATATCAGGAGAGTAACTGAAAAAGATAAGGCGTCATGTCTGGAGAATCTCAGCCTCTTATGCTAGCAAACAAGGTTACCGAACATGGTTCAAAGAAAATTTACTAGCTTACACTAAAGTACACATGTGTGGAATTAAATGCTACTACTATTTTCATATTACAGGAGACAAACCTCTGCGCCACTTTTTGTGGTACCATAAGCCTTTCGTTGTGCCTGAACAAGAGCAAGAAGGGCACGGTATGCTTCAACTGCTTCCATTGGTAATGACTGAGCAACCTTCAATTTAGCTTTTATTCTAAGTAATGGCCCTTGTTCCCACTTTGTGGTCTCGTCTAATGCAGCATCAGTCACCACCTCGGCTTCGGAATACCTTTGTTGTGCAGAAAGAACCAAAGATAGCAACCTCCAACCTTTAGAAACAGACCCACCAGTTGCATCAATGAACTCCTTTGCACATTTCAAAGCAGCCTGCATGTTTCGTTGCTCAGCATATTCAATCCCCATGTCATATATTAAATCTGGGCTGTGACGATCAAGAGAAATCGCTTCACTAAGTGACTTCAAAGACTCAGTCTGCAAGAGAGATCTTTGGTGATCAGAAGTAGCGATTCTAGACTTCTTAGCCAGGCAACTCCCCAAGAAGTGGAGCGCAACGCTCTTTAAATGACCATCTGATGAATCAACATTTGTAACAGCTCTTCTTGCATACTCTACTCCTTCAGAAGCAAGAGAATAATCTGAGCTGCATAACTTAGCAGCTAACAGGAGGGCCATTATGTCACCAGGACTCTCGTTCTTATTCAACAACTTCCTTAACAAATTTAATGCAGCTTCATTATGTGAAGCTGCATAATTGCAAAGAGCTAGACTATACCATCTTCCAGTTCGAGGGTATATTCCAGGTAAAACCTCTTCAAGATGCTTGGCAAGAACAGATGTCTGGCCACAAAGTGACAATGCAAATGTTAGATGCTCCATCACTGATGGATCCCAGTGAGTCTTCCCAAGGTACCACTTTTTCAATATTATCATGAGCAAAAGGATTGCCTCTTCCAAGTTATTCTTAGGAACATATGATCCTTCAGTTTGTGAAGCCAAGCTTGGGGGGCTAGCCTCTATGCCACCATACAACAGAAAAACAGCAAATCTCTTCTGAATCCTTGTGCAGCAGTCATCATCGAGATTCCACTGACTAAGAAGAGCACGCCTGTAAGAAGCGAGTGCTTCTTGATAGGCCCCAGCTTGCTTCCAAAGTTCTGGGAGAAGCTCTACAGATTTACTGACAGTTTCCTGAAGCTTTTGTTCAACCATGACATCAGGTATGCCACGTTGGAAAATACTTTCAACAGCATCAAGGACACTTCTACACTGTTGAGCGGCCTCTGCAAGTGAATGGTTTCAAAAACTTAAGATATGCATGGACAGAAATGATTATGTAGTGAAATTTAGCACTTCATACCCATTGCTTTCCCTAACTTCTGAAGGGACATTGACTTCAAGTAAATGGCTTCAAGAACAAGACTGGCAGCATGCTGCGATCCTGAATTCGATGAATCTGAACGTAATTTGTTACTTCGTTTTGAGGGTGGCTTTTCTGAAAGCGATGGTTGAAAGCGCTGGATAGCAGCTTGAAGATCTATCCCGTCAAATACTCGCAGTGCAGCTTCTACATTGCCTCTCTGGTATTCCAGTCTCCCTAGGAGAGCCCTTGCTTCCTAGAATTGAAAGCATAAAAAATAAAAACCCAGAGTAAGCAAAGATAATAAAAAAACATGAACCTTACGAGAGCCACTGAAAAAAAAAAGTTTTGGTTATTCTTTTCTTGCTTCTAGTCATAGTGGACAAAAGCATTGCAGTCTCTGGAACTCTGGATAAACCATCATTGCCAATGCCAACCAAGATATATGTCAAGATCCTATTTTTATCTAAGATACAGAGAAACCATGTCCGATTGAATCTCTTCCAGAAATTTCACTATAAAGGAAGTTGTGTTAACAATACATTCTGAAATAAGCACAAACTTGTAGGTCTTAATATTAGAAAATGAAATGACATCTTTTTGCTCCCAACAAAGATTAAACAAAGAACAGGTGACTACTTAGATGAACTAAACACTGGAAGATGATCATTTTTGCATTCAATCCACATATTGTCTACACTGTAAATTTCTTCTGAATTTAATCGAACCCCTTGACGCTATTTGTTAATGTCAGAATGGATTCCAACTCTGAAATTACCTGTATCACAACAACCCATTAACAGAACCATGATCATACGGTTGCACCATCCGCCAACGTTGTTCTCCCCAAAAGAAAGTTTTCCTTTTTTTTCCACAGCTATCCCTTCATTGCACACTCTCAAGAAGTCAAGATCAATATTTCTTCTAAGAAGATTCACATAGCTAGCCTCCACCCAACATTCAAAAGCTAGGAAATACAGAACCACCATTCCACAAGATATGATTTCAAAATCATATTATTAGATCATCTTTTTCCAGACATAATTTCCTCATTATTAGATCAAATGCTCCTAAATTCAACCAAATCAACGCCATATCGTCAATCAAAATGGATATACCACACCCTTCGCATTGCCACATTTAATTAACACTCAATCCCGAAATGATCGCGAAACGTGAGAAATTTATCCAAGAACTTCGCGCAAATATCATTCGCCGCATCCCGATCTCCCCCAAACGCAACAACGAACATCACATAGGCAATCATTGACCTAAAGATTCGAATCGTGCCATTCCACCTCGCCTCCAGGAGGAACGCGATTTCACCTCTCGGAGATCGAACCACCAAGAATCCAAAGAACGAGCGAGCCGGGCGCGAGGGAGAAAGGATTCGATTTCGATTTCGAGACGGACCTCGTAGTTGAGGGAGAGGCCCTCGCGGAGCGACGACTCGGCCTCCTGGATGTTGCCGTCGTCGACCCTCGCCTCCGACGACTCCGACGCCGCCGCCGCCGACGCGCTGGTCGTCTCCAGCTCCAGCAACGCCCTCGCCTTCGCCTTCACCGGCGAAGCTACCGCCGCCGCCGCCGACGCCGAGTCCCTCCCGGCGGCGGTGGGGCTAACCTCGCTGCCGTTATCCGACTCCGCCATCGCCGCAGCCATTATCGATCGCCTCAACGCCGCTGCCACATCCCACGGCAATGCGGGGGGAGGGAAGGGAGAGGAGAGTTCTTGGCTAGGAGAGAGAGACGGAGGAGGAGGAGGAGGCGAGATCCATGGCCATGGAGGCTTTCTTGGCTTATCTATTCTTGGAGCTCACTGTAATTTATTGTTATTATTCATTTTTTATTTACATTTTGTACAAAAAAAATTTCGAGTTTGGCCGGCACGTTGTACATTTCTAACGGTCTGCAATAGTAATTTTGCCGGCAATTTAAGCCGGTGGCCAGATTTTAAATTTTAAATTTTAATTTTATGTTGATTTTTAGGGGTTTTATACAGTATTTTCTCCGTCTCAAAATATAAGGGATTTTGGATGATATCATATTCATCCAAAATCTATATTTTAGGATAGATGGAGTATTTTATTTTATGCATTCACTTTTAAACCATGTTGAAAAATGTTAATCATAAATGATTATTTCGATCGCATATATGCCATTTTACAGTTTATCAACTATAGGTAAAACAGTCAAGCGGCAACATTTTTTTCGCTACTCCTAGAGTAGGTTTTATTTTGTTCTAATGCTAATGTCCTATATTTGTTATTACCTCCGTCCTAAAATAACTATTTTTAGCATAATACTTTGTTTTAAAATAAAGCTACTTTTTCATTTGGCTCATCTCATCTCAACCAATCACAGTTTACGATCATTCTTTTTCACCTATTTTCTTTTTTCAACCAATCACAACATTTATCCAATCATTCCCACCTATTTTTTTAATATACATGTCAACCTCAAAAATACTTACATTTTAGAACGGAAAAAGTACTAAACATATTGAATCTGCGGGTCACATCTTTTGCCATATAATGTATATGCTGATGTCAAAATTTGAATTTTAAAATTTAATTTTGGAGTTGATGAAGTTTTTTCATCATAGTTTTTTTAACATTGGCATTTAAGTTATTAAGAATACGAATGTAAAAGTTTTAATCATAAATTATTTTTTATCGCTAATACGTCGTTTGGTGTATTATGAGCAATTGGTCGGCCTGCATATATTAGTAGGATAATTTTGTCACAGAAAAAGTTCTCTATTAGTGCATAAGTCCACGCATCATTGTGCAAAGAAATACTACTAGGTTTCTAAGGTCTCTCCACGTGATATGCAAAGAAATACTATTAGGTTTCTAAGAGCTCATTAGGTGTGTACAATAGAGAATCAACATTGTCATTTTTTCTTTGTCCTGTTCTCAATGGCCCATATCGGTTTTTCTCTTCACTTTAAGGAATGCCACTTTTTAAGGCTGTCCAAGTTAGTAACATAATAATTGACAACAGACGACCACGGAATGTCAGTTTTTAAGGTTGTTCATGCTAACATAATCGATAACAACAGTCAACTGACGACTACGGCAATTTATAGGACAATAGGTAGTTAGATGGTGCTTTTGACGGTAGCTTTTCGATGGTACCCAAAAAACAAGGTGAACAAGCTGAGTTATTAGTGTATAATCAATTAAGTAGTACCTATTATAAATATAGAAGATGAGTTTATTTAACTTTTTTTAAAAAATTCTATATAAAAAGTTTTTTAAAAAATCCATCGAAGCACACTCATGTTAAATGAGAAAGTTGCAAAAGATAAAATTCTCAAACTGAGAAAGACAGCCTCGTCATTTCCTCTACGGCTGATAGACCATAGAAAAAAGAACAGAGCAAATAAAAATATTTTTATGAGCAAAAACTTATATATATATATATATATATATATATTCTCAACGATTTAAAAGAAAATGTTAGATAAAAAATATCCTCAAAATCAACTCTAAAAGCGTCACCTACCACTGAATTTTCTGTTCTTTTAATCTTCTCTCTCTTTTTTCACCTTTTGCAATCAAGTGTTTTCTCCCCTACCCTAAGACCCTCATCGGTTGGCCTAATAAGCTAAAGAAAAAATCAAATTTAAATTTTTAAATTTAATTTTGAAATTGATTGTAAGATATTTTCAACGTAGTTTATTTTGTAGCATTGACTTTTAAGTAGCTAAGAATAAATATATGAAAGTTTTATCTATAAATCAACTTTTACTTTGTAATAAATTATTTTGACTTATTAAGAAATATGGGTAACCGATGAGGCTGCAAGATCTGAGTTGGCCATGGTTTAAGGGAAAATGAAATTGAGAGTTGGGAGGAGTCAACCAAGTGACAATGCCAGGTAAGTTGCGGTGTTCACGTAGCACTTCTTGTGTATCGGAGGACAGCAAACGATTTGTCTTGGCTGGGCTGGGAGCAACTTCGCGGGAGCTCTCCCATACACACACACACACTCTCTCTCTCTCTCGAAGTGTGGGACCCGCCAGCTAAACGGTCCACACGCTTTATTGGTCACTGTGTGACAGGTCGGTAGGTCCCACGCACTCTTTCTCCCAGCTTTTCAGTATAGGGGTCCCACGTGTCAGGAAAGGTCAGGTTTAGCCTGAAGTGTTGTCAGAGAGGAGTGAAGAGAAAAGGGCCCTATCTCAAATGCAAACGTGTCAATTGTGCTTGTACAGTAGTACACACCATTCGTCCAAAAATAATTTAAATTCAGAGCAGCTAGGATTGCGTTTTTTTTTTTGACGAAGTAGTACATACTGTAACTAAGGTGGTGTATTTCCTCTGTCCCAGAGATAGCATTGGTTGGGATGACAAATTAGATAATTTTTATAAATATTTTCTTCGTTCAAAACATAGCTCTCTGATTGAAAACTACTTTTCCAGTTTAAATTTAAAATAGAAATGTAGCTAGTTCTTCCGTTTCAAAATGTTACAACTTAGAATGAGATTTGATTCATCTTAAACCAACAAATGAATAGAGGTATATTTTAAGAGAAAGAAAATAAAAAATAATTATGATTAGTTAAGATAAGATGACATAATGACACAAGAGAGCATTGATATATACTCCCTTCGTACTACTTCACCCATAAACTAACTTTTGTATGCATAGTATAAGAGAGATTCATATATAAATACGGTTTTATTTTAAAACGAAAAAAATACATCAATACATACGTACATCACTCTCATGAACCTGTGAGAGCATCTTCTAATACACGTCTCAAAGAGATAAAGGTCAGCAGCAACTCCCTGACTTTACTATTCTCATATAAAGTCCATTTTCATGTATAAAATTTTAGGGGTACCTTTATCAAAATTCAGAATACAAAAGAAACTGAAAATCTAAAATGAAACTATGCTAGAGTGACTAAACTTAAAATAAACCTATTCCTTCCCCTATCTTCTCCTCTTAATCAATCGCAACCATTTTCTATTGATTTTTTTCACCTATTTTTTTCTTAATCAAGTACAATATTTCTCTAATTATTTCTAACAACTATCTTAATATTCGTGTCTATTAAAAAATATTTACATTTTTTTGACGGAGGTAATAGTAGTATCGAATTCCCTTCCTCGCTCGGGTGATGGTGTCGAAATTAAACCGATGGACACTGGCAAATCAAATCACGCAAAAAATAATTAATTGAAGTGCAAACCGTTTCTACTAGCCGCGGCCTCTGTCCGGGCTTGTTTGCAAAAAAATTTTTGCCTCGAAATATGTGCATAAAGCAGCGTTTTTACTCCGGCTCCAACATGCTCAAAATGTCAGTGAGAGCAGCTGCCGCCGCTGCTGCTGCTGAGCTGCCCCCTCCCTACAAGTCTGACGGCTGACATGTCACGCGGCTCACGCGTCGAGCACCGAACGGTGGGGCTCACATGTCACACGCTGTGGAACACTTCAATCTTTTTTTTTAAAAAAAAAGAAGGAACACTTCAATCATGTGTTTGATATGGGCCGTCAGATCGAGGCCCACCCAGAGGTTGTGTTTTAGGCTCTGAAAGGTGATCTTATTGTAATATGTCATTTCTTAAAATAAAAGGATGATTCGATTATCTGAGGAAGGAGCTACATGTTTGTTATGAGAAAATTGTTCCAAACTTATTAAATTTCATTTTCACTGTTTACTCAATGTCGGCAAGAAAGAAATGAGAAAATTGACAATATTATGGAACCTTCAGTTGAATGAATTCATCAATCCGTTTTCATCCTTTTGAGCCCTTGCCTGTCTACGTCCTTCCTCTAAAAAAAATCAGTTCCTGCCGATCTACAAACTTGGACATAGTCAGGAATGGATTCTTTTTTGGATGGAGAGAGTAGGCATCAAGTGAAAAAAAAAGAGATTGGGAAAATTTGGTGCTTTGTCATGGCAAATGTATCATGCATGCATTAGTTACTGTGTGAACCATATTGGGTGAGTTCTTTACCCAACTTTCCCAACTCACATCTCTCTTTTTTCACGCGCATGCTTTTCAAACTGCTAAACAACTGTGTTCTTGATGTTACCGTGTTCTTGATGTTCATGTTTATGTGTTCATGTGTTCTTGGATGTTTTTGATGTTCATGTGTTCTTTGATCTGGTCAGGGTGAAAGGGAGCTGCTCGATGCATCAGCTCGAATCGAGCCGATGCATCGAGCCAGCTTTTTTTTGATTCGTGGAACCTCAAAGATGTCGGTTCTAAACCGACACCGGAACCGGCACCTATTTCCTCTCCACATCAGTGCCGCTTTATAGGTGCCGGTTGAAAAATCCAACACCTTGTGGGGTTCCCAACCGATACCTATTGTCTTTTCTGTAATAGTGATAAATGTTCAATTCAAGAACTGAATTTCTAGTGAGATATTAATTGCAGGGGCAAAAAACTAGAAAAGTATTAAGTGAAGTCCTACCTTTAATATAATTTCGCTAGCAATGCAGAAGAGAATGGTTAAAGTGAAGCTAAACTATTAAACTGCTTCCAAAATCCAAACAGACTTTTTTTGGATCCTCTGCCATATTTTGGTGTTTCATCAAACAATTTCATCCTTTTGTTTCTAAAAAAACCCATCCTTTTGAGTCCTCACATGTTTGGTTAAATGTTATTTTCAAAAGTCAACAGCATTGTATATTTTAAAATTGGGGAGTATATTTTATCAGAAATTTCAATATATACCACGGGAGTACCATAAATCTTTCTGCTTTTTACTGCACCACAGATTCAGCGTTTTTTACTCTAAAAATCGAGCATGTTAAATATGTAGTTGGTGTTTCTAGGACCTAATTAAACACAGTACTAGGAACTCTAAATGTACATAAGTTGGGAATTTGGAATGAGACACCGGATAAAGTCAGGGATGTCTCTACACTTTTTTCCATCCAAGGTGCACAAGATACCTTGTGAGATTTTTGTTTTTACGCTAGAGGTTCTTTCAATCCATGTGATACACAATATTGCTTGATGATTAGAGATTTAGAGTGGCATGTGTTTTGACATATGCGTAGTCTTTTTTTTTTTGGCTATATATGGATGCACCATATTGGATGTAGTGAACATCATTTGTATTGTGCGAAATTAAACTAATCTCGTTTGTCATAAAGTTAACCAGCGAGGCTACCAAAGATGAACTCACATGGTTGAAAAATAGATTCTGAAGAAAACTTGCTAAAAGAGTCACATAGACGAAATGAGCTTCAAATAAAAACTCGCAATGAAACCAGCATTGCCATGTAAGAGAACTTATATGTTCTAAACCTTTGAACAAATAACAATGATAATCATTGATCGTAATGTCAACCACTACTTATATGTTCTAGAAACTTCATATGAATATTCAACATTTTCACATCTTCCCGGATTCATTTGAGCAAATGGTGAGAATATTCTATATATACAACATTTTTAAAATAATGTACTTACCTAAAACTGACCACAACTGATACATTGGTAAAGAAAATCTAGACACTTCAAAATATAACAATTTAATATGTTTTCCTGCACTTCCATGTCCAGTATGTATATATGCTAACCCAACTCATGACATCATGCTATACTAAGTTACACTTAGCCATGTCGGGAAACTATCGAGGAGAAATAGACGGAATAGGCGTATTATATCTTCCCACAGTCCTTATTGCGATTTCGCTCACTTAAAAATATTTATATCGTGAAGCAGCCATATCCACTTTTACTCCTGTTTTATAGTCCTATCATACTTCTGTTTCAACTGGAAATGGATCAAATACCTCCAGGCACATGCGGGAGAAATCGTTTATTTAATTCATACCTTACTCAAGAATGTCATGGCTTGCTTGGTTCACTCCAACATCTCACCTGCTCACCTCACATGAGAAATTTGATAATTTGATACTTTCTTTGTTGTCAACTTGTTTTAATTGACGGGAATGACATATAGGACCATCTAAGTGAATGAAAGTGGGCCAGGATGTCAAATAATCGAAGCCAAGTGTCTTGATGACTTTTCACACTGAAAAAAATTATTCAGGCGTGATATGCAGCAGTCAATAGTCAATAGTGATGTGAAGAATAGGGTGAACACTACCAGTGGCGGAGCTAGGATTTGAAACTAGGGTGGTCCATTGTCTAAATTTTTTTTTTGACCGCTACAAATTTAACATGTTGGTACGCAAGTATATGAACATCAAAACGCAATTAAAGACAAAAAAAAAGAATTTACAAAATAGACGAGTATAGCTTTGGTAACACAAACTTGAAATATATTACATACCTATAATAGTTGAACAATGTTTTACTAGTTCTTCTTCTTCTGTCTGTCAGGCCTGCGCCTTCTAATAGACATGAAAATTTTGATGATCTCTTCTTCACTCAATTTTAAGAAGATATCCCGCTCAATAAAAGTCATCAGACAATCATCCAGTAGGCTATCACCCATCTTATTTCTCAACTTATTTTTGATAAAGGTCATTGCAGAAAATATTCTTTCAACACTAGCGGTAGCCACCGGAAGGAGCAATACCAATTGGATAAGTACATAGACCCAATTGTAAACTTTATCCCTCTTTGTTTCAACAAGTTTTACTGAAAGGTCAACAAGACTGTTTAGGCCTTTGAACATTTCATCTTTTCTCATGTCATCAATAAATCTTTCAAGTTGCAAATCGAGTCTTACCAAGTCAGAGCTTGAAAATTCATCGGGGTAAAATTCAGCAAGTCTATGTACCTTGTTTGCATCAAAAGAAGCAAAGGAATCTGCTAGATTCAAAGCAGCCATACAGGTAAGCAACTCCATATTTACTTCATCAAATCGATTGTCAAGCTCTTGACTAATTTTGTCAATGACCCCAATATATACTTCTCTTCTGAAGTGATCATCATTTGTTTGGTCCGGAGCAAAACGTGCTGATCTTCCATACGGCACATAATTTTGTTCCATTGCAGGAACTTGAATGCCATATTTGTTGCAACATACTGTAACCCTTTGAAGAAATGAATCCCACCTTTCAGACCTCATTTGCTGCATTTTACTCTTTGCCAAACGGACTTGTGACATTGCATTAAGAATATCTTGGTCTTTTCTTTGCAAACACTCAGACAATTCATTTGTGTGTCCAAGAATGTCAAGCATCAAATGAGCATAGAAAATGAAATCAAATGACTCAAGTACTCCAACCATAGTATGTATTTTTGGCCAGTCACCCCTTGCTGAAGTATCTCGTCCAAGAGCTATGAGTACATCTCGAATTGTGGGATACATAGCAATCAGGTTGACCACAGTTTTATAATGAGAGCCCCATCGAGTGTCCCCAGGTCTAGGCAGCCCCATTTCTTGATTTAACCCACTTCCAGATTCTAGTATACCGCACTCAAGTGCTTTCATCACATTTTCATATTGTTGATGTCGAAGCATGCCATGGTGCTTACAAGAACTACCAACAATATTTAGCAAGAGGGATACTCGATCATAAAACCACACACAATCACCATTTTCTTTAGCAACAGCAACAAGAACCAATTGGAGTTGATGTGCAAAACAGTGAACATAATAAGCAGACGGTGATTCTTTCATGACCAAGGTTTTTAGCCCTTTAATCTCTCCTTTCATGTTACTAGCCCCATCATAGCCTTGACCTCGGATTTGAGTCATAGTCAAACCATGCCTAGTTAGTAAAGATTCAATTGCTTCCTTAAGTGATGAAGAGGTAGTATCATCTACTTGAACAATTCCAAGAAATCGCTCACATGGCCTTCCTGATTTATCAACATACCGCAAGCAAAGGGCAAGTTGTTCTTTATGCGAGACATCACTAGACTCATCAGCTAAAATTGTATAGTAATTATCACCAATTTCCTCAAGTATTTGATCTCTAGTCTCCATTGCACAACATTGAATAATTTCTTTTTGTATGTCTGGGCTAGTCAATGTGCAATTACCTGGAGCATTCTTCAAAACAAACTTGTCCACCTCTTCATTATTTTCTGCAAGCCACTTCAAAAGCTCAATGAAGTTCCCTCTGTTGCTAGACTCTTCACTTTCGTCGTGCCCACGGAATGCTAATCCTTGCTGCAAAAGAAACCTCAAACATCTAAGTGAATAAGTCAACCTAATCTTGTAGAGACGACGTTCCTCATTATCCACCTTCACAATTTTATCATCAATTGCTCCATGGGGAGTAATAAAAAGATTATATCTTTCTTGAGCTGCGTTGTGAGCACTTGCTACACCACCCACATGTAAATCAAGTGCATCAGTTCTATTCCAATTGTTCCAACCACCTTTAACAAATGCAGATGTCTTACTTCTCCCCTTTCCAAACAAGTAGCACACAAAGCAAAATGCCGTTTCTTTCTTGACACTGTATTCAATCCAAGGATATTTATAAAACCATAAAGGACTGAACTGCCTAGGCTTATTTCCGATATTCCTACTTTCAAAAGCATGTGCATAAGGTTGGTATGTGCCTTTCATAATATATGATCGTCGAACTGCATCTTGATCATTGACGGGATAACTTGAAATGGGCTGTCTTTCTCCTGGATCAAATGGAAGCCGGCTGAAATCATAAATTGGTTCCTTTTCAGGAACTGGTGGTGGCCTTGGAGGTATTGGAGCTAAAGCCACATTTTGCTCAATTACTCTTTCTTCAGTTTCTTGATTAGATCCACCTTCATGTTCTTCAATTTGCTCTTCTGGACCAGCTGCATCAGCATCTTCTTGTTCTTCAATTTGTTCTTCTGAATTAGCTACAGACAGAGGAGATGGAGAAGTTGCCTTCTTCTTTGCTTCATATCGTTGAAACATAGATGCAATATCACTTTTCCTCTTCATGTTTCAACAATTCTGCAAGACAATTATTGGGGTAAATAGCAGTTGTATACAAATCGAGTATGAGATATAGGAAAAATATTATGTATACTAGTATACTACGGATTCAGATCGATTGTACCTTGCCTGTTGCTTTGCGTTTCCTGTCGTGGAGTTCAATGGACTGGTCGTCTGGTCCTCGCTGCCTCGCCGCCGGCAGCAGTGCAGCACTTCGGTAGTTTCAGTTGCGTCGCCCTGTCCTAGTACTCGACGAATAGATCACAGGAAACTGGAAAGACGGAAAGAATACGAGTAGACGGGAGACGGCGGTGGCAGCCGAGACGACAGAGCCAATCGAGTACGTAAATTCTTCAGTGCGATTACATATATGGGCTTCACTTGGGCCGAGCGCAGGGTGGTCCGCGGCCCACAAGGACCACCCTGTAGCTCCGCCACTGAACACTACTGTTTGCCGCTCAAGATGAGGATGATCAAAGATATAAGTATCCAATCCAGCGGCTGGGTTGTTACTTCATGCTTTTCCAATGAACTCTCCTCTCAATGGAGACACATTTTTTTTCTAAAGAGTAAATTACACCCACGATATAACAACTTGATATGTGAGTGTGACATAGTACATGAATTAAAGAATTGAATGTCCGAGTATAACAACTTGACAAATGGGTGTGTTCTAGTACAGGAATTTGATAATTTAGTGTTTTGGTGCAACAACTTGACTAAGGTTGTATTCGTTACTTTGGGATGGTAACTAACCCTCTCAACACGTAAAGCGAAACGACTCATTAGCGCATAATTAATTAAGTATTTGCTAATTTTTTTGAACAATGGATTAATATGATTTTTTAAAACAACATTCGTATAGAAACTTTTTACAAAAAACACACCGTTTAGCAGTTTGAAAAGCGTGCGCGCGAAAAAAGAGAGAGGTAAGTTGAAAAAGTAGGATAGAGAATGCAGCCTAAGTATGTGTTGGGTTCGTCAACGAGTGTTAGATGAGTTTTTTACACAATGTCAATATGCCATCACGTAGCAATCCTACTAATATTACCTTATAATTTTAAATTTAATCTTTAAAAATTATATTGGACATTAAATTTGTACCATCGGTTCGGATTTTTTTCTTCGTCTTCTCAAATCTCAAACTAAATATAATATTTTCTATATAGTAAAATTTAACTGGCTTTCGTATGTTAGAATGAAAATTTAAATATGCTTATATAGATCCGTGCTAGTATAATTAAAAATTGAATATGTATAAAAAAGTACTAAGTGCCACATCACTTTTAACTTATTGTACCAAAATTGCACCTATCTTACTTATAAAGTTCTCAGACTAAATTACACTTACCTGTCAAGTTGTTCCACTAAACATTTATTTCTCAAATTTTTACACTAAATTACACTCACTTGTCAAGTTGATGCACTCTAAATGCAATTTACTCTTCTCTAAATTATTCCTTACCTATTGTGAAACCCATGTCCATCAGGGACCTGGGTGCCAGTCAACATTTTCAGTTGATTTAACTACCAACTTCGCCACAGCCTGCTCGAAATTATGTTCGTTCACTGAAGAAAGGCCACGACGAATAATATATAGTAAGCTCTCGAAGATCATCACACGCTTCAGTAAAGAAAACATTGGAGACGACTGTGGTTTTCCTTGCTAGTAATTTCTTAATTTGATCCAAATCATGCATGGCTTGGATTGAGCCTCTAATTAATTTTGGATTCACCAATCCCAGTACCACGATAATAACCTTTTATCTATTGATGAGCTATTATCATGCCCATTCTGCTGCAATAATCTTATTAGCTAATTATTAGAGATTAATCTACATAAATTTACATAATAAGTAAATGTGCTCATCAAGATCATTTTGTTCTTGCTGATCGAGTCATGCTTTTGTTCGCGAAAGCGTAAAATGATTGCACGTCAATATATATTAGAAGAAGCATATTTTTAAAGTTATATAACGCAACAGCTGAAGGCCATTGTCTAGGGGGGCAGGCTAAAAGAGAACCGCAAAGGAAAAATTAAGGAAAACACTACTGCTCCAAAGTACGTAGAGACACCAGGCTAGGAGGGTGGTGCACCACTATCCTCCCAACAGGACCCCAAAAACAACGGCTCCAGCAGGTGAGAGTTTCGCTCTTTTCAAAACTGTCAAGAAACCAACATGACTAAGAGTCGAATCCTTTACGAAGATGCTCCGGAAGACATGCCCTAGCAGTCAGCCACCAAACCTGAATCGTGCAGCCGCGAGAAAGAATGAGATCAGGTCAACCAATTGGGAACAGCACAGCGAGCAAGTGCATGCTTTTGTGAGGATTATTATAAGCACATCCTTAATTAATTATGACCTGCCCGTGTATATATATATATATGCATCTCCTTATCTTCTGGTTTTAAATAACTTGAAGTTTTTTTTGAAGGGAGAATTTGAATATTTACCCTCCTGTACCAATAATTAACAACTAAGAAATATGTGTGTTAGAAAAGCAAATCCTCAATTTCAATCTAAGCAAAACCACTGCCGGCAAGCGTGAAGACCTCGTGCTCAGCCGATGTGATCAGAGTGAAATTCACCGCCCTCTCTCCTGTCGGCTGCCCGGCTTGACCCAATGGTAGCCGTTCGACGTTACAGTAGCTCAGATAGGGTGCATGCATCTTACAGAGATTTATTTTACATGTGAACCCTTTCTTGCTTATGTCTGCTTGTGCCCGTACCAAATGGGAATTGCTAGTTAGCGCCGCGCACGTCACGAGCATAAGTCACGCACGTCACGCGCCCATCGGCCCATGGTGAGTCGGTTCCATGCCGCGCAACTGCTAGCCTTCCCGCTAATGCTAAATCATCGGACTCCGATTTAGAAATTGCTTTGGGTCTTCAAAACTTTTTACTTATGCAAAAAAATCTTTCATCACAAAATCATAAACTTTCAATTTAAGCCTAAAACTTTCATCTCAAATCAAAAACTTTCAGTTGACAAATTTAAAACTTTCATCTCAAAATAAAAAACTTTTGATTCAAATCCAAAACTTTCATATCAAAATCCAAAAAACTTTCAATTTAAGCCTAAAACTTTCATCTCAAATAAAAAAACTTTCAGGTGAAAGATTTAAAACTTTCATCTCAAAATAAAACTTTCGATTCAAATCCAAAACTTTCATCTCAAGATCAAAAAAATTTCAATCCAAAAAATCTAAAACTTCCATTTAAATATAAAAATCCAGCTTCTCTTATAGCCTCAACCGTCGCTGTCTTCCCCAGCTACCATCATAGCTGTGGGCACGTCATGTCGCCTTGTCGTTGCTCCTCCTACTTATGAGAGGTCACAACAAGCCGGATACAATGCGTGGTGGTCGTGGCGGCAGTGGCTGGCAACGAAGCGGCGGAATCCTTGCAACGAAGCAACTGCTGACGGCTGGCACAAGAGACTTGATGCTAGGTTGAGGAGGTAGGACGGCAACGCATGACTGGATAACGAGATTGGAAGGGATGGAGGGTGGATGGGACGAAGACAGGGATGGGGTCTGCCTAGATTGATGGCGCAACGGCGAGCTGCTCCATCAGTGTTGAATGGACGCGTAGAGAGGGAGAGAGGAGAATGGGAGGAGAGGAAAATGGGGATTGACCAACGAGAAGCGAATTGGTGGAGAATATTTGGTCTCCACTTTCCCAATAGAAAAAATATTGCGAGTTTCCCCCTACCTGTACGTGGTGCCCCCAAAAGAGTTAATCGGCGCGTATGCACCCGTGACGCACACGTTACGCTGTGGCCTACCAAGCCCATGAACGCATGTGATTAGCTTCACACGTATATCCACACGCTCAAATTTTTTTAGAAAATTAATTATTCCATAGAAAATTTGAAACGTTGAACTCATAATTTTAAAAAATTATTCAAATTTTTAAAACTTTCAACTTGAGATTTGAAAACTTTTCACTCAGAATTTGAAACTTCTCTCAATTTTTTTTAAAAATCAACTCAAACTTTAAACTTTCAAGTCAAATTTTTAAAACTTTCAACTCAAAATTTGAACTTTTAAGTCAAATTTTGAAAACTTTCAACTTTTCAACTCAAATTTGGAAAACTTTCAATACTAACTTTGAAACTTTTAACTCAAAATTTGAAAACTTTCAAGTCGAGATTTGAAACTCAATTTAGATTGGAAAACTTTCAATTCAAGTTTTAAAAATTTTCAACTCAGATTTAAAAACTTTCAACACAAAATTTATTTAAGTTTTGGATTTTGAGTTGAGAGTTTTAAAATTTGAGATGAAAGTTTAATAAAATATTTTAAAATTTAAGGTGAAAGATCTAAATTATAAAATGCATTAAAAAAGAAAAAAAAATCTGAAGATTAAAAGTCAAAAAAATCATGAAAGAAAAGGAAAACGCATGTGGGAAAGGTGGTGGCGCCAAAATAAAAAATAGTCGTGTAAAAAAAATAAAAACGCATGCGTGGAAGTAGGGCGCCAGTTGGCGCGCATGCGAGCTCCATTGCTGACGCGTATGAGCCAGATAGCAATGCGTTGGTGCCCCTAGCGTGGGCCTTTATGCGCTTGGTCGGCCTCATGTGCGCCGCCAACACGCGTGCGTGTATTAGCTTTTGTGATCCCAAACAGGACAGGTACAATTGGTAGCGGTCCTACTCAGTCTCTTCTGATTATCCAATCGACTTCGCACTCTTACATATATCATCACTGAAGCCTTTCACGACCAGATCATCACGAGCCTATTCATACAAGTTATGTGAGTTTATTAATCCTTCTTCTAGAAAATGGCTCTAAAAGTCAAACATATTAAATGTTTATTTACATTTCTAGAATCTAAACGCACATTAAAAAACTCTAAAATATACATATAGTTGGAGTTATTCATTTTTAGCTGCTTTACCCACAAGTTATTATTATATAAATATTGCTTGATAATTTATAATTAGAGTATTACGACATATATGCATAGCACTTGCGTACATTTTATTTGTTATGGATGCACTTCTAGTGCAATCTTCGTGAAAATCATCTGTATTGTGCCTAATGAAACAAGAATTCATTGAAAATGCATGCAGTAGCTCCATCCCTTGGATTGGACACTACTTATACACCTCGTGTCCTGCTACTACTATGGACTTTTTCTTCACAACTCTTGCAGTATGCATATTCGTCAAGCCTGAATAAATTCTTTCATGTGTTCTAGCTAACTAATTAGGAAGTAACCGAGACAATTAATGAGGAATAAGTGAGATACTGGGGTGAACCAAGATATACAGTTAACAGAGGTAAAAGTAAAATTAACAACAGGTGGAGTGGAGGTGAGTTAAGTGAGATACCGGGTGAACCAAGACAAATGAGATTTATTGACAAAACATATAAATCACATCAGATTTGTTGGTCTTATAAATATTTTTTTAAGATAATAGAAACTTTATTGATCTCAGTTTTGTTCTAAGGACACTCTCCGCATCTACACCACGACAGTACACAGAGCCAGTGATGGAGCTAGGGAGGGGCGGAGGGAGGCCTGGCCTTCCATAACAAAATTGCAATTTTTCAAGTACATCTAGTTAATTATAGGATTAAGTAAGCCTTAAGTGTACTAATCCTCTCTAATAATAGAAAATCATACATGCAGTCTTTTACCTTTCGAAGGGTATTGGCTATGGGGTTTGTGCTAGCTGACTAGATAGCCCTAGTGTATATGGATGGGCATGGAACACTGGAACAATCACGTTTCATGGTTCCAATCATGAATTTGATTACTAATGTGCTAACTGCCTTGCTATACCTACTTCATCGTGATAAAACTTTACATAGCTAAATAAATAATCGACTTCAACATTATTATTCTGTATTGTTAAATTGTCAAAACATGGGTGCATATATTAAGATTAATATGTAACTACTATTGTTAAAGAGTTGAAAACTTATAAGCATTATTATTACTCAGTAAATTGGCCCCCTCAAATTAACTGGCTTTGCCACTACACATAGCCAACACACTCCCCCACACTCAAAAGAAAAAAAAACATCCTGCAAGATCAACGTCTCATATCCCCAAGACTAGATCGTCACCCATATACCGGGTATAAAACTCATTAACCACTTGCTCGGATTAGTGCAACTCGCTCAGATTACGGCATACAGACAGCTTGGGCCTCCCAGCCTCGTATCTGGCAAAAAAAAAAAGGGAAAAACACTTGTATGTTGGTCTTTTGTAGAATAATCTGCATTCGTTGATGGAAATTTGTAGAATCGGTCGTTTGTCGAGGGCAAAACATAGAATTCCTCATCTTATTTAGTTGTTTCAACCATCATTTGCACTGTGCCAAACGAAACAAGAATTCATCGGAAATGCATGCTGTAACCCAGCCCCTTTGGATTGGGTACTTGTTACTTCTCCCATCCTACTATCACTGATTAGTCCACATCTTCGTCACAAATATGTAGTATCGTTTGTATACAAGCATTTAAGCCTGAATAAATTCTTCCATGTGTTTCTAGTGAGAGTAACAATCTTGTTCCATTAGATGCTCGACATCATTTCAACAACTTTGCCCCAACCTGTTCGATATTATGCTTTATCAGAAACTAATTGATTCAGTCCAAAAGCACGATGAATCTATTGGAAAGCGAGATACTGAAATGAACCAAACAGAAAATCTATGTAACAGTGCAGTTGTATAAAGAGGAAGCGAAGTTGAATCCCATGGTTCTCTTCATCATTATATTGATTGAATCAGGCACACCTTAAGTGACCGTAAATTTGTATTGTAGCTAATTGCACACTAATCTATAAATGGAAGTAATTTTCCAAATAATCCCACATTGAGTTCTTTCATTTCGTGTAGAGTATAGGATCCACTAGAGAGTTAGAATTTAATTAACAACAAGACAAATCCAGCGTAGATGCTAGAAGGACTTGAATCTCCTTATCCTGTTGGATCACCGAAGGAGAGAATGAAGGAGGAAGAAAAGGAAGGGGCTGAAGAAAAAAAAATAAGTCTCTCCTCTAATTTTATCCTAGATCCGCTTCTGTTTAACGGTACAATAGATCATATGCGGTTCGGATCTAGAGTTGCGGAATGATGTGCACGTTCATCGGCGGAGGCAGCCAACGCCGCCGATGTTGGCCGGTGGATAGCTGGAGAACTCAACTCAGATGGCATCTCAGCTGCTCAAAGATCCTGATTCATTACTTCTCTGCATTTTAATTCGGTTATCAATTTCCAACCTGCAAATTCACAGACAAAAAGGCTAGCGGATCCGAAGACTGCAACGTGCACTCATGTGTGATGTACAATTAATACCGAGTCAATATGTTTGATTATTAGGGTATCGATAAGTATCAGTATGACAACAGATTCCGTTCTCATTCTGCAGACACGCCGCCGTCGCTGCCGCCGATCACATGCAATCCGCACAGGCACACATCCTCGCCGCCAACGTGGAAGTGATTAGAAAACAAACTATTAATTAATTTAACTAATTATCCTTAATGGCATGGTGGATGATCCATTCTTCTTATATAGTTGGTAATTAAATTATTACTATATAAAGTTTGCAGCATGTTGTGTCACGTCATCGTTTATTCTCAACCGTTGGATCGGTCTGTATGTTTAATTTCCAGATCAACGGTTTTGATATCTTGTGCTAGCTCCCTATCATTTTTTTCAACTGGCCCAGCCCACCTCGCACACGCAAAAAAAAAAGCACGTGCTCCTAACCCTCACGGACCGGTACTCTCGGAAAAAAATCGCCAAAAAAAAAATTGGTCGGAGGTGCCAGCGGCGCGGCCTGCACACGTGGCCCTCTTGCATAGTCGAGGCCGACGCAAGTGACTGCCGCACTCCCTCATGGGTTCATCTGGCGTGTCAGGTGATGTGTGCGTTGGTTCGGGAGGACGATGTATTCATCAATAGGGATGCAAGTGGACAAACTCATTACCCGTATAAAATCTCATTTGCTGGTTCATTTCTTATATGGTAGTATAAATTTTATGAAAAAAATAAACTGGATGCGAGATATATAATTGGACAAAAAAATTCCGCTTGCATTCCTATTCGCCAACGTCGTGCACGTTTCAGGAGGGCAACGGGTTCGGCCACCATAGATCCGTCGGTCCACCTCACCTCAACTAGCCACATCAGCGATCCATGCAAGAATCGTTCGTGCCCTTCTCTCATTCATTATTTCCCAAACTGTCTAAAATACCCTAAAAGCCTTGCTCCTGTCCATTCCCCTCCCTTTCGTTCCCTCTTAATATTGAGCAATTACAGCAGAAGTTGGCACAATCAATTAGAGCCTATTTCAATTACCTTGATGAGCCTATTTCAATTACGTTGATGAGCCTATTGGCGCAATCAGGTTCTATACTAAAATCATATTATTACCTTGATGAGCCTATTTCAATTCCTTCTGCAACATAACATACCACAAATCCCTTCCACCATCCTCTCAACTCATCCATCGAGCCAACCATATCCTCCTATTGAATCAAGCAGATGATTAGAATCGTAGTATGAAAGGTTAGTATACTACATGTAACTAAGTTTTCAATCTGTATACCAATTCTGTATATGTGAATTGCTTCCGTTTACTTATTGAGCATTAGCTATGATTTTGCTCTTGCGGAACCAACCTGAAAGTTTTCTATGATTTGTTTCTTTTAACTTAAAGAAAGAACAGCTATCGGTAATCTACACTTATGCACTGACTTTTTTCTTAGTTTCTTAAGAAAAAAGATTTATACTGCTTGCAACCTATACTTATTCGTGCTATCGATTTAATAGATAGAAGGATATATGTTCCAGCACCTGAGGGAAAAACGTGAGGATTTTTGTAGCAGTGGGTAAGATTGTCGTAGCAGCGGATAACTTTTCATGCAAAGGATTCTCATCGAAGCAGATAACCTTTACCGATATGTGGTTTTTGACCTTATCTTATGCTGGTCATGCTGTGTGCACCCTTCCTTTTCTTTCGTTATCCTGTCATTAGCGTTTCATGCTTTAATTATAGCTCATGTGTGCATCCTATATTTTCAAAGTTCCAATAATTCGAAAACATATATTCAGTACCTTTCATGATTGAATTTGCAAAATTCCAATAATTTAAATATATATATTCAGTACCTCTCATGATTGAATTTGCAAAGTTCCATTAATTTGAAAATATATAATCAATAGCTCTGTTGATTGAAATTAAAAAAAAAAGGGTTTACCCAATGGATGTTGGGCAAAGTACACCACGCTTCCCACTAGGGTGTATGTTTCTGTTACTATCATTACTACATTCAACATTACTACAAGATATATTTTCAATGTGGTGTATCACCATCATTACTATATTAAAATCCCTAACAAGCGCACACTATTTCTTAGAATAAAATTCCTCACATACATGTCATTCTAAATGAACAGGATATAAAAAAAAAGAGATTTGGTGCTCTTTATATTGTTACTATGTACTAGCTATTTCCACCTTATATTACTACTACCTGCCTACAATTTGCTGTAATCAAATAAAGAAATTTTCCTTAAATATTTACATATGTTTCTCTCAACTTATATGTAACCCAATTCTTAGGTACCTGCACTAATGCCAATAGCGTTTGTTTGTTGAACATTTTGGAAATAAGAATTGCTGGAAAGCTTGGTATGCCGTTTACTATTTTATTACCACTCTACTTTATATATGCTTCTGAAAAATCTTTTGCTTGATTGCATTCTGTTTCCTATCCTATTTTGCTCAGTTTTAGAGTTTGTCAATTAATATGTATGTGATTTCTGATGGCCTACAACAGGACTGCAAGCAATAGTGGCTTCATGGCCCTGTAACCCCAGTACCATCTTTTGTTCTACTAATAATTGCTCTGGATGAATATTTACATTGAGGTGGTGTTTGAAAGTCCTGAAGATAAAGATAAAGATGAAGATAAAGTGTTTCACGCAAAACGAGGTGACAATAACGTGCGATTAATTGAGTTTTAATTATTACAAACTTGAAAAATGGATTAATCTAACATTTTAGAACAACTTTCATATTAAAAATTTTCGCACGAAACGTATCGTTTGAGAGTTTGAAAAACGTGCCACGAAAGTTTATTTTTTATCTTCACTGTTTCATAAGATTCGAACTGGGCCTGATTGTATGTACTGCGCACAGCTCTAAATTTTACATTGCTAACTAAAGCATTTTCTGAATTATTCTGTAAGGCTCACCAACTTATCAATTGCAGGCCACGCTCAGCTATTGTCTTTTGTTCCTCCACCATAAATAGTTTTCTTTATCACTAATAGCAGCTAAGCTTTCATTTTGCTTCGCAAATGTTCCCATCAGGTGATTCATTTTGCAAGATTTTTCTTCATCCTGATATATGACAAGGACTATTAGTTAATCGATTGGTTTCTACCTATCTTCGCAGGTTTAATTCCCCACCCAATAGGATTTGCAACAATTCATCGAATTGGTATATGTGTCGTTCCTTAATAAAGTGGTAAAAAATAAACTCTCTCCCTCTCTCTTTCGTTGCTTGCTATAGATTTGTTTCAGTAAAGAAATGGTTCTGGTCGTAGCTTTCCTATTTGTACAGCTTTTATATGTCACCTTAAAATGCCAATTATCTTTGCCGAGCTCAAACCACAAACTTTAGTATGAATTCGGTTTCAAAATATATTGATTCTTGGAATACAGATTAGAGTTGCTATAAATATGGCGTGCATGTACCCTAGCTTATCCTGATGAAGGCAGCCAATGTTGATACTTGCTAGGGATAGGATTGGGTCACAGTTTTACTAGCTTTGCTTAAGGTTCAATTGGGATGACCTTTTTATGTGCTACTAGCAAATTGCCTATAACTTGCAATGAAAAAAAATCATGTTGTGCACACTGCATGTTCATCATTTAAATAATATATAAACCGACTTTTTCCAACCTCTTTAACTATATGAATTTTTTTACTATATACTTATAGGATCTTACCAAATTATTGAACATTATTGTGCGTAGCCATTGTTCTTTTGGGAAAAATATAAATTTATTAAGCGTGTGGGTTTCACCAACACGGATGGCTTATACGTTAGTGATAGAGATAGTGGTATGTCATCACCACAACTACCTTTTAAAGTAATATAGATATAGATAAACTTTTGAACTTTTCAACTGATCATGTTGCCATGAGACTAATCCTGATTTTACACCTACCATATCTTCGCAGCCACCCGCAAATCGATCAGCTCGGTACGCTAGAACGATTTTGCTATATCTCACCCGAAACATTTTTTATTTTCTTGACCGGTGTGATTCACGTACTAGCTGGTGGAACATTTTTGATTTCCTTGACCGTGTGATTCACGTACTAGCTATTTTTGATTTTCTAGCTGGTGGAAAAAAAATGCTAGCATAGAGGTGGGAATCGATCGCAGGATCTCACGGTGAAGAGCATGCAGCCATTACCACATGAGCCAGGTACCAATTTTCTTTTGTTATGCACACAACTGATATAATTACAATGTAAATACAGTGTAATTATTATAATTATACTATAACTGTAATTATATTCGTGTGATTTTTATAAAAAAAATCTTTCGCGTGATTTATAGCAGTCTCACGCTAAAATGCTAGGTACCATGAGAACTGGGGTTGCTTTCCTAATTGAATTGTATATGGTCAAACGAACATTTAGGCACAATTTCTATTTCAATACTGTAAATCTCTATTTCTTCGTATGCTGATTCAATGACCAATTTGCATCAATATTATGCATTTAGAAAATTTTATAGTGTGCCCGCCGCAATGCGTGAGGTATCAACTAGTTTCCATAATTATTATGTCAATCTATACTATCTATAAAAGTTACAACCCATTAATCCTAAAGTTTAACATGCAAACATACCACCTCATCATCCACTAATAATAATTACGTATAAAACTCATGCAAACATGCAACATCATCAACAATTTATTGAATTCTACAAATCAACGTCCAATCATCTCCCTTCATATTATTTTCACAATAATTTTAACATATATATATATATATCATTTTTATAATACTTAACATATCAAAGTGTGAAATATCATGTTTCATCTATAATCTCATACAAAGTCTACTAAATTTATTTTTTTAACATAGTTTGACAAATCAGTTTTATTTGTTGTTAATAATTAATATAATTTTTACTCTTAACTCAATTATTAAAAAATATTATAAGTTACTTAATAATTTTTGCAGCAAAGCGTGAGAAACCAACTCATATATACTAGTGTCCCCTATCACTAGTATGAAGCACCGTAAAGCAACTTATATATACTAACCCAACTCATGACACCATACTATGACACCATACTATGAATATAGTTACACCAAATTAGCGTATCAAAAAACACTCGAGGGAAATGGGCGTATCAGGAAACACTCAAGGAAATGAGCTATTCCAGCTATTCCAGGAAACGCTCGAGAAAAATGAGCGGAATAGTCGTATTATATGTTCCCACAATTTCAGTTGGGATTTTGCTCGGTTAAAAGTATTTATATCCTGAGCCCAGCAACTTTTACTTCTATTTTATAGCTAGCCTTGCACAGAAGTGAAAAGTATTTTATTTAATTCATACCTTACTCAATACTGCCATGGCTTGCTTGGTTCACTCAAATATCTCACCTCCTCACCTCAATGATAACAATATCTTTATGTCTTGATGACTTTTCACAATTAAAAAATTATTCAGACGTGATATAGGCAGCAGTCAACAGTCAATACTGATGTGAAGAAATAGGGTGGGCACTGTTAGCAGCTCAAGAGGATATGATCAAGCATACAAGTATCCATCCAGCGGCTGGGTTTCCAATGAATTCTCCTATCAATGAAAACACATTATTTTTTTGAGAAAATTATTTATATGCCACTCAAATCGTGGGTTTTCTTATATGCCATTGGAAAGTTACTATTTTCTTATATACCACCGAACAAAAATTTTTATCCCTTATATGCCACTATCAAGGTCAAACTGCTTTGACCTTGTCAATTTTTCAACAAAATGCCAAAACTACTCTCGTGTGTTCTTTCGATTGTTTCTGTTTAGCCGTCATCAACATTCGCAATTGAGGTTGCGTTCGTTTCTTCTGAAACAGTACAGATAAAAAATAAACTTTCGTGGCACGCTTTTCAAACTCCCAAACGGTGCGTTTCGTGCGAAAATTTTTAATATGAAAGTTGCTCTAAAATGTTAGATTAATCCATTTTTCAAGTTTGTAATAATTAAAACTCAATTAATTACACGTTATTGTCACCTCGTTTTGCGTGAAACACTTTATCTTCATCTTTATCTTTATCTTCAGGACTTTCAAACACCACCTGAGTATGATGGTTTCACCTTCACCTTATAGCTGATCTATCATTTTTTCTAATCCATCCAAGGGATGCCCACTCATTATTGCAATCATTTAAATAGTAATGGGTCTTTTTTAAAAATAAATTAACAAAATATATTAATATGTGATATATCAATTTTATCTCCAGAAGTTGTAGATAGAAACAATAAATTTAACTGAAACTAATATATGTGTGCTCATAGTTAAATTTATTTTTTAATAACCCATAGAAGTCAAATTTAAACTTGCATTTTTTTAAGTAATATATCATACATTATTCTATCTTATTATTTTTTAAAAAAATTATAATTATTTGGATGACATGCAAAAAAACGATTGGACATCCTTTCAAGAGATTACAAGAACAATCTTGTATTTTTGCATCCCTATTACACATGATGATGATGTGAATGACATATGAGGGAAGAAAAAGTTCAAGCAATGATATATAAGGAAATAGCAACTTTTTGATGGCATATAAGGAAATAGCCTTTTTGATGGCATATAAGAAAACTCGTGAACTTTGAGTGGCAAATAAGAAAAAAAATTTCTGAATTTCCTTAGATATTGTGAAACCCATGGCCGTCAGATACATGGGTGCCAGTCAACATTTTCGGTTGATTTTGCTAGCAACTTCGCCACAGCCGCCTATTTGAAATTATGCTCTTTCACCGAAGAAAGCCACGAACAACATTAGGATGAGTTTTTTTATTAGATTTCTCAACTCACCTTTCTCATTTTTCGCACGCATGCTTTTCAAACTGCTAAACGGTGTGTTTTTTGAAAAAAAATATTATACAAAAATTGTTTAAAAAAATCATTGATCCATTTTTTAAAAAAATAACTAATACTTAATTAATCACACGCTAATGGACTGCTTCATTTTATGTGTTTGGGGAGAGTTCCCAACTCCTACTAAAGAAGAACACAGCTTAAGCTCTCGAAGCAAGATCATCGCAAGCTTCAATAAAGAACATTGCAGACGACCGTGGTTCCTTGCTAGTAATTACTCCCTCCATTCCATAATGTAAAGTGCACACATTTCAAGATTTAACTTTAAAAATATTTGACTAACGATTAGTATAATGTAAGTTGAATTTTATTTGCTAAAAATAATATCATTAGATTGATATTTCAATATACTTTTATCTGGTTATAATTTTGTTGCTACAAACTTTATAGTATATGAGAAATTATAAGCCAAAAATTAGTTTTGGAGACCGTACAAATTTAACCATAGCTTATGTTATGGAATAGAGGGAGTATTATAAAACCCCCTGCTACTTCTCTTATTTTAATCCTTTCATCAAGTGTACAAATGAGTAACCCCTCTCCTATATATATATTGCAAATCCATATATGGAAGATTCGATGATGGCCCCAATAAATGTATTTGGGCTAGACCTTTATGGGCTAAACGTAAAGTTTCCTAACAGTAATTCTTTTATCCAAATTATGCATGGCTTAGATTGAGCCTCCAATTAATTGGATTCACCGATCGTTGTTATCATGTCATTCTTTTCCTTTAATAATTGTAGGTTGTGTGCATCCTATTATTATTAAAACAACGAGCCTAGTTTTTTTCCTCTCTCTTCAACCGAGATCATCGGAAAACGCTTCAGATCGGTCACCCGGGCGGAGCCAAAACATCGGACACAACCTTACTTACTTTCAAGGTGATGATTCTTTTCTTCCTACGGACATGTCAATCTCTCTCTCCGTCATCTACAGTAACAGCAGATGAGCAGAATGCATGCATGCAACTTGCATGTGCAAATTAAGGGACAATCTTTAAATTGTTTTTTCTCTTAAACTATTTATCCAATCTACAATTTAATCACACTATTGTATTTGTTATAATTAAATCTTTACAACTAAATCTCACTTGATTATATTTTGATGAAAAAAATATGTATGTTTCAGCAATTGAAACTCAATGTTTCACGTGTGAGAAGAAAACGTTTCAACAAGAGTTCGACTTTGTTGCACATGTTTAGTTCTTTTTGTCGCAATGAACTTTTTTAATATTGCACATGGTATTGTTTGGATGTTTCAATAAGTGTATTTCGATGTTTCATTGCATTGTTCACAAATGTTGCGTGTGGTGTTCTTAGAATGTTTTAGGAAGACGTTTATTATGTTTCAGCGGTTACAAATCGATGTTTCATATATAATGTAAAAATGTTTCAGCTAAAAAATATATTTTTATTCGAAATATACTCATGTGATATCTTGTTGTGAAGATTTAATTACATTAAATACAATGATAAAGTCAGATTATAAATTAATCCGATAATTAAGTTAGGAAAACTAATATAGCTTTCCTATATAGCCATGCATACACACTGAGAGGATGAAGGAAGTATGCATGGCTACATGCATGTGGTTAATGGAGACGTCCGATTTTAGGAATTCTATCCGACGTCCAATGCCTAGTTGTGTCCGAGATCACCATTTCTTGAAAAAATGTGGCCGGGATTAGAACTCAGAACTCAGAAGTAGCTGGTTACATGCGGTGCACATGCCACACAGCATTAAGCCAACACAAATCTCAAGAAGATCTCACGCATCGAAAAAACGACTGTAAAAAGGTAGAAATATGGCACAAGGAATTTAGCAAAACTGAACAAGAATTCATTGGAATTGCATGCGAAAACTTAGCCCCTTGGATTGGATACTTCTTATATATAATGTACCCTCGTCGCGTCCTGTTAGTGTTGTGATATTTTCTTCACAACTCTTGCAGTATGTCTTGCTGTTTATCGATAAACTCTTCATGTGTTCTAATTAATCAGGAAGTGATTGAGACAATCAACGGATGAGAAATAAGTAGGCAGATACAAATGACATAGGTAGAAGTGAGGTGAAATTAACGGTTAGCTAGATGATCGCTCGCTCGCGGACGCAATCTCGAGCAGCTAGTGGCTAGATGATCTTGCCCTACCCACCACCCATGGAATGACAACGGACCTTCTCGACCAATTGGTCACACTTTGGATGGCAATTCAACAGATCACTCTATCCTAGGACGAAGATGATGAAATCACCTGGAAGCTCATGAGTCATGGAGAATACTCAGCATCCTCGGCCTACAAGGCGCAATTCTTTGGGTCGCTCAAATCAAATTTTGACACCTTAATCTGGAAAGTCTGGGCCCCGCGTAAATGCAAAACCTTCGCATGGTTAATCATCCAAAATAGGGTCTGGACCTCGAACCGGTTGGCGATCCAAGTGTTGACGGTACTTAAGTACCAAATTCGACCGCCAATTCCTGCATAAAAGCAAATGAAAGAATATAAAATGAAATACCAAACTTAGTGGTAGTGGTTATTACTAATCATTTTCACAAATCTTGGTGAATATTTGTATGCAGGTGAATTATGAACGAAAACCACCCGCCATGTGATGAAACACATCTCCGGCCAATCACGCGCGAGTACAAGGATTGAAGGGCCCACATGATAGTCTTAACCGACTTAAAGTAGGGCTAAACCATCCTAACCGTAATGAGGGCCCATAGGACAGTGACCCAGTCGAAAAGTGGCGCGAACGGGCTCGGCCAAGGTTCGGCCGAACCATGGCTGGCTCCTCTCGGCCTCAGCTTCGACGTGGCATCACTCAGCGCCTTCCTGGAGTCGTAGCGCAGGTCCCAAGGCAAGAAACTGCCATCTAATGACGGTTGGAGGACATGTGGAGGCTTGAGAGGAGTTGGAGGAGAATATTCCTTTAAGCATCTCCACTCTCTCAAGTCATCTCACACTATAAATAGCTCCTCCACTCCCCTCTTCCAATTGGCACCAACAAGTGAAGTACAACTCACTTACACATTTAGGCAATGCTCTAGTAGAGTAGGAGGGGAAGCTCCGAAAGGAGTGCCCCAAATGTCGGAGTTTTCTCCGAGAGTTTCGGAGGAGTGTCGGAGATGTCGGCACTCTCTCTGACCTTGTATCTCGACGGATGCTTCTTTTATAAGTAAGTATTCGTGATTTTCTTTGGTGTTATTTTTCTTATTTAAGTAAAATATATTCTCATCGTTGCGGGTTCATCGCGCTGCTTAGGTAGAATATCTTAGTCTTAAGCTAAGATTAGGGTAGTAATCAATAACATAGACGCGGTGTCTAGGCTGGAGGTTACCTTTATTTGTTGTGTACTCCACGGGTTGTAGAGGTAGGTGGCAGGTGGTGACAGCCATGTCCGTCCTTTGTAATCCTCCACGTTCGGGTATATCATAGAGCTATAGGCCGAAATCTCCTTGGCAGACCAAGGGTAAACCGGTGCCCGAAGCAATCGATAGATTTTTACTTTAACTTAATTAAGATAATTAACCCATAGGAATCCTTTCTATCCTAAGCTTACCATTTGGCTGTTGTCCTTGGATGAATTTTGTTCTTAGATTATACACAAACGTTCCCTGTGGATACGATACCCTAGAATACTCTTGGGTGAAAGCTACAACGGTATCTGTGCGCTTGCAAATTATTCTGTGGTCGTAATAAATACTAACACCGAGGTTGGCAGAACAACGGCGCCTGTCCACTATGTCGGCACACAGCTGAAACCTCTCTACACCTGCTGGCGGACTGTAGATACACAAGAAAAATCTGGGACGTCATTGCCAACTAGATAGCCTGTGAACCCATCAGACTGATAAACTGGACGCAAGTGACCACAGTCCATGACTGGTGGGAATCACTTGCTACACGTCAGGATGCACTGAAGCATGGGACTAGATCCCTAATCCTCCTAATCTCTTGGGAAGTTTGGAAGGAGAGAAACCAAAGGATTTTCCAAAACAAAGAGCTAACCACAGTGGCCCTCATTGCGAAGTTAAAGGAAGAGTCAAAATCCTGGGCTTTGGCGGGAGCCAAACGAGATGTTGCCGTAGTCCCCCAGCCGTTTTGTAAATATTACTTTTATTCCTTACTTGTAAATTTTGCCCCCTTCTATATTCAATGAATAGGCAAGCTCTGCCTTTCGTTAAAAAAAAATAACGGTTGGTGGAGGTTGGGCTAAGTGAGATACTGGGGTGAACCAAGACAAATGAGATTTTTTAATATTACAGCTGAGATCTTGCCACGGATATTGGATTGAACCCGATATCTTGCCATGGATCATATGGATATGGGGATAGCTTGTTGCACTCTGTTCTCTGTTTGGTTGCACTTTGCACGATCAAATGGGTTTTTAAAATTAAGTAATGGAGTCATTTATTTTTAAATAAGATATAAAATATGCTCATCCTCTACTGAAATAAATCAGTAAAGTGGGATAACATTGAATATTGAGTTGTAGTTTCTAATGCATAAACAATGGAGAACTCTACAATAGTTAGGAGTATTTGGGCAAATAGAACTTTTTAGAAGACTTAACGGACGTCTACGGATGGAAACTTAACAGCAATAGGAAAAAAGAAGGGACAAAAAACACATGTATGTTGGCCAATTTGTAGAACCGGTCGATTGTCGATGGCAAAATGTAGAGTTCTTTTTAAGCAAACACCTGGCAACACCACGGTTGCGAACCACACCCTCCCGCGTGGAACACCTAAACACATACCACCAACAAAGCCAAGAACAGAAGGAGATGGGTCATCATTGCTAAACTCGTCTTGTTATTTTAGTTGTTTCAAAACGTAGAGTTCCTCTTCTTATTTAGTGTTTCAACCAAATTATTATATAAATATTGCTTGATAATTGATAACGAGTAGGCATGTGTGTTGATATATATGCGGGACGGCTCACATTTCACATACATTTTTTTTTTGTGGATGCACTTCTGGGTGCAATCTCCGTGAGCATCATTTGCTTAGTGCCAAATGAAACAAGAATTCACTGAAAACGCATGCAAAAACCTGGCCCCTTGGATTGGATGCTTATATGCTCCTCTTCGTCCTGCTATCCCTGTCCAATACATCTTCGTCGTCACAACTCTACAGTATGCAGTATCGTTTGTATATAAGCATTCTAAGCCTGAATAAATTCTTCCATGTGTTTCCAATGAGAGCAACAATCTTGTTCCATCATATGCTCGCCAACATTTTCAACCACCAGCAACTTTGCCGCAACCTGTTCCAGAATATATGATACTGTATGTTCCATATATATAGATGCTTTATCAGGGACTGATTAATTCAAGGATATGAAGGACGGGGAGTTGATCTCCATGATTCTTCCCTTCATCATCATATTGGTTGAACTGGGCATATCTTAAATGAAAATGCTCAGTTGAACGTAAATTTTGTTGATTAGCTAATTGGACATTAGTTAGGTACGAATGCAACTAATTTCCGAATGATCACGTGTTGAGTTATTTTGAGTATATAGCTAGTGCTCTTACGTATTAAAAAAATGTGAGGATTTACCATTTTAGTGTTTTTCAAATTGTCCAGAGTATATAGGATCGCGATGCAAAGCTGAATTCCATTAGCCGTCCGATGGATCATATACGGTTTGGATCGAAGTTTCCAAGGCCTGATGAGTACATTCACCGGCCGGTGGATAGGGAAGTCAAGAACCCAAATGGCCTCTCATCCGCTCAAAGATCCTGATTTATTTGCAGTTCCAGGCATCGGGCTCGGCATATAGTTAAGCAGTAATCGGGTTAGGTTAGATCAGATTACCTGTTTGCATTCTAATCCGGTTATCAGTTTCCAACCTGCAATTTCACAGACAAAATGGCTAGCGGATACGCTTCCATTGTGTTTATGCATTCGTTTGCTTTCAAGCAAGACTGTCTGTCCCAATCATGCTAAACACATTCAGTTCCTTCCTTCTATGTTTATATGCATGAGTGCCTCTGACTTGTATGTTTGTTGGATTACTTTTCAGGTTTGCTTTTTTTTCACCCCTGAATATAGTGGAGAGGATCATTTCCTGGTACTATATGATGTGGTTAAGCTGTTTAGTTAGGATAAACAGACACATATATGTGCAGTTCAAGAACTAAATTCAAGTGAGATATTGGAGGATAAAAAACTGAAAAAGGTAAACAACAAGTGTTATCCTAATTTCGTTTGCAATGTAGTTGATGCTGGCTAAAGTGAAGCCACACTATTAAACTGCTTCCAAACAGATTTAATTTCTTGGATGCTTCTTTTTTCTTTTCTTTTCTTTTTGTCTTCGGTGGATTTCTTGCTGTTGTTTTTGTGATGCTGTGTGGATGGCATGTAAACAATTCCATAGTTCATATGCCAGAGTTCTTATGTATCCATGTAAAGATCAGCATTTTGAATGAAGTCCAGAGCACTTTTTCCACATTGGCATGCCGTATTCATAAATTGATAATACCTACAGTTTGTGCAGAGCGACAGATAAACGCATTGTAGCATAGTATCAAAAGCCTATGTGCTTTTTATTCCTCTGGTGAAGAACCAGACAATTGGGTTAGATGACATATAGTGATCATGGGCGCATGGCCCTGTGTCTGACCGGTCACCAGCCGGCCTGTTCCATCTCCATTTTGGCTTCATCTTAGTCTCATCAGAATAATCCCACAGAGACAATGTTAGGTTAGGATGGGATTCATCTTGAATTTTGGCATCCCCCTGGGACTTGAAATGTCTTGTATGAGTGATTTAAACTATCAGCTTTAGTTTCCTTTATTCAAAAGATCGTTTCGTTGTCGAAATTTCCAGATATCCACACTGTAAGAGAGAACAAATCATAGTACTGAGTGACAATAATTTCTGATGATGTTGCTGTGATCTTTGGAGTATGAATGTGTCAATCAGAAAAGAAAAGGGCCTCTAGATAAGTATCCTAGGAAGATATTGCTTTTACTCGCTTTCGGAAAAAGAACCGCTTTGAGCTTTCTTTCATGTCAAGTAGTGATCTCAGTCAGGTTTCTGATTTGCCATCAATTTACAGCCACTGACAGAAAGCTTGCAGTAAATTAGGCTTTAGTTTTAGGTGTTTAAAACTTCAAATCAGAAAAGAATTCAAAGCATTGCTTGCACAAAGTATCACATCATCACTAACTGACCATGTTATGAAGACATTTGCTTCTGTACGCTTTGCCCCGATTTGTTGACAAACCGGATACTAGACAGAGCAGTGCCGTACTAATAAGACTGAGCGAGTACTAATATTGCGTCGAAAGCAAATGAGATTGTTTCTGAAGTGTCAATCTGATTTGTTTCAGAATCGCCTGTCTGTTCATGATTGTTGTCAATTTGTATTGACCTCTGATTCTCTGAATTCTGAAGAAAAAGGAAATTCCATTAAAGCATGGCATTGCCATAGGCTTAGCATGTAATTACCCTATATGGAAATGAAAACAGCATTGGTAGACTGTATCACTAATGGCAATTAGTCATGTCGAGCTGACGAAAACGGTTCAGTAATCCAACAAACAGAAGAGAGTGGTCATGGATGTCAGACAGTTCAGCAAATTAGGCATCAAACTAGTCACAGATTTCAGAAGTGCGTCATGCAAAAAATAAATGCAGCATATGTATTTTATGCCATTATGCTACCTGATATGACAGATACCTAAGTTTTTCTTCCAAGAACTGTCAAATGGATGCCATATGCTATTCTTGCGAAGAAAACATTGTTTACTCTGACAATCATATGATTATTAGAGGAATAATCTAATGTCCATACCTTCATACGTTAGAGAAATATGATCATTAGACATAAATATTCCTCTAATATCTGGAAAGTTATGGGCATTGGATTGGTTAAAGAGAAAATACCAAGGATGGCACATGACCTTTGGGCTGTGTGTTTCTTCAAAAAATATATAACTTTGGTCTGTTTGTGTATGAGTAGGAGGGGTTGTGACTGGATTATCTTTCGGTGCTACATTACATCTCTGAACAATCTAAAAACCTTGTACACGTAAGACAAATACGCATAAAAGATTTCATCAACATCACCATATGTCAATCTTTTGCTCTCTCCTTCATCATCATGGGGAAATTTCTTCCGAGTTTGACAGTACTACATGAAGTTGAATCTATATGACGATGCAATACTTTCAACTTGACAGCAACTAAATATAATGATGAACAGCAATTCTTATAGAAACATTGATGTGTGAAATAGTCAATGTCCAGCTCAAAGCTTCATTGCTTGGCTACTACCATCTCAAGGTCTCAACTGATAAAAAAATTATGTAAGGACATTGAACATCATCTATAATCTTTAATATATTATCTTGCTCATAGGAGGGAGGTTTAGGTGATCCTATGAGGGCATTTTAGTTTACAAGCATATCTTAGACTGATTGTACCTACTTCGCTGTCGATCCAATGAACAAAGATGTATATATTGCTCTAACATGGATCTACTCAATGAATTCTGTTCTCATTACATAACACTTCTTTAAAGCAAGCACTTGGAATAACAATTTATTCAGAAGGAAAATTCTAATTTACAATATTTATTGCAATAACGTATATCACAGTCGAACTGTAACGGTGAGGTAAATAAATATAATAATTCAAAGCAACACAAATAAATCAATGCATGCTTTGCATAGAACCGATTCGTGATCTTCGGTCCTTGCCTGTGGCACTTACTCTTTGTTTTGTTTTGCTTCATTCACCTTTGTAGGAAACATTGCATCTTAGGTATAAAGTTGAGTAACCACCTAGCCTTCCTCTAGATAGAAAGAGAGGAGACTAAAAAAATGTCTTGTGACTTCTTTCCAAAGTGAGATAAGGGTACAAGCCATAAGTAATTTTTTTATTAAGCCTCCTTCTTATGATAGATTTATCACTTAGAAGAAGCATTGTTTGGTTTTAGTTTGGTAGGCGATGAGGATGAATGACAAGAACAATCCTTGGTGGTTGTTGACAGATAGGCCACTAGCCACCTTAGCTCAATTATTGACATAAAAATGAAAAGGTTTTCTGACAAATTTGATCCCATACTAGGATACAAATTTATAATAATCAAACTGGAAAATAAGTATTTAATTGTCTTTGTTAATATTTCCGAGAATAAGAAATTTATAGTTCACAAAAAAATCAGATCATATCGTCAGGCTGGCCCATTTGATGGAAAATATTGTTGATGCGTCTTCCTCTTATAGTGATAATGACAGAGGGAGAAAAGAGGATAAATAGCATTATTTTAGGGCAAGATGAACCAGTATGGTGCGGTTCATCGTCCTATCTGAAATCCTAGTTTCTCCATGGAGCTCCTGATCAGAGATTTCTCTGCACGCTGCTATGTTCCTGCCCACCAAAAGATCAGCAGTTACCTCAGCACAATGTCTTATCTGACCGAAAGGATGAAATGGACCGGCCTGCAAAGTGAAAACTGCTAAGGCCGCGTTCTTTCCCTCTTTTCCCAACTCATCTCTCTCGTTTTTCACATATACGTTTTTCAAACTATTAAACGATGTGTTTTTTACAAAAGTTTTCTATGAGAAAGTTTCTCTAAAAAAATATATTAACCATTTTTCAAAAAAATTAGCTAATACTTAATCAATTATGTGCTAATGAGTCGCTCCGTTTTACGTGTGTGAGGATTAGTTCCCAACAACAAGTACCGAACACAGCCTAACAACCTTTTGGTTTGTGGAATCCTGAGTTGATATCCTAGCTAGTAGATGCTTTTGTCATGCTTTTAAAATTAGTATTAAATTGTGGCCTGAAAAAGAATTACTAGAAAATTTGAAAAATTGTGCATCCGGTGTTGTGCTGTTGTTCTTTCGATTTCTCGGACAATTTTTTCCAATATGAAAGTGTGCCGGCGGATTGCTCAGTAATCATAAGACAAAGGAAGAGATCTTTACAAATTCAAAAGTTGTCCAATCTTGTACTGATCAACATTTACATAATCACACATGGTTGCTCCCCATTAACATGGTATGCTTGATAGGAAGCAATATGAAGTGGACAATATATATGATCCATGAACTGTTCTGTCACTCTGCATTTTCATAGCACAATTGGGACACATGTGGATCTTAATGAGGGAATCAAAATAGAAGCAAATTGAATTATCTATCAATCATGAAGATAAGTTTGCATCAGAGAAGTTTGGAGTGTAGCACTTCAATCAGATGTAGAAGCATTCATTCCATATGGAATGCCAACACATACTGATAAAACCATTTGCCAAACAAAATAGAGTAGCTGACACAAGAATGGAATAGTTTATCCATCCAACTATGCAAGATTGCAAGCGCTTGCATTTCTGGCAGGTAAGCATCCCAATTTTCACTGAAATGGCACTGATAAAGACCTAGAATAAATGATAGCTTTTGACAATGGTACAATAGGAAAAATGGGGCAATATTTGAAAGAATAGTTGGGCAACAAAGCATGGTATTCTCTTTTTGTCTATGAGATATCTCTTGGCATTGTACAAGCATGCTTTCTTTGATGAAAGGAAATTTTGCACCTCATTGCATCACACTGTAGACATCTAGCTTTGCATCAGACAAAAATGCAGTACCAGTGCTATACTACAGACTTGTCTTCTCCTAAATAAACAGTCAAAAATTGACGGCCATTTGATTGTAGTATAAGAGGCTGAGAGTGTTCTAAGTACGATTGTATCATCTTGTATAATTGGCCGAACTCAATAAAGTTTCTGTTATCTTAAAAAAAATTGATCGTAGTGTGATCATTAACTTAGTTATTCCGCTAAAAGAGGTTTGTGATTGCTTAGTTTGATTGCGATTGCTAAGTTAGATCGTATCATCATAGACAGCGATGATATGAAAAATTTAACCAAAGCGCATTATTAACAACAAATAACTAATTAGCCTTGCTGCTGTTGTCATGCTCAACCATGTCTGTTTAGCCTAGCTAACAAAATATGTTGTATGTTACCGCAGCTCGTTTATATATATACTAGAGGCTGGGGCGCGTCAATGGCGCGCCGCATAGCTTGTTTAGTGTAGGTTGCATTATCAACTTTTAATGTAGATTATCAATTGTATTAGCTTGCGTTGTATCACATGTTAAAGATGTGAAAATGTTATCCCGTCACAACTAATTAAATGGTCAAAATATAGGATATGTAAGAATATATGTAGCCATATACTCCACAATTATATGACAAAATTTATGAAGATATTTACTTATTATAGAGAAAGGGAAAAACATTGCTTTTCCTACAATTGGATTGTGCCATCAATCATATTTTAGATGAATAAAACAAAAAGTACATAGTCAATTGCTAGAAATTAGAAATAGGTGGTTCTTGATGCCTGGTTCCAATGTGAAATTTTTAAGCGTTTGTGATCCATGAGTCCTTGATGTCTTTTAAAGCCACTTGGTCATCTCCAAAGTTGCATTCATAGTGGAGCAAGTCCCAAAGCAACATGTCGCGGTGGACATCCATCGTAGTTAACACAACCAGCAGTCGTGAAGATCACCATTCGGCAATGCCGTCGTGGCATATGCGAGATGGTGGTCGTGTTTAGGGTGCAGGTCGAGGAATTCATCCCAACAACCTGTGGAGCCGGATGGATTGCCACACAGGCATTCCCCTGTCTTGGAAATCACGATGTTGATATCGACCCCAGGCTACAACAAAAGCGAAAAAAACTAGAGGCGTGGTGGAAGGATGCAGCGAACGTGCATCCGTGCCCGTTCGACTGTCCGTAGAGCCACTATGCTCCTTTCCCCGGCATAGCATCGTCGGGCCACCGCACTGGTCTGCCTGTTGTAAAGTAGACGCGCTGACGTGCTCGTTTGGACACAACCGCATAGACACGCCACTGTGCAGCTCTTAGATGCATCGTTGTGACACCCCTCTTTGTCTGCAGCCACCTCTCGCCACCTCCGAGCTAGGCCTCACAGGTCTCACAGCAGCTTCAAGGAGCGCCAATGAACCGGCCTCTGATCGGCCGCGGTTGTGGCAGCTGCGACGACAAATTGCTTGGTTGGTTGTGAGTATCTCCTCCCAAGGGAGGATGCGACGAAGCCGTCTCGAGCTCAATTTGTTGCCAATTAAGCCGAAGGAAGAGAAAAGAGAGGTTAAATGGTCGAGGTGTAGTGATGAAATAGCAAGGAAAAAGATTATTGCTTGCAAGACTCTTCTTGTAGATGTGAATTGGATTACTTGACTTACAAAGTTATATGACTTGACCTGCATAAAGATGCACACCATCACCACCATCGAGCAGCACAAGCAAGAGTATGAGTACACATAGCCCATGCAATCACTCACAATGCTGAGTGGGCCTTCGCAAGTCGTAATTGTGGTGCATTGTTTATGTGAGATAGTGCCACAGGCGTTGAGCTGATGAAACAAGTAGTACGCACATGCTACCTGCCTGAGCAGTAGGGGTGAGTAGAATAAGACCAAACCGAAAATACCGAGACCAAGAAATTCGGTTAGTAGTTTGGTCTCAATCCGCGAAACACCAAAATTTATTCGGTCAATGGCCTTGGTTAATCGAATTGACCGATATAACCGAATTGTGATTTGTGATGTACTACATGTAATGTGAAGTTGAGAACTAAGTGCATGATGGTTGTGATTTATTCATGCTACTTGATCCTATGTTGTGATATATTATTTGGTGTTTGATTTTGCTTATTATCTTGTATTTTTGTGATATATAATTGTTAAAAGTTGTCTAAAAAGAGGTGAAGTGCTTTCAAAATTTATCATTGTAAATATTGTCTCCTGAAAATGACATAGTTCAGTCGAGATCGAGACCGAATTTACCGGTCCTGACAATTTTGTGTTTTTTCAATGACCGAACTAATCGAAAGACTGAAGACCGAAACCAAAATTTCGGTCTAACCAAATGCCCACCCAGTGAGCAGACTTTGCTGCCATGTGCTAGACGAGGAACAGGCAAACATCACTCATACTACATTGAAGGCTAAAGACAAGCATCGAAGGCTAAGCCAATCACCCTTTACCATACAAAAAGAGAATAGCATAAAATCTTAGCTAGTTAGCACACGGCTCTAAGTAAATTCATCTAGTAACTTTAATAGAAAAGATAGCAAAGTCACTTGGGTTACTGTTTATTTCATACGTGACGTGGCTGAATGCTGACCCTGTCTGTCGGCATCGAAGAGTAGTATGTCAGTGGAAGCTGCATTTTCAGCCTTGAAAAGACTAGTTTAACTAGAGAGCTTTGCCATAAAAAAACTCAATTAAAGCACCTGCACGTGTGCAGGATGCACCCAACTTAATCCTGTTAAAGTGTGGTCTTAAAACTAAATGCTGTTAAAGTGAGCTCTTAACTCTCTTTATCTCTCTTTATCAAACCATGGGCTCAAATTGGTTTTTATTTTTTTATGTGACAATTTTGCGAGCAATTTAGGAGGATTAGGGCAAAGGAAAAGGTATATGGCCTACTTAACTTTCTTGAAAACTATACTTATTTAGCCTTAATTTGGTACAAATTAATGTACTACTAGATTGTAGTGCATGCATCAAGCCATATACCATTTGTACTTAAATCATTTTATTATTCTAAGAAATTACTACTTCAGATATCTACTGATAGTCACTTTTACAAGTTGAGTAGTTAGCTCACACTAAAATAATGCAGGTGCAAGATCAAGACGTACCGTATTCGATCATGACCTCAGAAACCGTCGGACAAGTTAATTCAAGCCTACACCGTCAGAAAAATAGAGAAATTAATAGCAATGTACCCTGCACTCTGTGTTAAGCACGTCACTTTTGGACTTAACCAAAGTGACATGATCAATTGATCACTAGATTAGAGCCCCACTAGCTAATTGTACTTGCCACAAGATTGATTTCGAAGTAAAAGTTGGAATACATATTGGTTACATCCGTACATACTTCTTTCTGTAATAGATTTAGGGTGATTATGAAGTAAAAGTTCATATTTTCATTTTATTTATCCATAGGTAATTTCTTCAGTAATAGGTTGATACCAAGGCTGGAAATTATATTTGTTTGTCTTAAAAAAACTTCCTTTACTAATAAGAAGATACTCTTCTACGGAGTATTATTATTATTTGGAGTCGATCAAGCGCCACTGTGACCACCAAATATTAGCATTGTGTACAGTTTTTTCTTAACAGAAGAACAATAATCATTTGAAAATATTTCCACGCAAGTTGAACAGTACAATTTATGCACATCCAAACCATTTGACTAAGGCTGAGTTCGGCTGGATGAGTTCCCAACTCATCTCTCTCGTGTTCCGCGTACACGTTTTTTAAACTGTTAAACGGTGCGTTTTTTACAAAAAGTTTCTATACAAAAGTTGCTTTAAAAAATCATATTAATTTATTTTTTAAAAAAAATTAGCTAATACTTAATTAATCATGTGCTAATTAACCACTTCGTTTTACGTGTTTGTAGAGAGAGTTCCCAACTCTCCCTACCGAACACAGCCTAAGTGCATTCTAGAGTGGCACTTTCATGTGACTGGACAGGATGGTGATTAGCTCCTCATCAGGCAACAGTAAATGACCTACTTTTCATTTACTTTAGGAAAAAATTAACAGCACAATCATGTGATTGGAAATACAACTGCACACGAAAGCAACAGTGATGTAATTGTACATGCATATGCAGGGACAAAGTTAAGGTCAACTCATTGTGATACACAAGCTTCAGTTTCTGGGGCTCCTGAAGAAGAAAAAAAAGACAACTTTGATTAAAAAATAAATTTCGATTTAATTTCTTAATTGAGTGATACACATACATCCATGAACAGGATGCTGGTTTCAAGGAGATCCTATGTCACACACTGTCATGCTATTGCACATTATTTTCTATGAGCTGTAAGTACTAGATTAGAAAAAGTAATGCATATGACATAGTGAGGCCAACTCTGAACTTGTGACTGATCAATATGTAGCAGTTGTAGGTTCAGAATCATGCTACAGTACAATCACCCCGTTTGTCTATGTTTTATATGAGCCGTTAAGAATACTCTGTGTGTCCTAAAATATACTAACAAGTTAGTTTTCAACATAGATATTAAGGAAATGGGTAAAAAAATTTGATTGTCTTCTCGAGATGGTTGAGATATAGGACAGACTAGTTGGGACTATAATAGAAACAATGGATATATAGTATGGGGAGTTTAATAGTAAAAGTCACATTTTATGAGTAGTAGGTTGTTATATTTGAGATAAAATTTAAATTTTAGAAGTTATTATATTTTGGAACAGAGTAGATTAGAAAATAACTAATGCATGTGGCTTACTGAAAGCCAACCATAACTTGTGACTGATCAGGCAGCAGTTGGTAGGTTCAGGATCATGCTACTGTACTACTAGTGCTAATATATTAGCAACCCTTTTCTATTTCTTTTTTTTTTGAATAGTACGATGATGTGGTCATAAACTCAGATCATAATGTCAAGTAATACAAGTAAAGCATTATTTATACTCGCCATTCATAGAAGTGCAGCAAAAAAATATAACAACTAGACACTAAATTTTCATGCATCTACTGTCATGTCGTTTCAGAATGTTGATGAGAAAGAACATTTGTCTCCTTGATCAATTCTTGAGATGTCAATGATCAGATTGTGACGGAATTCATATGCTGCAACTTCATGATTTGCAACGGTATCCATGTTTTCTCATGCAGTTACCAAAGGACAGTTTGCTGCACATATTTTAAAGCATAAATACAGATATTTTAGTTGTGAAAAGATAGTAACGCACATGAACTTTTTTTCTTTCAAAAAGCTGCTCCCTTTCTACCTTAAATCAAGTAATGGAAAACAACCCGGAGCACACTTCTGAACATGGAAGCAACAATTTTCAGGACTCATTTGGAGTTATCTCAAAAGAAAAAAAAATGACTCATAGCACATGAATATTCACATGTTTGCAGCGGTGAATCGACCTCTCAGACTGGTCCGACGACCAATGACGTTTCCACTCCTTTCATCAGCAACACATGAAAAAAGAAATATCAATCACTAGCAAAATGATCTTGGTCGCGCGGGCTCAACGATGCTGCTGCTTCCGTCACTGCATGTTCGAACTTCAATGTGTACTTAATAGGCAATAGCTGAGAGAAAAACAAATATACCTAGGAACAAGCACATGTAGAAGTTAATTTTTTTTCCTTGATAAAATTTTCAAGGAAGCCGGTTGGCTCCTTCCCTCAGACGGACAGCTAGAGCTGGACTGGCACTGCCCTCCCTCAGTCCCTCCCAATGCAACCAAAAACAAAACCAACAAAAAAAATGTCCTCTTATTTTTACAGAAACTACAGGACCAGTTACAGCTTACAATTCCTCTAATCTCACTTCTCAGAAAAAAAAAGAATTGTAGTATCTCTCACACAAAAGAATTGAAGCCATGCTGCATTGCTACTTGCTGCGTGTCATCCCACTCAGCTTCGACAACTCCGTCTTGTGTTGTGCTTTTTTGCTTTTCTTCAATCCTTCCCCCTGATCAGTTCTTGATCTGCACTTTTTACAATTTTTTTAGCTGCAAAAGTTTCAAACTTTCTTTTTTCTTTTGTGCCATGGATTTCTCATTTCTTTTAGAGGTCACTAGACTGATGACAGATTGACAGTGAAGCTGTCCCTCCTCCACTCCACTGCCTATATATCTTCTGCCCTCTATCTCAGTCCATTGCCCTCTGAGTCTCTGAAAGTGTGAAGCTCCTTCTTCTTCTTGTTCTTGTTCCTCTCAATCTTGCTTCCTCATATGCTTCCACTCCCCATGCTCTTCTTGCCCTTGTAGCATTGGCTCCTTGGTTTCCATCCATGGATCCACGCTAAATGCATTGCAAGGTTGCAAATTGGTAGCATTTCTTCCCCGTTGCATCTGCTGCAACATGTAAGCAAGGGTGTCTGATTTGACACGCCTGAATACAGCTTCTCAGATCTTCAGTTTGTTGTTGTCTGAGAAAAGGAGGCCTCTTTGGGTCCAAAAAATGGAGGAGAGCTTCGTGCCCCTCCGTGGCATCAAGAACGACCTCCATGGGAGGCTCCAGTGCTACAAGCAGGATTGGACCGGAGGATTCCGCGCCGGTATCAGGTAAAAGAAATCTTGTCTTGCATTGTGTTCTTGATGAGGAGTAGGATTTCTATCCGGCCATGGTCCCAAGATCTTGAAACTTGCTGTAAAAGAGAGAATCTTTTCGTTGTTTAAGCACTAGGTTCTTGCCCGCAAGATCTTGAAATGAAGCTTTTTTTGGGTATGTTTTGTGTTTAGGATCCTTGCGCCGACCACCTACATATTCTTCGCTTCGGCCATACCGGTGATATCGTTCGGGGAGCAATTGGAGAGGAACACTGGTAAATGGAGCAGCAAAAAGATTATTTCTTGTACTTGATTTTGGTTACTGCTAATGACATCAATAAGAGAAAACATTAAAAAAAGCTTATTTTGGGTGGTAATGGTTGTGTGCAGATGGAGTTTTAACAGCAGTGCAGACATTGGCATCCACTGCACTTTGTGGCATAATCCACTCCTTTCTTGGAGGACAGCCTCTGCTAATCCTCGGTGTGGCCGAGCCGACGGTGCTCATGTACACATTCATGTTCAACTTTGCCAAGGACAGGCCTGATCTTGGAAGGAGGCTGTTCCTCGCTTGGACCGGTTGGTAGGTCATCCCTGTCGGAGCGCCTCAGATTATTGATGCAAAATTGGTCCATTTATCTCATTATATGTGTCATGTTTCATTTGGTTTATTTGGTTCTTTGTGTGTGTCTGATTGTCTCTTGCAGGGTGTGTGTCTGGACAGCAATCCTGCTGTTCTTGCTGGCAATACTAGGCGCGTGCTCGATCATCAACCGGTTCACCCGCATCGCGGGGGAGCTGTTTGGGCTCCTGATTGCAATGCTCTTCATGCAGCAGGCTATCAAGGTTAGTGCTTGGATGCTGCACTTTCAGTGCCATTGCTCTTTTTGGGCTAGAAAGTGGTGTAGTTTTTTTTCTTTTGTTCTTTTTTTAGAAGATATGCTATTTAGGATGGCTTGCTTTGCTTAAGGTAAATGTTTGCATGAATTATGTGTGGACAAAAAATAGGTTGCACATGTAGTAAGTTGAGTAGTACTCTAGCCAAGCTGAATCAACCAATCAGGGGGAGAATCTGTCATGCTGGTCAAAGGCATGTGCAGAAACTGAAGAGCACATGGAAGACAATGGGGTTGTCCCCGAATTCCGGCTCCAGTGATTTCTGATGTTTTGTCATTGGTGCAACTGAATGTTCTTGTCCTTAAGTTAAAACAATTGAAGTGCACAACAATATGAATGCCTACTTGCAAATTGGACAGTATCTGAATTACTTTTTTGCTAGCTGAATTCATTCCAGACAGTTGACACTTGCACATGTAAGCTCACATTTCTGTTTTGGATGCAGGGACTTGTTGACGAGTTTCGCATACCTGAGAGGGAGAACAGAAAGGCATTAGAGTTTGTTTCATCATGGAGGTTTGCCAACGGAATGTTTGCTATCGTCTTATCGTTTGGCCTTTTGCTCACTGCACTGCAGAGCAGGAAGGCTCGATCGTGGCGCTATGGGACAGGTATGTGTATGGAACTGTTCTTAGCCCTGCAGAATTGCAGATGCTATGAATTTTTTTTTACTCCAATCTCCATCTTTTGTGTTGCTTATGAATGTTCAGCACTTCAGTTGGTCCAGTTCTGAATCCCTCATGATACATGAATACCTAGGTTGGCTCCGTGGCTTCATCGCCGACTATGGTGTCCCACTGATGGTGCTAGTATGGACAGGAGTTTCCTACATACCATATGGCAGTGTTCCAAAAGGAATTCCGCGGCGCCTTTTCAGCCCTAACCCATGGTCCCCTGGTGCATATGATAATTGGACAGTCATCAGGGTATATTGACACAAAAAAAATATTCAGTCTTCAAGTGAAACATCAGTCCTTATTAATTATTTCTCCAATGCCAATAAAATGTGCAGGACATGCCAAATGTTCCACTCCTCTACATTCTTGGTGCCTTCATACCAGCAACGATGATAGCCGTCCTGTACTACTTCGATCACAGTGTTGCTTCTCAGCTTGCTCAGCAGAAGGAGTTCAATTTGAGGAAGCCCCCATCTTTCCATTATGATTTGCTTCTCCTAGGTTTCCTGGTATGCACATTTATGACCATATTTTTTAGTAACAATTTCAATCTATTTTTCTTATTTATCTTATTTGGTCACTTTGCAGACATTACTATGTGGCCTTATTGGTATCCCTCCGTCAAATGGTGTCATTCCACAGTCTCCAATGCATACAAAGAGCTTGGCTACTCTCAAACATCAAGTAAGATGGGAAAGTTTTTATTAGTATAATATAGTTAAATTTTTCATACACATGACATGAAGTATTTCTACAGATACTCCGTAACCGACTAGTAGCCACAGCCCGACAAAGCATGAGCCAGAATGCGAGCTTGAGCCAACTGTATGGCAGCATGCAGGAAGCTTACCAGCAGATGCAGACACCACTGATCTACCAGCAACAGTCAGTCAAGGTATGCACAAAATCTGACAATTTTATCTAAAAAAGATCTTACAAAACTATTTCCTCGTAGTTTTGTACAAAGGAAATCTAGTTCTTGTATGTGCAATCAGTGCTCAATTTTGTACAAAATGTAGGGATTAAATGAGCTCAAGGACTCAACAGTCCAAATGGCTTCAAGCATGGGCAACATTGACGCGCCAGTTGATGAGACGATCTTTGACATTGAGAAAGAAATTGATGACCTGCTGCCTATCGAGGTCAAGGAGCAGAGGTTGAGCAACTTGCTCCAGGCCACAATGGTTGGGGGTTGTGTTGCTGCTATGCCATTGCTCAAGAAGATCCCAACTTCTGTCCTCTGGGGCTACTTCGCCTTCATGGCCATTGAGAGCTTGCCTGGTAACCAGTTCTGGGAGAGGATCTTGCTGCTCTTCACTGCTCCCAGCAGAAGATATAAGTAAGTTTGTCTCAGTTCAGCAATCTAGCTCTGTTGCTCTACATATATATATATTCACAGATTATGTTCAAAGGATATGATCTGATGATGTAGTCTTGCAAGAAATTAGGTACTGGACGTAACCAAAACGCTAACCATTTACCAATGTTTACAGGGTGCTAGAAGAGTATCACACCACGTTTGTCGAGACCGTGCCATTCAAGACAATAGCCATGTTCACACTCTTCCAGACAACATATCTACTCGTCTGCTTCGGGATCACATGGATCCCAATTGCTGGGGTTCTTTTCCCCCTCATGATCATGTTGCTGGTTCCAGTCAGGCAGTACATCCTCCCAAAGCTCTTCAAAGGTGCACATCTGACTGACCTGGATGCCGCGGAATACGAGGAGTCGCCAGCTATACCGTTCATTGCTGCGGTGAGTTCAGGAATACTATCTGACAAGCATTTGCGACTTGTTAACCACCATGGCATTTTCTAGTCTTTAAACTGATGTGTACATCTTAATATGTGGAAATGCTTGACACTAACCATGCTCAACATTGTACATTTCAGCAAGATATCGATGTTGCATTGGCACGCACCCAGAGTGCAGAAATCCTTGATGACATTGTCACCAGGAGCCGTGGTGAAATCAAGCGCCTGAACAGTCCTAAGATCACCAGCTCAGGTGGCACACCTGTGGCAGAACTTAAAGGAATCCACAGCCCTTGCATCTCTGAGAAGGCATACAGCCCTCGTATCACCGAGTTGAGGCATGACCGCAGCCCTCTAGGAGGAAGAAGCAGCCCAAGGACTGGTGAGACCCGATCGTCCAAGTTGGGTGAAGGATCAACACCAAAGTGAAGCAATAACGATGCACTGCTCGTATGAGCTATGCAACTACCTGAAATCAGCTATACTAATGATTTCTGTATAACTACGGCCTACGGTTATATGATGTCACATTGTGATCAAGTATCAAGTATGAGCCTATGAGAATGTTTATGTATATCTCTAGCCTTAGTATATCACCATTTCCTCTCTTTTTCGTGTATTTCCCGATTTGAGGGAGCACCATATGTGTAATCTCTGAACTACCAGAATATTAGAGTGACTACTTGGTAACCTTTTGAGTTTCATTTGCTATATTCTTGTCAGAACTTGTGGATGATCTTTCATTCATACTGAATATTATTTGTATTCATTAATTCTTTAAAAGAAACCAGTTTAGAGTGGGCATCTTTTATGCTTGTGTATTTGTTTGAGCTGAAATATGAGTGTTGTATACTTGTATTCTTCTATCAAAGATTAAGCTTCTTGAGTTAATAGTTACATTTATGCTACTCAGCTGACCCTATTTCCCTCTAGAATTTGGACACATTTTGTTAGCTATATACATCAGTGAGCAGTAACAAGCATAAAGTTTGATATTTAAAGAACAATTCAATAGCTTTATTCATTTTCTGAACTGAAGAAAACCTCAAACTTGATTGGAGTGTGCCTTATGTATAACCAATGTATAAAGTTGTGCTATAAAATCTCAAGCTAGCGATGTAACTAGTTTCCAGATGACTTATCTTCCTTTATTTGTGGCAACGATGTGATTTGTAACTTTTCTTTAAGCGTCATGATCATGACATGTTCTTTTTCTTTAAGATAATGAAAGCTTTTTATTGACCTCGGTCAATTACATCAAGGTGATGCAGTTATCCTAAGAACTGACATATTTCAAAGACCTATACCGAATGTTTGATCTATTTCAGAATACAAGTTCCTTTTAAAATATCCAGCGCTGACGTGAATCGTGTGAAATCCAATGATAAACTAGGAGTCGGCACAATAATGCAATATAGAGTTGGTCTTGATCCAACAAATTCTAGACTCAAGAACTTCATCACCAATGTGCATGCGAAAAAACAAGATAAGATGACACATGACTGATTTTGACAGAAAGATGATTGCATATTTGCATAGGGACATACCAATTGTCTGAGTCTACTTACAGGACATCCACTGCTGAATTTTCAGTCAGTAATGTGCTGGTAAAGGCATCAGGTATGTCTGTACTTCTGTACTCAGTTGCAGGGTACTTGAGAGTTGCAAGCTGGAAAACCAAGTGCATATACTGAGTACAGTCTCTGACTGTACTTGTTCATGTTACTACTTACTATAGAGGGGAAGATTCCAAGATCAAGATGCAGCTCTTTCTAGTGAAGTTCTATCTGATGAAAGAAACAAAGAGAAGAACCTCCAACACATGCCTGCAGTAGGTAGAAAGGGAAGAGAGGGTGCCTTACAGCCACATTCCTTCTTCAACTGCAGCCATTATTTCAGCTTTAGAAAGCACACTGCATTGGCCCTGAAGCATTGACCTCTAGAGAATTCATTCATCAGCATGCTGCTGAGGGAGGTTGAGATCATAGATAGGATCATAGGAGCTGCTACCCTGTCATGCCGCTGGGCGAAACAACACCCCCGTTGTCGACAATCATGGTTGCCTTTTTCGTGACTGATGGATGATTTCCCCAACAACCCGTGAGCCGGGACTAGTAACCCAGGATTGCTTTCACAGGTGATGAAACTGTGCTGGAAAGATGAACAAGGGGTGATCCCAACCACAAGAACCCTCTGAATGATGAGAGGGGGGGGGGGGGTGTCAAGAGAGTAGTGGCTGGAATTCATCGGCGCGGCGGAGAAAAGTTCAGGCAGAATGATCCATCTCTTGAGGTCCATAGCTGATGGCTGGATGAGAATTGTGTGCACCAGGAGGCGTTGTTCTTTGTGTTCTTTCTCCATCATTTGATCTGCAGACAGTAAGTAGTGTGTCACACCAGCAGGGAATTCCCTGAAAATGGTCCCATTTTGTCAGGCCAAAGCTCCTTTTCTTCTCCAGGGGTCTCTGAATTCATCATCCCTGATCAGTTCCTTTCCTACATACCTCTTTCATCTACTTTGATGCATTGCCATTCGTTTTATCTCACCTTATTCAGATTGTTGATAGCAATGTGACAATTCCTATAGAGGGTCTAGATGGATCAATCAAAAAGTTCAGATACCAGATCCAAAAGCATGTTAGGTGATAAGAGACAGGCAGAACATCCAGAAATCTACAGATGTGACACTGAATAATTGGAATGAATTGTGTCACTCCAGTAAGTCAAGCCTGGACTAGTTGTTTCTTGTTGGAGAAAAAGAACGGTTCAAATGCATCTGTGGCCTGTAGAACTGATAAAACTGAACTCAAGACACTGCTCAAACATTTGTATGGGAGAATGAAAGGATAACCCAGTTTTCAACAGTAAGCACAATGCAAAGCATATATCATGTTTCTGACAAAGATGCAATCATATTTGCAAGCCTTTTTGCTGTATAAACTGTTTCCACACTGCAAACTACCACCTGGGATCCTCAGAAAGCTCCAGATGCTCCCAGAATTTTGATCATCGAAAAAAATTAAGTTGCTAAAGACCATCGCCAGGAATGTTTACAGTTTGCACTATTGCAAGTTGTGGGTGTAGTTCTGTTCCATGGAGATGGAACCAGGAAACACGAGCAAAACGATCGATCAGCATACACAAACAATAGCTGTGTGTAATTTCAATATTCGATAAATCACAGGAGAAAAGACTATAAGTTAAAATCTGATTTCTGAAAGACTGAAGCATTATCAATTACTGAAGATTCATAATTCCAGGTTTCAAGATGACTCAAGGTCAATGACCCATCAAAGGATAAGCTGATCCTTGTGCAAAAACACGAAGTAATTCAGCAACCACAAGATCACGTCACTGTTTACTATTATTCATACAGCACGCTGATTGTCTACTTTCAAATTTCTTAACTTGAGAATTTGCGTCCTGTCATCTTCTCAGATTCATACAGAATGTGATTGATAAGGCCCCTTGCCGCACTGCACAGCAAGAAACAATTAGAAGATATGTACGAACATTATAAAAGCAGCAAACAATAAGAAATATCATCCAAACAAAGGTGTGCAAAGAGAAGTAACTTACTCGTCCTTCATTTTCTGTATCTTCTCTGGATCAGTTTCATGCATGTTTTTCTTAAACTGTTCCCTTACCATGGAAACAAGCAGCCCTGTATTGTGTTTCTGAGTAACATGATACAACAACTGAGTCAGGAAAAAAGAGATAAAAGATATCCCATAAAATCAAGGGGGGGAAGGAGGAAACAGGTTCTTAATCTAGTTTTGCTGGAATTTATTGTACACATTATGTAACTGACTCATGAATCTTACAACTTCATAAAAGATTAACCATTGCATTTTCATCTACATTTTATGGAGATCAATATGAAGTGACTGAAAAATTAAGGAAAGTGCCCCCAAAATTCCATTTGGAATACAAGTCTAAACGTATGAGCTGAAGATGGGATAATGAGACATTTTACTCTGTTGAGAACTGCAAGCTGATACATGTACAGAAACAGTACACACAACTCAAATAGTAAGATTGAAAGGTGGAAATAAAATATGTCTACCTGATGCCCAATGAACCTGGCCCTCCTTAAGCATTCACGGTATAGCTACAACATGAGAAAAAACGTTCAACGATAAATAACATTTTCTCCCTCATCTGACATTATTTCATTTCATTGCAACGGTTTCTCATAAATAAACGCAATGAAAAATCAGGCTAAACGGGCATGATAGAAATGTTTTGGAAAAGCTTAAGTTAATTTGAGGGTGATTCATTGATAGAGCTTCTCTAAATATGCATGTGAACAAAATTCAAGAGTGACCGTAGAACTGCTCTAACCAAAGAACCATACATGTAAAAGTTCGGAACTAACTATAGAAATGTTCAAACCAATAACCATACATGATACATGTAAGAAAATTTGGGACTGACTATAGAGCTGCTCTAACCAAACAACCATACATGTAATAATCTGGGACTGACTGTAGAAATGCTCAAACCAATAACCACACATGTAAGAAATGCTCAATCGGAAAAGGCGCAACGCACAACTGATACTTACTCTGATCACATTATCAGCAAGCTCTGGAGGCAAGGCCTTATGAATCGAAGGCATCTCCTTCCACTCACTCTTAAGTCTCTAAACCCGTCACTGAAAACATGTAACAAAAATATCAAAGCTTTTAACACTAAAAGCCTAGATAACCTAGATAAATCTCCAATTCCACGACAACCAATTCTTCTCCACACCAGACCAGTGAGCGATCCAAACGAAGCACAGATCCAAAAATGAAGTTAACCTAACCGTCAAGACCCTAACGAACTAGGACCGTGGAAATCAATGCTGTACAGCTCCAACATAGAATCGACCCCATCTGTTTATCCCTACCGAAGAAACCGCTAGCTTGGCGAATCCCATCCCATCATCTCGACCCTGCTAGCCTGAGACCTTGCCGGCTTGTCGTCGGGGAGAGAGACAGAGGCGCCAGAGGAAGACGGGGAAGTGTACATGTCACTGCCATGACGGTCGCCGGTCACTGCCGGAGAGGGAGGAGGGGGAGATTCCAGTGGCGGTGGCGGCGGCAGCGGCGCACGGAGCGGAGAGTTTGCAAAGATCTAGGACCGAGGTGATGTTTATGGGCTGTGGCAAGGAGAGCCCAGCCCAAGAACAAATTTGGGCCGTTGTTTGGGCCCATCAACAAATGGGTCTTGCAGGCCTAGTTGGGCTTACACAAGGAACCCAATATCAGATCGTGAGTTTGGTCCTCCATTTCAATTGCAACAAACGATTTGAATTTTTTTTTTGCTTCCCATTGACTTCATTTTGATGTGGATTCCTTGTCGATCTCTTCGCGGTTCAATTTTTCTATATAACTAGCAAAATGCCCGTGCGTTGCAACAAATGAAAACAATTTTAATAATTCATCTGTCACATGGTAAATCATCCGTTTCACCCATTGACACTTAGTGCATATTACGTGAAAATATTTATAAATACATCAATATCATCGTTTATTAATAATATTTTTCCTATTAATAATTTTAACTTGCATTTTATTATATTATCACTTATATATAAATTTATATTTTTTTTCATTTTATTTATGGATTGTACTTAAAATTTGTAAAAATATTGAATGTATATTGTTTCTAACATTTTATTGTTATTAGATTGTACTTGGCATATATCATTTTGCTTTTTTATTCTAAACTATAGTTCATTTGAACTTATTAATTACCTAATTTAAATATCTATATTATTAGTCTAAATTATTTTTCAAATTAAGAATATTAAAATATTATAGATATATTACAATGTTCTAATTTTAGAGACGGGAAGACAAAGTACGTTCGTTGGTTTCAATTTATAACCTAATAAAGAAAAAATGTTAAATTAGATTCATGCCAAGTGGCACAGTATGTCCTTTAGAAAATTTTGTGAAGTGAAAACTTCTTATAAGAATATTCTTTGATAAAAAAGATATTTTGTGACTGAGTAGTTTGTTTTTTTAGATAATGGATTTTCATTAATCCGACCTCTATATCCACGAGGATATACACAACCAAAGGGATACAAGAGCACTTAGACTCACACCTCAACAAAGAGGAGAATACACAACCAAAAAAAAAAGAAAAATCTACAACCCCGGATTATCCCTGCTTCCTGACATCCTCTACTGAAACGGCCAAATTCACCAAGTGGAAGTCGTCTAGTCACCACTGCCCCTACTGCGTTGTCGCTGTGAAACTCCGCTAGTGCCATCTTCACCTGCTTCAAATGAGCCGATGCCAGACGCCGCCGGTTAGCCTACCTTCATCCGTCATCGTCCAGTCAGAACTAGCCGACCAGACGCAAACCGAAAGGATCCGCTTCCACTTTACCAGATTCCTAGGTCTCCACCACCCATAGGGCCGCCGCCAACGTCAAAATCCTCCACCATCTCTCGAACTCCTAGCCCGTCGCCACCCCTAGGGCCACCGCCTCTGCCGGGGTCCTCTGCCACCACCACCGAGGATATCCTCTTCCGCCCGGACTCCCAGGCCTCCGCCGCCCATAGGGTCGCCGTCGTCGACGGGATCCGCCTCCTCCTCGCCGAGATCCTTGCACCGGTGCTTAGGCCGCCGCCTTCTCGGGCCGCCACTGCCCCTATAATCGCAGCCGCCGCAGCCAAGGAGGTCTTGTGCCCAGACTCGCAGGTCGTCACCACCCCTAGGGTCACTGCTGCCTACGAAACCACCTCCGCCGCCTTCTCCCTGCCGAGGGCTGGCCATCGACGCTTAGGTCGGCGCCGGTGCCGCCGTCCTCCGCAGCACCGGCGCTACCGCCCGAAGAGACACTGGCGCCGCCGCCGACGTCTCACCAGTACTAGCCGCAGCGCCGCCCTCCCGACCACCTCCGCTGCCACATGCGACCAGGCGCGGGCCCGGCCACCGCCGCCCATAGACCTGGGGCTTGGACCCGAGACCCAACGCCCCCCTCCGCCGCACCGGGAGGTCTCCACCAGAACAGCCTCGCCGCCGCCTTCCTCGCAGCCGCTCGGCACACCGGCGACCTGCTCGAGTGACGGCAAGGCAGCAGCGAGAGGAGACGAGGAGTCGAGAGAGCGAGGGGAGACGAGGAGACACGGCTGTGTGAGTTGGCGGCGGCCGACTATGAGTAGTTTGTGGTCTAGACTCTTCTTAAGAAACTTATGTGAGTTTGGATGAGTACAAATTATGTGAGCTTACATTTTTCGTTCTAATGCAACTATTCTAAGGGTGTTTGGATGAGATTCAGTAACCAAATTACATCTGCTAAAAACAAAAATCAAATTTAACAACTTGGAAGTAGGTGGAGCAGGGCAGAGGCAGAGGCAGATCTGACATTGTTTCGGTTGAACCCCCAAACTTTTTGAGGAATAACGCAAAATACCTGATGAGGTATGGGTAGGTAGGGATGCTCACCGGCGAGCGACGATGCGGCGGAAGCAGGAGGACGCCGGGCGCCACCTCTGCTCGCAGGATGGAGATCCGCGCAAGCGGCGGGCGAGGAGACGGAATTCGAGGCCGAGGCCGGATGGGATGGATTAGGATGCTCACCGGTGAGCGGTGATGCGGCGGAAGCAGGAGAACGCCGGCGCCACCTCTGCTCGCAGGATGGAGATCGGCGGCGGCGGCGGATGGAGTGGGGCGGCGCCGTGCAGTGCTCTGCTGCCGCCTGCCTTATGGACTCGTATGCACAGGCCCATGGGTCATCTCTCTCGTTGCACTTTCTTTTAAGAATATAAGTCTACTTGCCGCCCTTCTCTATTGCTCCTGATTGAATGGTCTCTCTCAACCACAAAATCGGATATTACGCATCCACATCATCATATGAGTCTACATAGTATCTTGGGGTTTTACTTAGTAAGAGAATAGTAGCATTAACTAAATTTGGTAGGGATAAAATTCCAAATTGATTCATTAGCACTACATAGAAGTTAAAATTAGAGTGATGGAATAAAACTAATATAGTTGGTCGATCCAATATGTTAATATGATCTGGTAACTTCAATTTGGGATGCTATACTACGATTGACTGCCTGGTCTGACCTCGTCATTTCCCGTGGCTGCTCTTTTCATGTCCGGTGGCCGTCTTCGCAAGGGCTTCGACTCTCTTGTCCTTCTAGTATTATGGCAGCTGTGAAAGGAGCGGAACTCCAGGGTCTTCGACTACTAGTCTGACCTCGTCCTTTCCCGTGGCTGCTCTCTTCATGTCTGGTGGCCATCTGTGAGGACCCGCCTGTCAGAGCATCTTCGCAAGAGCTTCGACTCCCTTGTCCTCCTAGTATCATGGCAGTTGTGAAAGGAGCGGAACTTCAGAGTCTTCGACTCCTCGCTCTTGTCGATTTTAGTGGTGCTAAAGTCATCTTTCAGAAAGGCCGTTTGTGGTCATCTGCTAGTGTTGCTGCTTTTGGAGACTTGCTGGGAGTTTAGTGGGCTTCGTCTCCACCCTCCCTCATATTAGGAGTTTTTATTTTTCGTTAGTAGTTTTCTTGTCAGTTTCTTTTCCTTTTTCTGGTTTTTTGTTTTTTTGGCCTCGGTTTTTTTCCTGTTCTCCGGCAATGGCTTTCTAGCCGTTTGTGTTATGTAACTAAAATTCTACTTTCTTCTAATATGACATGTAATCTTTTTGCGCATTCGCAAAACAAAATAACTTTGATCACTGAACATCGGCACAAAGCAGGCATCCATATTACAAAATATGAAATATATGTGAAAAATGAGTCAAATTTGCTAAAGTTGACCAGAGATATCACCTAGGTCCAGATGAATTCATCAGGAATTTGCTGAAATCCTAGGGGATAAACGGGTCAAAGTAGTAATGCCGCTTTGTCCTCAGTAACCTTTGACCTTTTCCTCCTCCTCAACAATAATGGCGGCGCTCTCCTCCTCCGCAATGTACAAAAATGACAAATCTTTTGACAACAAACCAAACAAACCATACTTCACCAAATTTTCTTTTTTTTAGATAATGGAATATATTTCCGGCCTTTGCTCAACGAGTTACATCCAATTATTACACCAATTCGCTCACAAGCGTTCACACACTAATGAGTCCACAAAAACACACCAATTTAACATAAAGTAAACACAAACTAATAAATACCAACACAAGATAAAAGACCCACAATTATTGAATCTTATTCGTGAACCTCCACTTGAAGTTGACGAAAATTTGCATGACCATTGACTCAAGTTTATGACATACATCATTTATTAGCTTGATGTCTTTATCACACCTTTGTAGTTGAGTCCAACACCGGAGTAGTACATTGCCCTGAAAAGTACCTGCATATAAGGATTTGATGATGATTTATCGAAAATCATATCATTTCAACTACGCCATAGAGCCCAACATATTGCAGATGCTTATACAAGAATAAGTTTCTTGATTTTTTTATCAATACCCATAAGCCAATTCCTAAAGATATGAGATATACTATGTGGAGGGTATAATCCAAAAGCAATCTGTGCTACTCTCTAGAGAAATTTGGAAAAATGGCAATCCAAGAATAAATGATAAATGGTCTCATTTTTCATTAAAAAACAACATCTCATACTACTATTCCAATTCCTCCTAGCCAAATTATTCTTTGTTAACACTATCCCTTTAAGCAGATACCACATAAAAATCTTAATTTTAATATGCATCTTGAGTTTCCAGATGATCGTATTACTCTCAATATAACCATTATTGATTAAAGCTAAGAACATAGATTGAACAGAGAATTGATCATTTTGATGAAAGTTCCATTGAAAAACATCATTTTCTTTTGTTAAATGAATATGAACAATTGAATCACATAGGTTGTGCCAATTGAGCAGGTTTTGGCCTACTAATGCTCTCCTAAAAGAAACATTGAACGGAATAGAACTCATAACATTTGCAATCGAAGAATTTCTCCTACAAACTATAGATTACAAAGACGAGTACCTGTCCTTAAAGGAAATATTGCCTATCCATTTATCCTCTATAAAGACGGGTACCTGTCCTTAAAGGAAGTATTGCCTATCCATTTATCCTCTATAAAGACGGGTACCTGTCCTTAAAGGAAGTATTGCCTATCCATTTATCCTCCTAGAATCTGACTTATTCACCATTATTAACTATCCAGGATCCCATATTTAAGAATTTACTCTTAACTTTCATGAGAGCCGACCAAAAATGGGAATCACCTGTTTCCTCTCAACTTGATTTATTGATTGATTATTGAGGTATTTCCTTTTCAATAAGTCTTGCCAAACACCTTGCTCATTTATTAACTTAAATAACCATTTGCAACATTGGTTTTGTATTTCTAAATTATGAACTCCAAGTCCACCCTGATCTTTTGGCTGACAAATAATATCCCATCTTACTAATTTATATTTCTTTTTATGTTCATCTCCTTACCAAAAGAATCATGATCTATAATAATAAATATTTTGAAGAACCCCTTTAGGAATCTAAAAAAAAATATATCATAAACATGACTAGACTTGAAAGCAAAGAATTAATCAGAACCAATCCTCCCCTACAGACATAAGTTTACCTTTTCAACTACTAAGTTTTTTTAATTCTTTGCTCAATTGTTTTCCACTCATTGTTACTAAGCTTTCTAAAATGCATGAGAATACCAAGATATCTGACTAGAAAAGTCCCCAGTCTACAACCAAAAATGTTAGAATATTGTTGTTGGCATTTTTGTGCCTGACCAAAGCAAAATAATTCACTTTTGTGAAAATTTATCTTTAGGCCAGAAAGCTTTTCAAAAGCTGATAATAACAACTTCATATTCTTCACTTTCTCTAAGTCATGATCAAGAAAAATAAGAGTATCGTCTGCATATTGTAAAATGGATAAACCGTCATTCACCAAATGTCGAATGACCCCACTAATTTGGCCATCATCCTTTGCTCTCTTAATTAATATATAGCTAACATATCAACAACTATATTAAAAAGGACTGAGGATAAAGGATCCTCTTGCCTTAGACCCTTATATTGGTGATTTACTTTTATACCAACATGTCCTCCTCGAATAAAAAAACTATCCATTCACACCATTTATGTGAAAAACCTTTCATCCTCAATGTTTGTTGTATAAAAGACCATTTTATTTTATCATATGCTTTCTCAAAATCAATCTTAAAAATCACACCACTCTTCTTTTTCCGATGCATTTTATGTATTGCTTCATGTAATATAACAACTCCTTCCATGATATTTCTCCTAGGTATGAAAGCTGTTTGAGTTGGGCTAATTACTTTTTGAGCAACCCCAGTAATTCTATTTGTAGCAACTTTGGTAATAATTTTAAAAATGACATCGAGCAAGCAGATAGGCCTATATTGTTCAATCTTTATAGCCTCCTTGCACTTAGGTAGTAAAATAATAGTACCAAAATTAAGTGAATATAAAGGCACACTTCAACTATGAAAATATTTAAATAAATCAAGCAAATCAAATTTAATCATTCCAGAACACCCGATAAAACTCAGCTGGAAATCCATCCGGACGCAGAGCTTTATTATGTTCCATTTAAAAAATTGCATCTCTAATGTCCTTCTTGGTGAATTCTTGTGTTAAAGCATCATTTTTCATCTAAGATACTTGGAAGATATCAATTATTTGACTCTCATCCAATGTTGAAGAAGAATTATCAGGTGGACCAAATAAACCTCTGTAATAATTAGTAATATGTGATTTTAAATTCGCATCACCATTAATTATTTGGTTCCCATCTTGTAATTGATAAATTATTGTTTTTCTGTGCTTTCCATTTGCTACCAAATGAAAATATTTAGTGTTTGAGTCCTCTTCCAAAATATCTTTAGTCTTAGCACACTGATACCATTTAATTTCCTTTTCTCTTAACAAGCATGCTAGTCTATTCCTCTAATATTGTCTAGTATCAAGCTTTTTCTGATTCAATAAAATTGTTTCAGCTTTTTTATCAAGTAAATCAAGGTTATCCAACAAAGTCGTCTTCTTTTCTTTTATAAATACCACTAGTTTGTTTTGCCCATCCTCTTAGATGTTGTCTTACTCTCCAAATCTTTGCCAGCCATCGCTCTAATGGAGTATTCCCTTCATCCACACTAGACCAAATTTCCTTAACCATGCCCACAAAGCCATCGTGTTGCAGCCAGCCTAACTCAAATTTGAAGTTTTGTTGGCTATTGCACACTGATGAGGAATTTGTGTTTAAAAGTAAAGGAGTATGATTCGAAATATCTTTATGTAGAGCAAACACTGAGGATAGTGGAAATTTCTATTCCCACTCCGTCGACATTAATACTCTATCTAATTTCTCATAAGTTGGTATTGTTAAATTATTTGTCCAAGTATAATTCCTTTCATACATTGAAAGTTCTCTAAGACCATCTATAATTGCATTAAAAAGAAAATGTCATCTATCATCATAATTGTCATTATTCTTTTCATCAGAACTACACAAAATATTAAATGTCACCATCAATAATAATTGGTAAGGTTTCATGACTGCACATATGAACTAATTCAGCTAAGAATTGTTCCTTAAATTCATTTTGCGTCGGTCCATAGACTAAAACTAAAGCCCATTTGAACTTATCTAATTTGTTACATAAATGGAACTTTATATAACAATCCCCCTCATCTATTAAACCAATATCAAAAGTTTGTAAATTAATTCCAAGTAACATACCACCAAATCTCCTCCTAAGAGGTTTACAATGCCACAAAAAATCTTTTCCAGCACAAAGATTTTTAAGGGCAGCAGGTGTAAATTATCTCCTAACGGTCTCTGATAAGGCAATAAAATCGAGTTGTTGTTCTTTGGTGGGTCAGAAATAAATTTATGTTTTTTGGGTCCTTAAACCAATCACTAGTCCAAAAGATCCCTTTCATTTTAAACTATTCTTATATACTTTTTTACCCCTCACTCTCTGTTGGCGCAGAATTTCGTCCCACCCTCGTGTCAAAGCGGGTTCCGCATTACCACGGCGGCCTGGGAGATCTGCTTAACTCCAGTACATGTCCAATGGCTTGTCTAGGTGTGTGTAAGGCGTGCCAATTGATTTGATCTACAATCAACAAGAATAAACAAGTAAACCATGTTAGCAAACGATGGTCGATCGGCCAGTAGGCCGATGTCGCATCGTGAGGGCCCAGCCGATAGGGCAAGGCTGTATCGGCCTACTTGAGGTTATAATGAAATAAAATTAATATACAGATCTATTCTCATCGGCCTTTATCAATATGTTTGTGTCGATTTGATGAAATCGGCTGATGAGGGATGCGGGAAGTGAATGCACTAGCTAATACTCTAGTGTAAACTTGTACGAACCGATCGGCCGACATAAATGTACTGATCACAGAGAAATCTTGAGAACAATCTGTGACAAATACATTTGTATCTGTCGATCCACTCATACAAGTGGCAAATACATACAAAAACATAAAGTAATCACATGTATTAGGTAAGACCGGCTGAAACTTCGGCACTATCCTTAATTACGATCGAAAATAGGCTTTGAGTTAGATCTCAAAACATGACTAGGGTTGATAGCAACACAAAGTGTGAATCGAGAATTAACGCAAAGACAATCAAGCCGTCGATCGCTTTTGGGGATGGTAGATGCCTTGGAAGATCTAGATAAGCAGACTAATTCGACCATCGTCGGCAACAAACCCTAAAACGAGTTTACCGCTGGCGAGATAGAATTGGGATGCCATGTCAAGATCATTCAAGACATGATAAACGACGATCACGTCGCCAGGGCTTAACGTGTCTAGAACGACACGCTAGCCCCGACGACGTAGATCGTCGGGTACGAGTTCTTACCTCTGCCATGGGGAAGCAAGAAGTCGATGAAAATCAACCTCTTGCGAGGGTGGCGATGCGCCGAAAGTAGATTGAACTATAGTGTTTTTGATTGTCAGATTGAGAGAGATTCTAAGTACAAACTACTGGGATATTTATACCCTTGATTTACAACATTGCCCATATAGGACACGATTTTATCTATAACTAACAAACAAGTCCTCATGGTGGACTCTTGCCATAGATTAGATTGAAACTAATTTAAATTCCTAATTTAAGAGATACAATTGCCTAAATTTGGGCCTTATCCCAACTTGGCAATCTCCTTTGAAGCTTGACTCAGGCCCAAACCGAGCCCGCTCTGCCTCTATCGGCTTCCTGCTTCCATCAGCCGATGGCCGCATTGAACCCACACCGGCCGATACAGTCCCTCTGTTGGCGCTCCACTTGGTCCGATGCACCGCTGAGTCCAATACAGAACTTGGTCCGATACTCGGCTTGGTCCGATAGTGTAACCAATCTGACTCGAACTGCTCCTTCTTCTCTGCGTCGGTTTTCTCTTTCTTCTCCGAGTAGATTGCGAAAATCTGGTGTTAACACTCTCTTACCATTTTTCCTTTTTTTGAGAGAAGATATCACAGAATCAGGGGTGGTTTGTAAATTAATATCAAAATCTCCACCCATATCCATTACCTCCTCCATAATTTCACAACATAATTTTTCCAATTTTAAATTATCCTCTAAATGATCTTCTATCAATTCATTCTCAATATTGCAACTAGAATTTTGGTTATCTTTCAAATCAACATATTCCTTCAATCTAGATTTTTCTAAATTCTTTATATCATTAATAACATTATCAAAATTACCATCTTTATTTGCAGAAATAATTCCAAGTTTATTAAGGGAGGTTGAAATTGCATCATCAGAAAACTATAAAAAAGAATCATTAGCTTGTATGTTATCTTTGACATTCTGATTTTCAAGGTTCCTCACAGCCTTTATCTTTTCTGCCCTTTGCAGTGTGAGTTGGTCATTATCACTTATCTTTCTCTTGCTCTGTCTGGTTGGGGATATTAACACCTCTAGAACAGCAGCTAGCTTCACAGCTAAACTGTCCTGGGACTCGACTAATTCCACCACAGCTTTATGCTCTACTAATCCATCATACTCCACATCAGATGTTGTCAAGCCATTTGAATCAGGCAACAACATTACCTGGGTAGATGGAGTAGAAGAAGCTCCTTTGTCTGAAATGGAACCACTGTACTAGCCACCATTGTCCATTATAGAACCATCCTTAAGATTGGATATGTCTGTACCCTTACCCTTGTGTTAACGACGAAATTTGGTAAATCATGCATTGGATTCAGAGTTAAACCGAAGCCGATTGGAGGAGATAAGCGATTACAGAAAACGGAGTATGAATCGGCTGCAAGCCAAATCGGCTACGGTGTGCATCGGCTGAAACAGAATCGGATAAGGATAGCCGATGTAGCCGATTCCGATGAGGAGATGGCAGGATCATTGTCGGGTTCGGTTGGTGTGCTTCATGAGGATTGCCACGTGCGGATTGAGTCCAAAGAAGGCAACTGTATCTATTAATTAGAATATTTGTTAGTTTCCTTTTATCTTTAGGAAAGTGTGTTTAGTGTCCTTTAAGGACTTTATGTTTTTCTTTTATCTTTAGGAAAGTTTCTTTCTTGTCCTACAAGGACTAGTATCTCCCCATGGGTATAAATATGTACACCCGGGGTTATTGTAATCTATCAACTCTCGATCAATACAATTCGGCGCATCGCCACCTTTTACTCTGCTACGGTTTATTTATCAACCGGCGGAATTTGGCACCTGACGCGAGGCTGCATCGGCTGTCGATCTCCGGCGAAGGGGTAAGTCCAATGTTCCGTCAGTTCAGGCAATCGTATCATCTACGTCGGCGTCGTTCAAGGTTGCATCAGTACATTCGACCTCTTGGATTGCTCTGGTTTGGATGATATATTTGCCTGGCTATTTATCATATGTCTTCTGTTAATCTAGTATTAGCATCTCGATTTAGTTTTATCGGCTGCTTCTCGTTTTAGGGTTTCTGCCGGTATCGACTAAATCGTCTTGCTAGATTAGATTAGCTTAGGCATCTACCACCCTGAAAATCAGTCAAGGGCTTGATCATCTAGATACTGTGTTTCTTTACATACTTAGTGCTGCATCAGTTGAGTTTGACCTACTAAGTCGTGCTTATCGTGCTTAGAATCATGAATCTCTAGCATGCTTTTTGATTGCCGATAAGGGTTTCATCGGGATTTCAGCCGATGGGTTATCTGGACGTTGCATCGGCTTATAAGGATTGCATATAAGTTGAATTTAGCCGATGACAACAAAGGTTTCACTGTTTAATCTAATCTTGTGGATTTTATGGCATTGGATCTATGTTAGATTCACTTCATCGGCTATGCTATGAATATATGTAATCTCTCTCTTGAGGTGTTTTTAGACATAAGTGATTTATACTGTCTCGGCGCCCTGTCCGATCTATCCCAATCACTTGGTTTAAATATATTTTGAGATTTAGATTATGTATCATTGATATCTACAGCCGATCGAGTATGTCTAACTTTCGTTTCACTTTATCAAGTCATTGCCGATCTAATGCATGTTATCATCAGCCGATTGGCTCTTTGTCAAGTGTCAGAATCTACATTGAACACATAGCCGATAGCTCAAAACCCTATCGCTATCGGCTGCTATCAGGATCGGCTGGAATTACTACATCGGCTATGTTGGCCGATCGGTTCTTTGATCTGTCGTTTGTATATCTTGTCAGTTGCAGGATCAAACTGACTGGCACGCCCGCATCTCATCAAGATTTGAACCTGCACTGGAGCTAAGCAGATCTCCCAGGCCAGTGTGTGTTTTTTGCATCAACACCTTGCCATGCACATTACTTTCATCTTCCTCTTTTTCATCCTCCCTATCACCTCCACTGTCCATGTCCATAGGTTCAGGATCATCTTTAGCATTTTTAGGCTCAACCATAAATCGAAGCTCATACAAGTAATCACCAATGACCACATCAACAACATCAGGAATTAATGATGAGTCAAGCATTATTATTTGTAAACGAGCTATATCATACCTTCTGGTGAACTTCATATCTACTGATTTAGTAACTCCTAGAATAGAGCCCACTACCTATATTATTAAGAAATTTCTCAATTCTGAAGGTAACCCCTTGCACTGAACCCGAATGGCATGTTTTACTTCATTTCTGACCCCCTCTTTTCACAATCTTCATCTTGGCCTCTCCTACCTTAGTATTCACATCCCCCCAATTCTACCATCCGCTTCAGTTCTGCACCAGAAGGGAAAAAACAATGCAGAAGGGGTTGTTACCATTATCCTCCACATTCCATTTTCATTTACCTGGAATCAGTCTCTCTAACTCAGATATCACGTTCTTCACAGTCATCTGTCCACCTGTCATAGAAATTAAAGCTGCCTTTGGCTCATGCTTTATCTTTTGTCCTGAGGATATGAAAAAACCTAAGACCATCAACCGCATATATATCCACACAACACTGCCGAGGGTTTATTAGTTGATCTAAAAAACCGGCACTTTTGTGATCTTCACTTTCACAAATCTCACAATAAAATTTAGAATTGCACTTGTGTTGTGTATGACCCTTTGTAAAGCAGTGATAACAGTAAGGATTTTTCACTGTACCAAATTTTCTGGCAGTGCCAAATATTTTCACTTCCAATATTTCTGTAAAGCTATTTTGTATCGGGAATAATTTGCTTCTCTTTAACTTTGCAACCTTTTTAACTCTGCAAAGAATCCTGCCCTTGCAAAATTGCTCCATGGAAGACATGAATTAGTGCTTTGTACATTTTTTGGCAGCTCACTGTTGCAGACATGATATGTTACCTAGAAAGAAGTTCCTTAATTTGATGCATTATTCACTTGTGTTTCCAATCAGGGCCTTAATTTGGCATCATTCACTTTTTTAGTTGATTAGCCCATAAATCAATAAAGTGTCCTCCATAAAAGCAATACTACTAGTCAGGTTGGGTCTCTTGATTAATTGTAGCATTTTTTTGATTAATTGTAGCAACAGTACCTGCTTGCAAAACGTCTAAGGCTGGGTTTTCTCGCAACTTTTCTAACTCATCTTTCTCGTTTTTCGCGCGCATGTTTCTCGAACGATTAAACGGTGTGTTTTTCACAAAAGTTTTCTATAGAAAATTTTGTTTTAAAAAATCATATTAATCTATTTTTTTAAAAAAATCGCTAATACTTAATTAATTATGTGCTAATAAATCGTTTCATTTTACGTGCGCACCATCTAAAGAACACAACCTAAAAAGCATAATGTTCATTTTCACAGGTTGCGATGTGCATGATGAGATGATTCCCGTGAAGAGAGAGAGAGAGCTAGCTCTCACCTCTCATGTGTAATTAATTAATTTGGTGTTTGCTCTGGCGATCAGTTTAGAGTAAATTAAAACCAAACGATCAGACAAAGGTTTTTGTTGCCTAGGTTCAGATTATAACTTTACAAGAAGCTAGTAGTAAAAAGTTGCTTAGATGCATGCATGAAAAGGGAAGTGCCTCAGGTAATGAGTGTTTCTCATCAAAGTTTCTTTTCCTTCCTGTCTAGATACGATGGAGCAATTGCTTAACCACGTCATTAGCAAGCTAAATTCAATTATATCTGGGTCCCACACCTTTACCCAAGTTGTAGATGACTCTTTAGGTGGCCAAGGAAAAAAAGGTTTTCTTTTGCATAGCATGGATCATGCCAATTAATTAATGAGTTGCTTTGTCCATAATTTAGTAGATATATTTCTTGTAAAAAATGAAAGTATGTAAAATGATTCTAATGTACGTATTTTGTGTTAGTTTTACTACCATTGGTGTGCCATATTCATTACTGAAGCTATTATATTGGCTGTTAATCATATTGCAACAAAATTGTTAAGCTCCAACAAGAACATAGCGTCCAACTTATTACTCTATTAGTGGCTCGATTCACCTTCAATCTCTATTTAGGTGATTGGACCTAACTTTTTCCTCTACTCTGATGGTCAGATTTAGCGTTGCTACACTCGTGGAAGCGTTTGGACCCTTTGAAAATGATGTGTGCCGGAGATGCCCAAGCCACCAGCCCAAATGACCCCACTTCAATTCTTGCTATCATCCTATGCCATATCCTCTCATCTCCCTATCCTCCCTCTCATCAACGGCCACCTCTGCATCTACCTCCACACTTGTCGTTTTTCTCTCCTCTCCTAGTGCATATCAACTCTCTAGTAGCACAACCATGTGCTCGGTGGTCAAGTCCCTTGGTCACTTGGTGCTCACATGTCGACTTTGTAGCCGATTGGGCCTATGGAGCCGATTAGTGGGCCAAGGCGAGGAGCGAGAGCTTATGCCACATACTTATTGGTTGGTAGGTTCGAAGTTGTGGCTTGATGATGACATCGCTTCTCATAATGATGCAAAGGGAGGTCGTTGACTGGGGAAACGGACGCAGGGGTGTTCGGTTTATCTTTTCGGCTCGACCGCCTAGTGGGGACCGTTTTCCAAATCTAATTCTCTCATCCAGTGAATTCATTTCTTGGCTCGTCTCTATGCAACTGCTCAGGCTCGAAACATCTTATCTTACCATGTACGTCTTTATTAGATGAGTCAAATTTATGGCAACGTATTTTGCTTGAGCTAAAAATAATGGGACTATCTGTATATCGAAACTGTATATCTTTTCGACCGAAGTTCTTTGCAAAACTTTTATACATAATTATATGATAATTACTATACTATAACTTTAACATAATTTGAATATATCTATCTCGTAACACAACAAATATGTTATAGCACAGTTGAGGATAGTGTCGTCATTCTAATGGAGTCATCCATAACACAGACTAGACGGGTAAATATTCGAAAATTTCTCCTCTAATTTTCTTGCGACAAAAGAATAGCAATTCCGAAAATAATTTTAGGTCCACCAATATAATATTTAAGGTATGCCGTTAATGCCAATAATAAAGATTATTGAAAATCGAGAAGAAAATACGAACCGGAGATCGAGTTCAATTTTTTTTCACTCCCATTCTTGCCGTTGCCCGTTGCTAGCTGTATCCTTGGCTCGCACGACACGAAACATTAGGGAGCTCAGAACACGCCCACACGTCCACGGATCATCTGCGCTGTGTAGCCACACCAAACAGCCAAAACCACCTCCACTCAAATCCCGCCACGCGTCCGAGAGCGGCCTGACATGACGGGCCCACGAGCCCCACCTCCTCCCAGCCAGTCACGCCCCGCCACGCGTCCCACCTCGGGGCCTCCCTTTATTACTATATCGCTGTCACGAACGCCTCTCCCAACCTTCTCTTCTCTTCTCTCTCTCTCTCACCCCGTCGCCGTCTCCCCTCTGACGAGTGGGGCCCACCTGCCATCCTCCTCCCCCGCCGCCGCCGCCGCCGCTCGCCGGCCGGCAGGGCACCGAAGGGGCTCCGCAAGTCGCTCCTCCGCCGCCGCCGCTCCGGTCTGAGGCGCGCTGATCCGAGGTTGGGGAGCCCAGTCTCAGGACGAGCCCTAGGGTTTCGTACACCCCTCGGCTGCTCGGCGGTGAGGGGGGACGAGGCGGGCCGCGGCGTCGCTGGAGATCTGATCTCCCCGGGCTCGGCGGTGAGGGGGCGCGGCGCGGGGTCCCGTGTGGGAGGTTGGTTGCACTCGATTTGGGCGGCACCCCCGGAATTCGAGCTCTCTGTAGGCGAGGAGGAGGAGGAGGAGGAGGAGGAGGAGGAGCTATGGCGTCGAGCCTGCTCACAACGGACAAGAGGTTCGCGATCCCATCACCCGCCCCGAGCTGTCGCCCTCGTGCGGTCAGGCGATTCAATTTTGTAATTTTTTGTTTATCGTCGTGAGCGGGATGTTGGGTGGGTTGGGCGTGTAGAAACCTGTGCATTGTTGCGTACGGAGAGTTTGGTTATGTTTGTGTAATAGCCTGAAATTATAGGAAATTTTAGATTATTTACCACCGGTTTGGTAGTGAGTGTTACTTATGCTGGTATCGGAGCTTTGGTTTCGTTTGATTTGTGTGGATAGTAGTTTCTGGTGGAGTATAATATAGGTCATGTATTCTTTAGGTGGATTGGTTCGATCTACTGTTCGTGGGGCAACGGGCAACGGTGCATCATGACAATGGTTGCAAGATGTTCAGAAGATGATTTTACGAGTGTGGTGGCATGACAATGATATTTAAGAAAATGATTGTAGTTATCTATTCTTTTATGAGCAGAGTGCTCTAAGTAGTATTTATTCAGTTGGTACAATTGACAATTGTGCAGCGTTCAGTGTTGACATACGTGTGTTGTACATGTGCATGCATGAAGTTTGCAATAATTGAGGTTTTGTACCATGTTAGGTTTCGCTCATTTGCAGTAAGCATGTCTGAGGAATTCCAAAGCCTATCCAACTGCCCAGCTCTTTAGGTCTACTGATTTCACTTTTGCGCCTTGGTCAAGTGGCTTTTATGTAAAGTTAGTAGATTTGTTGTGATATATGTCGTCAAGCACGATTTGGCATATTGCTGTCGTTCGGATTTCTTAGTCTCTCAGACATAATTGTTCATGCGATTTAAATGAAATCATTTCTTGTGTATGTGCTGCCTTGGTGATGGCATTTTATAAAACGCCTTTTGGGTATTCCCGCGGTTTCTTTGCATGGTAGATGATTATGTGCCATCAGTTTACCATTCAAGAGTTTATATTATATATTTCTTTTCAATAGTATTCCTTTTGTGCTTGCGTACTCAAAGTAGTTCCTTTAATTGTTACTCCCTCCATTTAACTATATAAGGCACGCTTTACTTGTATGCATGTTCAACTATATAAGGCACACTATTTTCAGAGTAATTTTATTTGCTCAATTTCCCCTGCTAAGTTGGTTCTGCAGCATAGCATTTAATACTTCAAATGACAATTTAGTTTCCATTTTGACTTGAGGATCTGGCTCTTTGCTATGAATATGCATGCAGTTGTTTTGGCTTCATAGTCATTGCATTGAATGTGCATGCATGTCTTAGTAGCTTTTGCGGTAGGAGTTAAGAAGTTGCATGTATGTAATTAAGGCACTAATTGGGGGCAGTTTAGTCCTTTCTGCTGGATCATTGTTCGACGTGCAAAAAGAAAACTCACCTTATATAGTTGAACGGAGGGAGTTACATGGTTACATCAGCATTTAAGCAGATGAGGCACTCTATATAAACTTCATTCTTTGATACATTTTGCAGATGGGCTGCCCCTGCAAGGAAATCTGGCATGACTGTTCTTGGAAAAATTCCAAAACCTATTAATTTGCCAAGTCAGAGGTATCCGATTTCTATCTGGCCTACCCATATCTTGATTTTATTGATTTGTTTATATGTGAACTGATTCACTAGTTCCTCATGAAGGTTGGAAAATCATGGTCTTGACCCCAATGTGGAAATTGTTCCAAAGTAAGCAACCCTCTTTGTTATACTTATCACTTGCTTACGATTTGATATTTTTAGATATCCAATATGCTCATTTAGAGTTCTCGATGTTTCTTGTGATTGCTATTGTGATGTGTTTATGGTATGTATTTTAGGGGCACCCTTACATGGGGTAGCAAACCCACACCTACAACCCCAAATGCATGGAATTCCTCTTCACTCCTTTCTCCCAAGAACGATGGAAGTTCCAATTCACCCAGCCACTTTAATGGCCGACCGTCTTCTGGTGGAGGATCAAGACCTTCCACAGCTGGAAGCGAATCCCTTGACTCACCTAATGCTTGGGGTTCAAGTTCTCGACCATCGACAGCATCGGGCACACTTCCATCCAATCATTTACAAACAGCAACAAGTCGTCCTCGAAGTGCAGAGACAAGACCAGGAAGCTCACAACTTTCCCGGTTTGCAGACAGTTCTTCAGAGAATATGAAAGTATCAATAAGAACTATTGACAAATCGGTAATAAACCACACCAAAACCTATTATAACTGGCTGGGGTGTAACATGTTTTTCATATGATTGATCTAAACTATGCAGGGATCTTCATCACATGGACATGGGTTTACTCTAAGTACCGGTGATTTCCCAACACTTGGCTCTGAGTCAAACAGTCAACGAGGTAATCTGCACCATAAGACGTCTCTTGTTATTTTTTCTTTTGGATTTATAACATTGTGCTCTCTGACTTAGCATGTTAAATTCTTAACTATATTGAGCATGTGGAACATAGACAAAAGCTATTGCCATGATAACTATTTTGACCAATTGTAGTATTTTTATGAATGTGTTGATGTGCGAATGGAGCTCTCTTTACAGTTTACATCCTTTTATTCTAGGTCATAGCTCTAAAGGGCGCCCAACTTCTAGTTCTGGTAAAGAGACAGCGCAAAATGAACAAGGAAAGAGTGTAACAGCTGGTATTACTAATTAAATTGCTTTTTCATCGATGATAATGCTCATTGTTGTTGGAAACTTTCAATTGCCTTACCGTGTAGTTGGTAATGTTTGTGTGTGCTAGGACCTGCTGAAGAAATCTTGTCCTCCAATAGCCAGTCTGTGGATAACATAAAGACAGAGCAGCATGTGTATGATGGAGGTGCTCCCTTCCCGGGTACAAGTCTGCCAAACGAAGCTCAGCAGCCACAGCCTTACCCTGCTAACTTTTGTGTGGCCCCACCACATTTTGATTCATGGCATGCGCATCCAGGTCATCCTCCTGATGGAATGTGGCACAGAGGAGCAGCACCAGGTGGGCCATACAGACCACTAGGCCCCCCTGGTGGTGGTTTCCCTGTTGAACCATTTGCTTATTATGGTCAGTTCCAGCCCAACTCAGAAGCAGCAGCAAGGCAGGGCCCAGGACATGTTGGATATCAACCTAAAAATGGAGACGCGTATCTTTCTCTGCCTCCTAATTCCTACATGATGAACCAACCTGTTATTCCAGTCAGACCAGTTTACCAGGGCCCAATGTCTTATGACGGGTATTATGGCCCTCCTCGAGCAAACTTCAACAATCCCAATGTGAGAGATCCACCTTTTGTTGGAGGTCCTCATCAACCTGGAATATTAAATCAATTCCCCAACCAGCATGAGAAGTTCCATCCTGGACATCTTCAGAACAGACCTGGCAAACATGAAGCAGCTCCAAATGAGCATTTGGAATCTGATAGAATACATGTGATCCAGCGAGGACAGCCTAGGATTTTGCATGATAACTTAAGAGGTCCCCGTGAAGTCGAGAGGAATGCTCAACCTGCACCACCACTTCTTCCACATCCAAATGGAAATCGGATTGATGTGAACAAGAGGTCAGATATAAGAGAATCCTTTAATGAGAAGAATAGGATCCTTATGAAGTCAGCACCTGACCATAGAGGTCCAGCTGGTACAAGCCATTTGTCTATTCCAGAAAATGTACATTCCCACCCCCGGGAAACTGATGATGGTACTCTCCGGAAGAAGTTCAAGGAAGATAATTCAGTTGTTCCTGATCAGCAACCTGTCATCAAGAAGAATGTGGCTTTAATAGAGAAAATAGAGAGTTTGAATAACAAAGCTAGAAATGTTGATGCACGCAATATTACAGAACCATTCCCATCCAAACAAGCCAAGGAAAAGCAGCAAAAAAGTACAGGTTCAAAGGAAGATCAGGTGATAAAATATGCTCCATCTGCTGTCACCATTACAAATTTTGCTACCATTTCTGCCCGCCTGCTTATGTTTCTTATATTTCTCCTATGGTGCAGAAACTACCAAATGTACCTGCTGATGGTGTTGTTCTTGAACCTTCACAATCTGAATTAACTGAAATCATCAAAGCTGGAAAGCTTGGTGAATCAACTCGTGATCGAACACATAGGAGAGGTGATTCTTCGAGAAGCAGTCACCATGGTCCTGCTAAAGACAGGTTAGTTAATAATTCTGCAGGAGAGGGGCTGAGAGAAAATTCTGCAACTGATTCTTCACCAATTGTTGGTTTGAGGAATAGCCAACATGACCAACCTCCTGAGGATGCTTTGAAACTGACACCTGTGATGGTCACTGATGACATGCAATCTTCACTAGATTTTGAATCTCAGGTATATTGCTGTAGATTTCTTACATATTTTTTCAATATTGAAGAGCTATCTACCTTCCTAGTTTTCAATTTCTTACCATCACAAACATATACATCCATCATTCTACTCCAGTTTTCAATTTATTGCTGTAGTTTTTAACAAGCTTTCTATAATATCTCAAGATTGACGGCCAACCAGTGAAGTATCTTTATATATCTGTTAAAAGGATTGTAATACTTCGGACTACCTTGATTATCTTTTATTTATAGTAACACATTCCATTTAAAAAGAGTCACATTTTTTGTTCTGTTGACTGTTTCAAGTTTCCAGTTCATTAACCTGTACTGTCTATTTGTATTTGAGATGCTGGTCATTCTTCATTTTGCAGTACAAACATAGAAATATAGAATCATTGTCTGATAGCTTTAAATTAGGACATTTACTGCTCTGTTGTTTGTTTCCAATTTCCCATGTTACATGCATTGGTTAATCTTTTCATTGTTTTGGGGTTAAATTTTATTTGAACCTTGTGAGTACAAACATAAAATAATATATTTAAATATATATGATATTCTGGACGCTGGCATGGTTCTCCAATATCAAACTGTATTCATTATTGAACTAGTTTTAAAAAATAGAAATTATCATATCACTATGGACATATTTTTTTTCATGTTAATCTAATGAATGATGTTTTCCCATGGCCATCTAAATAGGTATATATATAATTAAAATTAAATAAATTTGACTGCATGCTTTCTGTAATGTCATATATTTCTGAACAGAGCGCAATACAAAGCTATGTACCAATTGCTGGTGACTTGAAGGCTTGTAGCTATGCATGTCGCAAAACTTTGTATTAAAGGTTCTCGTCCTTGGATGTCAACTTTTTACCTTAAACCATCTATGGTGTTTTGTTAGTTGGGAACATATCCTACGCACAAGCCTACTCGTGTACACACCATGAACACCAACTAACAAATTTCACCAAAAAATCTAAAAAAAAATTGTACAAGTACTTCCAATAGTATTACACTTATGTGTAAAGTCTTAACCTCAAATTCATTATATTTTAGCCATAACAAAAAAGATAAAAATTCTGACAGTTTTGAGAGCATAAATGTCAGAATTTTGTCTTTTTTGTTGCTCCCTATACATAATGAATTTTAAGATGAGACTTCACACATTGATGTAATACTACTAAAAGTACATGTACAATTTTTTCTGGAATTTTTTTTGTGAAATTTGCTAGTTGATGTGCACGATGTGTGCACGAGAAGGCTTGTGTGAATAGGATACGTTCCCTTGTTAGTTACCTACTTGTGCTGCATCTTTTTGCCATAATTAGATCAGCATTTAGCAAGCTACCTTGACTGTATAGAGTTTTTTAATAGAATGTAGAATTATTTATAGGGAGGCAATGGATGAAATGTTGAAAACAGGCAACAAATAATGTAATATCTAGTGCAAGGTTAGTGTGATGTGTAGGAATTCATAACCATGTTCTTATCGACTTTTTTTTTCTTGGTTCTTCCATTTAGCGTGCAAAAATGAGGGAGCTGGCTGCACAACGTGCAAAACAATTGCAAGCTGAGGAGGAGGAACGGACAAAACAACAAAGAGCAAAAGCTCTTGCAAAGTTGGAAGAATTAAACAGGCGTTCATCAGTACATCAGAAGAGCTCAAATGATGTACCGCCAGAGATTGCTGATGTGCAACAAAAGCAAAAGGTTGGATTTGAAGAGACTGCCAAACCTGCTAATTTGGCTGCTGAATCTTGTGATGTTGCATGTGATAGTTGTAATTCTCTTCAGCCACCAAATGATCCCAAGCATACTGAGTTTTCTGTACAGTCCAAGTCTACTGTGCTAACACATACTCTAGGTGTTGGTAAAGACCTTACTGTTCATAATACCTCATCGTCGGCCAGGAACTCAGAGCATGAAGCCCAGAAAGGTGTAGCACAATCACATGACATTAATGTTCCAAAGCCTAAGCAGGGCTACAGAAGAAGGCAAGCTGTGTCAGAGGAAAAAATTCCTAGTGAGAAGTCCAGTGGAGCAATAAGCATGGAAAGTGGTAAGAAAATTATTGAGGCCTTTTCGGACATTTCAACTGCTGTTGTTACATCACATGATGACACCCTGGCCCACAACAAGAAGAGCGCCCGGCACTCTAGAAATAAGAAAAAGGTTGATGAAGCTCAATTTACTTCTAAGCATCCACCAGTAGCACTCAATGAGCAGAATGCAGTCAAAGTCCCTAGTGAGCCAAAACCACAAACTGCTGGTGTTATCATCAGTAGTTCCATAGTTCCTACCGAAGGTACTGTTGTCACTGTGGGAAGTATAATGGTGGGTGGTATTTCATTTGGATCTTTGAACCAGGAGTGTGTCAAACCGCAGGAGTGTGTCAAACCGGCAGATGAAGTTCATAGTAGTACCTCAAACAGCCACCCAAGACGTCAGCAGGCAAAAAGATCAGGAAAGAACCAGCAGGCCGTCCGACCTATTGAGAGGCCACATGGGAATGAGGGCACTGTATGGGCACCAGTTAAGCCATCAGGACACAGCGAACAATCTGGCGAAGCCATGAGGAGCACAGGAGTAGTTGCTTCCACTCAACCAGCTGGGCAGAACACCAACGATGGGGAGAATGTTACAAAAACAAAAAGAGCTGAAATGGAGAGGTATGTACCCAAGCCTCTGTCCAAAGAGCTTCAACAGCAGAATTTGGGGCAAATTTTACCATCAGAAAAATCCTGTGAGGACAACAAGATTCGTGACAAGGAAATAGTTGAAAGGTCTACTGGTGCTAAACCTGAGACTGCAACTGAGGCCAAGAAATGGGAGGGCAAGAAAACTAGTAAGGGGCATGGAAAGTCTCACCCTTCATGGCGTAGAAGGAATACAGATGAATCAACTTTGGTAGGACCAAATACTACTGAGCCAGCAGACAACTATCAAGAGTCACATGAACTTCAGAAGCATACTGATCAGCGTCAGCCACCTGAATCTGACAAGCAAGCAGATGCTCCTGCCAGGAACAGTTCAGTTCCAGCTGAAACAGTTCCATCAGTATTCACTGTTGCCAAAGAACATGGTGCAGCTAACAGGCAAAGGCGTCAGCATGTTAAGGCTCAGAGAAATGAGGGAAGTAACTACCCAAATGAGAACAAGGATCAAACGGCAGCACCACCAGCACCGGGCATCGATTCAAACTCATATGAACGTAGAAACATGTCGAGATCTGATGTGAAGAACAGTGGAACAGTACCACAATCTAGATCACACTGGAAGCCTAAAACCATCCCCCAGTCCCAGGGCAATTCGCATGGCAATAATGCTAAGGATGGGCATGTGGATAGTGCTACTCCACAAGATGGCAGCAACAGCAACCTTGCTGAAAACATCAGTGGAAATGATGAAAAGCATGCACATAGTGAAGAAGTTAAAGGAGAAAAGAGGCATGTAGACGATTACCAGAAGAGCGAGAGCCATGAAAATGCAGAACAGCAGCAGCAGCTTAGTCATGCGCCACGCCGACAGGGCCACCACAATGGTGGGAGATACCACAGAGGAGGCGGCACAAACAGGGGAAGGGGTTATGATGCTGGGAAGCCAAGCCATGGCACAAACGCAGAACGACGGAGGGGTGGCACTCATCTCGAATACCAGCCAGTCGGATCCTACAACAAAACCGCAGACTTCCAGCAGAACCCAGGTACCGATGAGCGAACTGAAGGGGCTCCAGTGCACAGGGAGCGCGTCCACAACAGGGGGCCATGCCCTGCTGGCCAGTTCGTCAAGAGGAACCTTGCCTCAGCCCCAGCTGCAAACTCTTACCGAGATGAATAAATAGCTTTCCTCCATCCCCAGGATTGCTAAAACTGCAGGCTCTCTTTTGTTGGGTGATTCACAGCAGGTAGATGAATGGAGTGTTTGGATCAAAACCTGATGCCAGTACAAGGGACTCGTGTGATGCCCGATGTCATCTCGACCCCGTCGTGTCTAACATGTTCAGAGATTAGCAGGTCAAAAGCTATGGCGGCGGCAGCGGCTGCTGTTCGTCGTTTGAGAGTAGTATTAGGATGTAATGGATTTTGTCTGTGCAGGGCCGTTTGGCCCTTGACGTGTGATTGTTAATTGTTCTCAGGAACATCCCTTGCTTCGGTGAGATGTGATGTGATGTTGGAATGTACTAACTTGGAGTTGATTGAGAACTGGGGTTATATTAGTTAGTAGTATGTAAACAGAAAAAAATAGTTCGTTTTGGGCGATCTGTTGTGGGGATTCTGCAGGACAGACTGTTGATATCACCATGATATTATCATATCATGTTCATGTCGTGTTTGTGTTATCTGGGGAGGTCAGAATTGAGATGCTGGGTATCATTTTCCTATTAGACAGGATATGCTTCATGAACCTGGCAATTTGCCCACCACTATTTCTGTGGTAATATAAAGTTGTTCTGTCAAATATAGGATTGAGTGGGATCGGAAATGATCACGTAGATTAGATCGATCGTGATGGAGACTACCTTGCCAGGAAAATTATTATCTGCTTGTATTAAAACGCAAAGGTGAGAAATTTTAGTTTTCATGATACTCCTATGCGCCTTTGCTTGTTTATGTGGGCATGAAAAAGGCCAACCAACACACCTACCCAACCTCCTATCCGACACAAATTTTTGCAACCTCCATCGGTCAGGCACCGGTGTCTGATCCTCCTTAAAAACGACCATATCCGCGGTCAGGCACTGGTGTCTGATCCTCCTTAAAACGACCATCATCCGCTTAGAAAGATGACAGGCTAGCAGATTTGAACTACATTATTATTATTATTATTAGCAAAATGTTTGTGCATTACAACGGATGAAAATATTGATCGTATATATTAATGCCTATTGTATTTTACGGTAGTCTTATTTTTAATCTGAATTTTAGCTATTTATAAATTGCACGTTATATATTGACTCTTTTGTTTAATCTACACCATTATAATCTGAACACATCGTTTAGATTTTCTCATTTACCGATTAATGTGGGGAATTTCAAAAGTGAAGTTAACTCTCACTTTTAATTTTACATAGTAATTACCATGTAATTATGATAATGACTCTTCATATATGGTGGGAGTCCTGGTCCTTCACGAAGAAGAAATGCAGAGGAGACAGAAAAAGATCAAACTGAGATGGTCCTTATGTCAGTTTTCTCCTTGATGATTCTTTAAACATTAGTAACAGGTTCCTTAATTTTGCAGCAATTTAGATTGAAAAACCATCTAGATGGGCTGTGGGAGAGCCTCTCCCTCCCTCAAGCTATTGCTTTTTTCTCTTTTGGTCGTCTCTCTTGATCTTATATATGTGCTCTTCCTCCTGGCAAGAAGGAAACGCCATCACCCGGATTTTAACCAAAACATACTCAATGAATAGTTGTTCACTTGTTCTGCATTTTTAAAGAGCAAATGACCCCATACTGAACAGCTGAGTATTAGGATTTGCAGCCAACAACAATCCTCCCTAGAAGCGTTTCTTTCTCAAGGGATAAAAGTGATACAGTATTTGCGCGTTGCATCCCAGCTCGGCCATAGGTTCTTCTTCTTCTGGCAATGCTGTGGCAGATCGCACAGTGGCGGCATGTAGTAATTTAGTGATCGATGGAGATCACCGCACTCGGTAACGCTTGCAAGTCATGCGCTGGGCCGTCGACACTGCACCAAGTGATGCTGGAGAGTGCCTGGGTCACGTTTGGTGCGGCAGTGGGGAAGGACCTCTTATACAAAGTTTAAACGAAAACAGATCGAAGGATTATCGACCTGGGATTGGACTACCGCGTCGAGCGGGCGTAGCGACGACGGACAAAGTATACAAACATTCCGATGTTGGTGTCGATCGATATACAATATGCGGGAGTGATCAGACGAGGAGTCCAGCGCTGGAGCGGGAGATGGACGCACGCGCGGGTGCGGGAGCAAACCAAACTGAAAATCTGGCGCTACCGCTACGCAGCCCTTATCAGCCTTGCTATTACTCGTCGCCTAGTCAGACACTCGTTTGACGATGAATCGACGACGGCCTCCTCCTCCTCTTTGGATCGGATGAAAGGGTGGGTGGACAGCCAACTCGAACCAAAGCTTATATTTCGACGCCAATAGAGATGATGGCACCAAGACAAGCTTATGGTATTTGGGGATCCTTACGCTTGAGATCATCGAAGGATTCATGTGCATTGTGCTTATCTTTTTTTTTTTTTTGCATGATGCTATTTATCAAGGGGTGCCCTTGTGTGTACTTGTCATGGCAGGCCACACGGCGCACATGGTCCATCTGGAGATCGCTCGTATGTAGCACCTGCCTCGTGTGTTGTCACCGATGAACGGAGTAATTAGGATACCGGGGTCGCAATCCCCTTGCACGTCGATTTCATATATAATCGGAGAGTTTGACTGCGGCACGGCCGCGCGTACGTCAATCGTGGTCGGCCGTGCCTCAGATCTTTTATCTATAGGCTGGGTTCGTTTGGTAGCTTTTGGAAAAATATTTTCTCATTAGCATATGATTAATTAAATATTTATTATTTTTTTAAAAGAATGGATTAATATGATTTTTTAAAACGACTTTCGTATAGAAATTTTTTACAAAACACACACTGTTTAGCAGTTTGAAAAACGTGCGCGCGAAAAAAAAGAGATGTGAGTTAAGAAAGTTAGGTGAAGAACTCACCCTCATCCGGACTCAATTGAGTTAGAGAAGGAAAGCTCCTAGTTTCTCGTGGCAGGAATAATACACACAAAGACATGTGAACTTCTAGTCATGCACGGTCGACTGAAGTTGGGGGCGCGTGTCATAGAAACTGAGCGAAATAAGAACGTGTGTGCATTGTTAAAATAAATTGGCTTGGATTAAAGCATAAAATTTTGGGCCCCTAATTTATTTCAACATGTATTCGGGTCTCCTTATTTTATTTTTAAAAAAGTTTATCTCTTTCTCCTTAAATAGTTAAGCTATAACGGGCTTGTTTTCCTCGGCTTCCGTAAGTGTTCAATGATTACATCGTGTGAACGTGTGTCCCAAACATCAAAGATTTTAATTTTTTTTAGGAAAACTGAGTCACGGTAGCAACGCATAATTCTTCTTTCTAGTTCTAACTTAGGTAGATCGCCACCACTGTCGGCTAGTGAGTTTTCCTGACATAACTCTTAACTATTGTTTTTTAGGGAACAGTTCTAACTAATGTTAGTTGAGCAAAATTATTACTTGTTCAGATAGAGGAGCATGTTTGATCACTATCTCTATTGATATGAATAGAGTACCGCTGGCTGTGATGCGGATCAAGTAAAAAGTATTGACGATAAAGACCCTGCAACGGATTGTAAAATACCAAGCATCAAGTAAAAAAAAAAGGTCTAGCTTTGGTCTATTATGTAAATTTAATCAATATACATAGCCTTTACCTTTTTTAAGTTGGCTTTTGTAAATAAAAAAGCTTCATATTGTATTTTACACCAGAACCCCAATTTTTATGGACGGACTTAGATCTCCCATGATTTTACCAATAGCCACCTACTAACTGTAATCTAAATTTGAGTAAACAACCATATAAAATGTAGTGTGGAATGTAGTGAAATCCACCTAGTTGTTGTTCATGTATTTTTTTGGCCAAACAAGAATTTTTTTTCCCGAAATATAATATTTTAGACATTAGTCGATTAACACAAAGTATAAAATGCTCTTACATTTCTGAATACGGTGAAGGAGTAGTACTTTTTTTCTTTGAAGTGGAAGAGGAGCAAGTAACTCTGATCTTTTTCACATGATACTATCTGATACTATTAGTTCACATGTTACCTAAAACACTACTATATTATTGCTTGTACTACTTTATTATACAGTACTACTTTATTATAATCTCTAACTATACAGTACTACTTTATTACTTTATTATTGCTTGTAAATATGGGATTATATTTATAAATTTATCTCTACTATCTTAAAAAGCTAAGTCGTCCTCACATCGCGCTTGCACGCGTAATGTTCGTAGGTAATAATCGGATTCAATATTTTATTTCTAATCTTTTTATAGCCCAACGTTACTTATGTGGGTCTGGCCCGTTACCACGTAGAGGCATATAACTAAGTTATTAAAAATTATAAGTACAACTCCCTAAAAATCCTTTTTCATGAAAAAAATCTGATAATATCATTTTTCACATATTAAGTCTTACAATAATACACTTTCGAGATTTTAAGTATATGCTCAGTATCACCAAGCAAATATTTCGAGATTCATCCAACCCCCAGTCCCCCACCCACCTAGCTGCCGCCGCCGCTGCCTCACTACGCCTATAAATACGGCCACCTACATACGTCAGCGCGCACGCGACCCAAGGCGATCCGTCCGCACCGCGCACACACATCGGTCGGAGCAGACGCTGTTCGCGGCCGCGTCGGAGGAGGAGGAGGGGTTCTAGAAGCTTCTGGAGGCGGCGAGCGGGCGGCCATGGCGCGGAAGAAGATCCGGGAGTACGACTCCAAGCGCCTCCTCAGGGAGCACCTCAAGCGCCTCGCCGGCATCGACCTCCAGATCCTCTCCGCCCAGGTCCACATCCATCTCTCTCTGTTCCTCGCGCTCGTGATTGGGAGGGGGGAATTCGGGCGTGGCGTGGATCTCGGCGAGCCGGGGCCTTCCGTGGCGCTCGTGGGATTCAGCTCGGGAGCGTGTTGTGGGATCTTCGGGGGAGGGGGGGGGGGGGGGNGGCTTTTGTGGTCAATTCAGTTCAATGTGTGTTAGGGCTTGGACTGGGATGTGCTCTGATGGTTTGGCGAGTTCTGCTCAAAGAGAGCTCAATTATTTTGCGTTATAAGCTAGTAGTGATTATAGCTGCCCGTTGATGCGAAAGTATTTGTGATTTGTTTGAATGGTTAGTGTTTGGCAACGGAATCTGTTGGATAAGCCAGCCAAAGACGCTTAAAATGGATAATGAAAATGGGAAATTGTTTAGTGTTTATACAGCAATCATACACTGCCACTGCTAAGCTTTTCGCATGTTTGATGCAACCTGCGATCATCGGAGCATCCTTTGTGCTATGGGATCTCATCGGTGATAACGCTCATTTACCTAATGAGCCACCAGCTGATGCCTTTGTTGTGGGTTGGATGGGTCATGTGATGCACAAGGTATCCTAGATCTGTTGCGATGATGGCGTAAACTCTGTCTGAGTGTTGCTTTCTTGTCCTTATCAAGGTTTTGGTTTCGGTATGTGGTTTGCCTCATGAAATTCCAGTGCTGGTAGGTGAACTGGTTGGTAGCTTGACTTAGAGTGCTCTGCTTTTGACTTTGGTTACCCCACAATAATAGACGTTTAATGTGCAATGCTACCAAGGTCCAAAGCTTCATCTTGGATCTGAGATTCAGCATCTCTAGTTTGGGTTAGGATAATCTTCTCTGATGGTGTAGGCTCATGTTGAATTTCAGTACCATCTATGAAAAGCTAAGTGTTGTCATATTTCTAAATACCAGATAGGAACAAGCAAGCTATGCTGATTTCCTTTGAACTCAAAGGCACACTCAGTTGTGTTAGATTAGCTAGGCTTATGGGTGAAAAAGAGTGAAGTTGGTTTTGATATATTCTTGACTGCATTAACTTTTGTTCTGCAGTAGTTTATGTTTAATGACTCCGGTGTCCATGACTAATTTGAATCGTACTTTTTCTTAGGTCACAGAATCAACTGATTTCACAGAGCTCGTCAACCAGGAGCCATGGCTCTCATCTATGAAGTTGGTTGTGAAACCCGACATGCTGTTTGGCAAACGTGGGAAGAGTGGCCTTGTGGCCCTCAACCTAGATCTTGCTCAAGTCCGCCAATTTGTCAAGGAGCGGTTGGGAGTTGAGGTAGTTACACACATTTTCCCATGCTTTGCCTCTAAAACCTTGTTAATTAGAACTATTCTAAGCTATCTGGCATGCCTGTATGCAGGTTGAGATGGGTGGCTGCAAGGCTCCTATTACAACATTCATTGTTGAGCCATTTGTTCCACATGATCAAGAGTACTATCTTTCTATTGTATCAGAGAGGCTTGGTTCCACAATTAGCTTCTCAGAGTGTGGAGGTATTGAGATTGAGGAGAACTGGGATAAGGTCAAGACAGTTTTTCTTCCCACCGAGAAGGCAATGACACCTGATGCATGTGCTCCATTGATTGCCACCCTACCGTTGGAGGTAAGCTTATACATTGTATCACCTTTCCTATCTCATGTTGTTTATTTTGAAACTGTTGACTTTTCTTCCTTTCTAGACTCAATTCCTCTTATGTTAGAACTAAGTAATGGTAATACCTATTTTGGTCTGCATTAGCCATCCTATGCTCATGCCATTCACGTCTTCTGTCTGAATTTCAGGTTCGGACAAAAATAGGTGATTTCGTTAGAGGTGTATATTCTGTTTTCCAAGGTAACTCACAGTTGAAAATGAAGACAATCTGAAATTGTTGTTTTACCTTTGAAATCCTGTACTCAGTTCATTCTGTTGGTCTTCTGGCAGACTTGGATTTCTCATTCCTTGAGATGAATCCGTTCACCATGGTGAATGGGGAACCATATCCTCTGGACATGAGAGGAGAATTGGATGACACAGCTGCTTTTAAGAACTTTAAGAAGTATGATTCAGGCTTTTTTCTAGCTTATGTAGTGTCCAGTTCCATCCTTTCAGCATGCTTGTCATGCTAACCAGAGGTTCTATGTACAGGTGGGGAAACATCGAGTTCCCTCTACCTTTTGGAAGAGTCCTCAGCCCCTCTGAAAGCTTTATCCATGAACTGGATGAGAAGGTATCCTCATGTTTCTTTTTCTTTTCTCCTCTGAAGTCTGCTGCCTAATAGCACTTACATTTGGATGCAAATTGTATTTCACTGCCTCTACATGCAATATCGGGTCTTGAATTAAGGTTGATGTAATTTTCCAGACAAGCTCATCGCTCAAATTCACAGTTCTGAACCCAAAAGGGCGCATTTGGACAATGGTTGCAGGTGGTGGTGCTAGTGTCATATATGCTGATACAGTAAGGCAAACTCTATCCAGATCTTTCTTAGGTTAAAATTTGAAGTTTATCAGCACCATTCACAGACTGGACTTTATTACCAGGTTGGAGATTTGGGATATGCGTCAGAGCTTGGAAATTATGCAGAATACAGCGGTGCTCCCAATGAGGAGGAGGTTCTTCAGTATGCTAGAGTGGTTTTGGATGTAAGGGCTCGAGAGGAACCTTTCGGCTGACAGTTCTGTTCATTATGTTTCCTCTCTGACAAAATAATATTTGAATCTTCGTAGTGTGCTACTGCTGATCCTGATGGCCGTAAGAGAGCTCTTCTCATTGGAGGTGGTATAGCGAACTTCACTGATGTTGCTGCTACATTTAGTGGCATCATTCGAGCTTTAAGAGAGAAGGCAAGTTTCGATTGGATCGTTGTTCTGTCCTCAACCACTCCCACTTGTCTCCATTAAAATCTTCATCCATCTTATTGTCTGGCTTCCAAATCTGGTGGCAGGAATCCAAATTGAAGGCTGCGCGGATGAACATTTACGTTCGGAGAGGTGGTCCAAACTACCAAACTGGCCTTGCCAAAATGCGTACGCTAGGTGCAGAGCTTGGTGTTCCAATCGAGGTATGGGCCTACTGGCTACTATGTTCGTCCAGCAAACCTTAGCTCGGCCATTTCCTACACTATTTATCAGAATTCGTCAGAGATGAACTTTATTAGACATAGGACATCATTTGGACCATCCCCGTGATCATAACAGACGAGCTGAATTCACTGAATTGCAGGTGTATGGACCAGAAGCAACAATGACTGGAATCTGCAAGCAAGCCATCGATTGCATCATGGCAGAAGCATAATCCGGAAAACGATTTGCGCTGTTCCCAGCTTGCGTCCATTTTGTTTCAGACATTGTCAGTGTGAGGTGTTACCTTTTTCTTTGAGGGAATGTGTGCTGTTGTTGGTGTAAAGCAAAACGAAGAAAGATCGTGTTGTTAGAATAAACTACCTCTGTAAGTGTGTAACGTAATTATGCAATAAATGTTAAATCTTGGTTTCTAGTTCTGAATTCTCTGTGCCTTATCCACCCAACTGAAGAGCGTTCTTGATTTTGTCATGCATGAGAGACAGAGTGAAGTGGATGACTAACTGACAAGAACTGTGTTTGTTGTGGCTTGATGATTCTTGTAGCCATATGGTCATATATTCATAAACTTCATTCTTTTTGCAACTTGTGGTCATTGTTCTAATGTTTTGTTGATCACACCTTTGCCTAAAGGTCAGACGTGGCAAACTGGTAAGGTTATGCAGGCACACGGACAACACAAGTTGACGTTTAGGAGTAAATCCAGTCAACCTTTTGAAATTCCAACCATCAATTTTACTGTCTCCGTTTAGGAGTAAATTTTCAATTTTACCATCAATTCCAACCATCAGTTAATGCTTAACGATATGTTTAATTATTTATCTTATTTAAAAATTTATCTAATCATCATTTATTTTTGTTACAACTCAATTTATTACTAATGTTCTTTAAGCATGACTTGTATTTTTTATGTTTGCTTAAAATTTTCAAGATAAATCTACATATATCGTTCTCTTTTCAAAACTAAGCATAAGGATATTTAAAATTTGATTAAATCTTCTCTTAAACATCAAAATATTTATGCCCACACATTAGATATTTATGACCGTAGGAATCCCATTGTTTGGATCACCTTGGAGAAAAACAAACTATCGTTTTAGATACTTTCGCAATTATATATACTCCATTTCATATTATAAGTCATTTGACTTTTTTTCTAGTCAAACTTTGTTAAGTTTGATCAAATTTATAGAAAAATATAATAGTATTTTCAATACAACACAAACATATTATCAAAATAGATTCAATAATAAATTTAATAAAACTAATTTGATGTTTTAAATGTTTTTTAGAAATTTAGTTAAATTTAAAAAAATTTGATTAAAAAAATTCAAACGACATATAATATAAAACAGAGATTATAAAACGGAGGGGTAGTATAATAACCCCTAATATTTTCCGAGTCGATGACCCCAAAACGTTCCGGGCCGTTGGATGACAAGCAACGGTGGATACGAGGGGGTACCGCAGTAGCACAGCCGTGCCTTCTTCACGGCTGAGGAATCCACATCCCGGACGGACGAACGCAGATCGAGTCGCATCGTGGGAGAGAGAAGCCGCAGCCGCAGCCGCAGCCGAAGCCGAACCAGAAACCAGACGCGGCGGCGGCGGCGGCCGGAGAAAAGCGGGCGTGGCGGCAGCAGCTCGCCGTCGCCTCCAGTTTGCTAACTCGCCATGGGGATCGGCCACGTGCTCGGCGTCCTCGGCGGCGCCCTCCTTGCCCACGCCGCCTACGCCACCATCCAGTGTAAGTCGCCGCCCCCGCCCCCGCCCCCTCCCCCTCCCCCTGCGGTTCGAGTGATTCGCGCTCTCGATTTCGGGTTCTTGTTCCCGCGCCGCCGCGGGCTCCGATCTGGATTGATCGGATCGGGGCAGTAGATCGGGTCGGGTTGGTTCGCGTCGAAATTTGTGACATGTAGTAAGTAGTAGTAGTTGGGGGATGAATTGGATGGAGAAGGGTTGCTGTTTGGTGGGTGGCTAAGTTCCACGGTTTGATTTTGTTTGTGCCCCGTTTGCTGCAGATCGCGCCGTGCTGAAGATCACGGAGGAGGAGTTCTCGAGTCCGCCTATGGATGTAAGTGCTCCCCCTTATCCCTCATGATACTTTCTTTTTTCGGGGTATGAATAGTTGATTTTCTGTTTGGGGTTAAAGCTGTGGTCAAAACATGTAGTATTTGGGTTGCTTGATTTGAAAGTGAGTTTGGGGGTAGGGTAGGTGATGGCCATGAATTATGTATAGGTTTCCACATGACAAACAAAAAAAAGAAAAGAGTGATTTAGGATTTAGGTTGTTTAACAGGAGAAAAGTTGTTTGTTACTATCACTGAATTTGCTTTAAGCATGGTATTCCCACAAAATTGGCACTGGCCAGTTATGGGTTGAAATTGCAGTTCGATGTGTATGGATGGCACTGTATGTTTACGTAATTACATGCGATCCGGTTCCAAATTCGACGCTGGTTGTTCTGATCTAGCTGCTTGTTTTACTGGCAACTTGGCATCAACCAACTTGGCTCCAAATTCGATAAATTAGGCCTTGGGGTGTCTTCGCGTTGCATAATTTATGCTTTTGATTATGCAGGTGATGATGCAATTGCTCCTGGGGTTGGCCTTATGCATGTGGGCGGGTCTTGCTGTTCCAGCAAAGTTCCTTTCAGTGCTCCCTCACTCTGAGGAGAATAGGTAAACTACTTACATTGAGTTTTGATATGCAATGGTGGCTGATAGCCATAATGTAGCTTTGAAGATGACACAATCTTAGAAACTCCGAAGTAGTTTCCTTTTCTAATTTTCAATTGCATATTGCGGAAACTAAACTATGGAATGCAGTTGTCTTTGAAAATATCATTGGAATCAACTGTGTTGTTCCAGGACAGTTGTGTATCTGGGTGTGGATATTCCAAACAAGCAATAAAGACACTGTGTGACAAAAAAATTGATAAAACAAGCACACAACACTGTTGGTGCATTAGTCCTTTGGTAGGAAATAAGTAATGTAAAATATCTGAAACTGTAAAAATTCAGTCAAACAGAGATTTGGACTCATCTGTATTGGGACTGCACCATGTCTTGATTCTTGATTCTCAAATCATGTAACCACATATATGCATTTGATGCAGCTATGATACTTTCTAGGCCATAAGTTGGAAACAAGAAAGATCTCATTTGTTTATTATGCAGGACCTTTGAAAAGTAGTTACATGATATATGCATTAACATAAAATTATTGCAGCAGAATTAGATTCTTGTTGCTGAAACTTATTTGTTTTATGATTGTGTAAAGTTGGAGCAGTCAAGTGTTAAACACTTGATAGGTAATGGATAGAATAACATATACTGAAGTAACTATTTACTGATGTTCTTGCAATGCAAATAAGAGGATCTGTACAAATATGTGAAATATTTTTGGTGTTATTGTCCCATCTCTTCTAGTGATAAATTAATCCTCAAAGTTTGTTTATCTTCTACTTGATCTGCTTCTTTTCAGGGTTTATCTTCTACTTGATCTGCTTCTTTAAAGGGCATTAGAGTGTTTCATCACAAATCCTTCAAATCTACCATACTATACCTGAAATTCACTTATTAGCACCTGAATTTGGAATTATGTGGATGATTTATGGGAATTAGATCTTCCTTTTCTTTTCTTTTTTGTGAGACCTCTTTTGATTCACTCCCATAATGCATAATCTTCTTTAGTATCCTGAAGCTGAGAGCCTACACCATAGCTTTTTGTCTGCTCTTATCCAATAGTTGATGGCTTGATCCACAATAATGCCCTGCTATTCTCTACTTCACCATTTCTCTCTAATCTGCGTTCATGTCAACTGCAGGATTGTTTCACTCCCGGCTAACCTGGACTTTATGATCTTCAACCACCGCGGAAGGGCGCTACCTTCAGACCCAGACTTGAAGCTGAGACATGATTGAACATTTACAGTTTCTGTTATTTACCACAGTAGGATGATCCATCCAGTTATTTTTTTTGTGTCACTCATTGTTGAGGGGGAGAAACATTTCCCAGAATCTAACGTTTCTACTATGTGTAACGCTAGTTTTTGTGTCACCTGAATTCTACATCTGTATACCACTCAATCTTGTGCCAGTCCATGTGAATTATCAGTTATTCATTCACTAGCTTGTGAGAGATGTTGCGATACATGCCTCTCCATGTACACACATCACTGTTGTAGTGTTGTGGAGTTCGCAAAAACACACCCAGTTCAGCACTCACCAGTCACAACTGCATGAATGTAAAAGTGCTGGGTCTTGTTTGGAGGAGCTGGATATACCAAGAAGCAGCTAATGTGAGAACCAAAGGTATGGCCCCGTTTAAAGAGGTCAAGATTCCCAGAAACAGCTCTTCTGAGAATTAGAGAAAATTAGAAAAGCTTTTGATGATAGAAGTACATATGTCAGAAGTTCCCCAAACATGCCATTTACCCAGTCCAAAAATATTGCTCATGTAACCATATATATGGTCAGAAATTTCTTATATTTTTAAACTACACATGGTCAAAATCCTTTATATTTTGATATTTTGATAGTAGAATTTAGGTGAAAATCTAGATTGTTCGATAGAACTAAAACTTAAAAGCCCTGATTGGGGATCTTAAGGCAGTTGGTTCATGCCAGCTTCTTAAAATCTGGATAAGTTAGGAGCTTAAGATATCTTTAAAATCTGGATAAGTTGGGGGAGCCTAAGATATTAGTTTGTTGATAGCCAGCTTTTAGAATATAGATAAGTTAGGTTTTTTTAAGCTTCTGGTGGTTTCTACTATAGTTTTTTAGAATCTAAATAAAAAACTAAATTGTTGGAGAACTTTTAATTTTAGGAGAAATTACAGTTATTAAGGCTGTGTTTGAGTGATGCATAAAGAGAGAATATTTCTCTCGTTATTCACGCGCACGTTTTCCGAACGGCCAAACGATACGTTTTTTGCAAAAATTTTCTATACAAAAATGTTTTAAAAAATCATATTAATTTATTTTTTAAGTTCAAAATAATTAATACACAATTAACCATACGCTAATGACTCACCTCGTCGTTTTATGTATCTTTTCAATTTTCTTTTTTCCTCTCCTCCCAAACACACCTTATCTTATAATCTATGAAGTTATTTGTGGTCGAGAAAAATTATATATTGTTCTTGTTGAAGTTGTTTTGAAAATTTTATGCTAGTTGAAGGGAGTGGTCTCTTATTGCGAGGCTCTGGTCGGAGGTCGAGGCCTCGAAGGAGCCATGGCCAGGGGAGAGAGGGTTTGGACCCACACATTAAGTCGGGGACCGGGTTGGGGCCGTTCCAGCCCAACCCGGCCCCGACCCGCCCCGTTGCTAACCTATTCACACCACATATTCCGTCGTGGCACTCGAATCGAAACTGCAAAAAGTTTCAATCCGCTCCATTATAATCCCATCCCGAGCCCCTCCGTGACCACACAGTGCGACGGCCCAACCCATTCATTTCATATCGATGCTGCGCCGCAAGCCCACCCGCATCGAGCTCCGCTCCTCCGACCGCGACGAGCTCGAAGACCACCTCCGCGCCGCCGCAGCAGCAGCGGCCAGCTCCCCCACCGCCTCCTCCACTCCGACCACGACCCTGCCGCCCTCCAACTCCAACCCCCTCCTCCACCTCCTCCACCCGCCGCCCGGCGCCGCGCCCTCCAAGTCCCACCGCATCGGCCTCCCTACCAATCCCAACCCCAACCCCAAACCCTAGCCTCCCCTGTCCTCCCCGTCCGCCGTGCTGGAGGTCGAGATCAAGCTCCGCCTCCCCGACGCCGCTGCGCACCGCCGCCTCTCCTCCTTCCTCGCGCCCCTCCTCCGCCGCACCGACGCCCAGCGCAACCTCTTCTTCGACGCCGCCGCGCGGCCCCTCGCCGCCGCCACCGCCGCGCTCCGCGTACGCCTCTACGGCTTCGACGACCGCGCCCCGTCCCGCGCCGTCCTCGCACTCAAGCGCCGCCCGCGCATCGACGCCGGCGTCAGCCGCGTCGAGGAGATCGAGGAGCCTCTCGACCCCGCCATGGCCCTCGCCTGCGTCGACGACCCGGCAAGCCTCGGCGGGGTCGAGTCCCCGATCATTCGGCTCGTCTCCGAAGAGTACGGCGTCGGCGGGGACGCCGCGCCGTTCGTCTGCCTCGGCGGGTTCCGGAACACCCGCGCCGTGTGCCGGCTGGAGGAGGGCGAGACCCTCGGGCTCGTCGTGGAGCTCGACGAGACGCGGTTCGACTTCGGTACAAACTACAAGCTGGAGTGTGAAACGGCGGAGCCAGAGCAGGCCAAGCAGGTCCTCGAGCGGTTGCTCACCGTGGCCGGCGTGCCGTATGAGTATTCCCGAAGCAATAAGTTCGCCTGCTTTATGGCTGGAAAGCTTCTTCCTTGACTAGGTGATACTCCATTGCTGTACTTTTGGTGATTTTAAGACATGATTAATGTTAAACTTTTGAGGCAATAACAATGTGTTGAGTAAAATATTGTTCTCTTTAATTTCGCAATTCCAACTATGAGGAAAATAAGATTCTGTTATGTTCAATTGTGTTTTTCTGATAACTTACAGCTAACAGTATTTAGGTAACTTTGTTACACTTGTTACATGCCTAACCAACAAACTACATCTGTTTCCTGCTTTGGTTTCATATGTAACTAATTGCAATGCACATGACATGTCAATTGTGGATTACATTCTACTCTGCTCTAGGCCTGACCATTTTAGGGGATATCAAGATTATCAGATATTGCATAATCTAATCCCTTAGGCAAATCAAGGAAGCAAAAGTACATGGTCTCATTGCTATGCATATGTCACTTCATCAATTTCGTTCTCTTATGCTACTTATCTATGGTTGTTGAGACTTGGGCAACCGGTTCTCATGTCCAAAAAAACAGTTGTTCTTGATGGCACTATGCCACTATCGTGATCCTCCTTTTGGTAGAGTTCCTTGTGTTCATAACTTCCTCGTGGTGGCAAATTGCAATTTTAAATCTGTATAACCCTGTACATTATCAGGGGATCCCCTTGATCCTCATTTTCTGTGTTCATTCTTGTGGAGGTCAGCAATCGTCACTCTTGGCATTACATGTTTTGCTGGCAGACATGCTGCATCACTTAACTGGATTCTTGAAATTTGTAGCTATATATGCATATGATTTGAAAAAGAGCAGTTAATCAAGATGATACTGCACTGTGTCAGCAATGCGCTCTAGAAGGCTCAATTTATCAAGACGGTTCTGATGTGTGCTGGGCTGCATGAATTCTTCAGGTTGCTTATGTACTCTAACTTAGTGTCCACCCACATAGCTTAGATCTTACTGTCTTGTAATTTCGTTATGTTGGTTACAATATTTGCAATTGAATCCCTTCTCTTAGAAAAAAAACATTCAAGGAAGGTACTACCACCTGTTTAGGATATCATGTTTCATTGTTTGTCATGAAGTTGACACTTAGATCTTGGTAGCACAAAGACTATATCTTGTCCACTGAAGACTTCACTGTTTCTGGTGTACTTGCTTGTGCTGAGTTGCAAAATCGGATTATGAATTGAATGTAATGATTTTTCTGAATAAGGTGTTTCCTTTTACAGTTTGTTTCTCTTGTTGCTTACTAAACATCTCCTTATTGTGAACAAAGGAACTCCATGCAGCCGTCTTGTGGTAAATATGAGTAGTTATAATATGCGCTTTTGTACATATTCTTATCCAGACATTCAGTTTAGGCTTATCATGCTATTTAAAAACATGATGATGCTTCTGGTTTTAGGATGCCTAAATTTGACATTTCAACCATAGTACACACTGAAAGTTAGTTAACTAACATTAATCTACATATAGTGCTTAATGTTTTTATGTCTCCGCTGTGCGTAGCTCGATAGAATCGCTGGTGCGCTGCTTCTGTTCCTCGTACTGTTTGCTTATCCGCGCCTGACCTAGGATAAGGTTGGATACAGGAAGGTTGAATAAGGGTTGGCTGGCTGTAGGGAAGAAAGATCATGAAATCATCTGTATTTGTGTCTGTTTGTATTTGTACATGGACTATTGGAGATTTTGCTCCAAATGGTATCCGTATTTGTTTTGCTCTATCTGCTTCGTTTTCACACCTAGGGTAACGAGAAAATGTGGATAGCTTCCGTCGAATAAGGGCTGCATGGCCCGCATTCTGGAATTGAGATAGGTCTTCCGATGCAGGGATCGAAGCTGGCTGGGTGCCCCTGCAGGCGTTGCGCGAATGCTCCCCATCTTACTTTACTAAATTTGTAGTCACTGCTTTCTTTCAAAGGAAGTTTATAACTGAAAAAGTTTTTACATGGAAAGAACTTTTTGATTTCTATTAATGTTCTCTATGTATAATGTTTATATTAAAAGTCTATAATGTTTTAAGTTTATAATGTTTTTATTACAAATACTTTGATAACACAAAATAATAGATTTAAACCATAGTATCATAAAACTATATATCTAGTAGTAATAAATTTATAATAAAACTCCAAATTTAAGCCCTTGTATTTCAGAACTACAAATTTAGTGCCATTTTTTTTTCACAAAACTACGACAGAGCATTGATTTCCTCGCAAAACTACACATTTTAGAAATTTACCATGGTAATGGGTGTAGGAAACATCTAAAAATCTAAAATCTATAGTTTTGTGGAAAAAACAACACTAAATCTATACTTTTACAATAGCATAGATTATATCTGTAGTTCTATGATAAAAGCATTCCTTTTTTAGAGAAACTATAAAATCATTCCTGAATATGGAATATGTAGTTTTGTGACACTATAGATTAAATATAGTTTTATGATAATTTTGTTAAAGTATCTATGGTTTTGTAAAATTTACAATTTTTTATTTCTTTGTCATGGCAAATGTGCTCTCCCACTCTAGAGCAAGGTTAAAAAGTTTCAGTACCACAATTTACCACCTTATTGGGCTTCCAACTACGGTTAAGTAATTCACTGCCATGCTTGCTGAATCTTCTCTCTGACTTAGAAAAAACCAACTTCTAAGAATGAATATGGATAAATGCTTATCAGATTCAGATTTTTTTTACTGAAGGTGTACTTGCTTCATGTATAGCTGCTTTATAAGCATGTTCCATAAAATTATAAAAATCCACTTGCCTACCAACCAGGGGCGGGCCCACCTCAATTCAAAGGTATTCAGATGAATACCTTTTGGACAAAAAATACATATATGAGATATATACTAGAAAAACTGTGCATTGCAATGAAAAAAAATACTTCACAACACACTCGTGTCAAATCACCTGAAGGGAGAGGCAACACTCCAATGTCCAGATGCTATGCAGTTGGATAAATTGTAGTATGAAAATTTCTCAACAGCTAATTAAAAATATCAATTTTCCAACCCCAAGGCCTTGCTGCCCTAGTTTCACGTAGGAGTAGGGACCGAACAAAAGGACTAGAACCGAGACCGAAAATTACCAATTTAGTCTTAAGATATGTTTAACTGAATTTTATTCAGAGTCGAAATTGAAATTTGGCAATAATAAAATAGGTAGCGCACGAAACCTAAAAGTGGATGGATGCGGAAGACAAAGATTTAAACAGATTTAGGCCCTCTCAATGAAAGGTAATACCCTACTCCTGTTTGGGGATTGTATCCGCCGGGTGTATATTGATCTAACGATCGAGTTATGAATAACTCTATGATCATATTGTGATCCTCTTGTAATCCTCCCCTAGAGGGCTCCCTGCCCACCTTATATAGGTTGGAGTGTAGGGTTACAATGAGAAAAACCTAGCCATATATAGCATCAGTTTCCTAATCTATTGCATGGTAGTACTCAATTATGACTCTAAGTTATGCCATAGAACATAAGGTAATATTATGACCGAGTCCTACTCTATTACATAATATATGGATCTGACCCACCTCCTATCTCTAGTCGAATATGGAGGCCGTGTGGGTACCCGGTATCCATATTCTTCACAGTAGTCCCTGAGACCTTCGCAGTCGACGAGATAACTTCACCTCAAACCAAATAAATCCAAAGCCGAGTGCTTCAATCATCTCTACCATAGTTTTCGAGTGCTTTTACCAAATCAAAAGGCTGTGAAGGGCTGAGAAAATTGAATAAAAAATATACTTAGGTGCATCAACTAGATGCACCTAATTAGGTGTAGCCTCCGACTATGTGTTTAGTTCAACAAACTAAGCATATAGTCAAGAACTGTAATCATCCTACTCATCCGAGTGGTTTTATATAAATAAATGTTTAGCCAAAGCCAAAAGCATCCTGAAAAATCATATAGCACATAACCTCATTAATAAGACACGGTGCATAATGACCCCGAGTACTGGCATCACATTGTGCATATGCTACCAAAACAGTCATGCCCGAGTCCCCTCGATATGCACATCCTCAGAAATATATGGCATTTGTGGTATAAAATCCAAGTTATTAAAACACATAAATAGATTTACCAACCGCCTAAACAATACGACCGAAATATAATTAGCCTAAGCCATAATATTGGTCTTAATCAGAAAAGCACACCAAGTTGGCAAAATAGCATTGATATAGTATAAAATTAATTGCTTTCTAAAAAACCAAATAGCTCATGCAACCTATAGAAAAGTTATCAGGACAGTTATAAAAAACTTTACTGTTTGTCATCTTTCAAATTGCATCGTACCAACTCCTAACAAATTGTGTAACTGCTATATGAAAGGATTTTGAATATATTGGGCAATAGAGCATGTGCATGTTACCAAGACAAATTTGCTTAAGTCCCTAGAGACACGTGCAAGCCACACCTAAGATATGGGCTGTAAGATGACGTGTATAGCACGCCTATAATATGCTCCCGAGTGACAAATCTCCCGGGTGATATAGACCAAGCGCATCTCATCTGAGCAAAGCTTTTGTTCCAAGTAGTTATCCCTCATGAGGTGTACCAAAGTAGATTTAATAATTGAATCCCAACTAGCACAAGAACTCAACTTGTGACCCTTGTGGGAATAATGATTGGTTCAGACCTTGAGCATAGGAGATAAACTTGCGGCCATGAATTTACGTTGCATATATCCAGAACAAGTCCAGATTGAAGGTATGATCCTCGTGATAGAGCTAGTAAGCTCCTAAGCATGTTACTTGTCCTTTTGTCGCAATCGAGGTTATTCATTGGTGGCAACTGATGCAGTCGGCATGGAAGCGAGATCACCAATGTGGAGATGAAATTGCCCATCAGAGGTGACGAAGTTATCGATGGTGGAAACGTAGTCGCTTATCAATGGCGATGGCGAAATCCACCAACCATGGAGATGAAGAAAACAATCAGCGACAGCAAACATAACCAGCAGTAATGACGACTGGCGGCAGCAGAGATGGTCGGCTATAAAGACGAAGTTTCTCAACAACGGTGACGGAGACGCGTAGCCGTGGAATCGAGAAGATCAGTCGGCAACAACAGATGAGGCGACTGGCAGTAAAGACGATGACGCCCATCAATGGCGACGCAATAGGCCAACCTTGAAAGAGAGAATATCAGTCAGCGGCGACCAAGGCAAGTCGGTGTTGAAGATGAAGATGCACATCAGCAGCGACGACGTAGGTCAGCAATGACGGTGAGACCACCAGTCGGCAACGATGGAGATAGCCGGACGATGAAGACAAAAATGCTAATCAGTTGTGATGTAATAAGCCACCAATTATGATAGATGCAACCGATGGTGATGATGATCCACAGTAAGAGAAACAGCCGGCTGTAGAGACAAAGTTGCCCGTCAACAGTGGCAGAATAGATTAGGCCGAAGAGACATGGCAAGATGTTGATGAAGATGACGACGTTAATGTCCTAGTCAAATTTTAGTGTAGACGAAGCCCAAACTCCTGAAGCAAAGAACTTGGTTGACAGTAGTTGACTGAAGACGAAGATAATGCCGATGACGAAGGCGTAGATAATAACTCCCGAGTTGACTCATTTGCTTGTTAATTGATTGCTTTATCTTGACATAACGCATGTCGAATTTTGAGTCTTGTATTTGTGTAGCCTCCGACTCTATGCTTAGTTGGGAAACAACTAAACATGGAGTTAAGAACTGTAGCTTGTCATTGAGTAGTAATCGCTTGAGAGAAAATTTCCTTTGAGAATGTCCGAGTAGAAATCTTGAGGATTGAAACACCACTTGTTGTAGTAGATTAACACAGCGTCGTATTTGGTGGCGCATGCCCACATGTTGAGGCTCTTGGAGACGTTGTGGTTGGTAAAGTAACGAAGCTTGTGAAGTAGAGGCAATGAAATTTGCCGGTGCCGAAGACAATGAAGATGAAGTCACTCCATAATGGTGACTGAATTGCACAACTGTGATGACGTGGACATAAGTTAATAGCAACAGAGGCAAACCGGTGGCGAAGACAAGGTTCCAATAACGATGTTGAAGGCGCGTAGTCGTGAAGATAAAACCACCAGTCAACGACAAAAAAACCAGTCATCGACGGAAGAAGCAGAATGATAGCGAAAACAAAGACGTAGATGAGTAACGATATAATATGCCAGCCGTGTAGGCGGAGACATCAGTCGGCGGCGGTGAAGGCAGACCGACAATGAAGACGTAGACGCCCAACAACGGTGGTGTGACCAACCAATCGTGTAGACGAAGATACTAGTCGACGGTGGTGAAGACAAGCCGATGATGAAGACGTAGACACTTAACAACGATGGTGTGACCAACCAACCGTGTAGGCGAAGATACTAGTCGACGGTGGTGATGGCGAACCGATGGTGATGCTCTGACTGATCCATTCCTGAAGCGTAGGAGATAAGCTTATAGCCATGAATCCCTACTATGTATATCTGGATTTGGATCCTGTAGTATAAATATGTAGGATGAGTAGTATTTGATGTAAATATAATACTTGAGAAAAATTTAAGCATTTTAAAATATTTATAAATATGTATTTCTTCTCTTGTTGGTTTTGATTTCCTCACGTTTAAACACTCTGCCCGACTAGTCATTGACATGAGTTCATCACTAATGGAACAAAGTTTCACATATCAGAATTTACTACTCAGATACTTTTGTAGATGTTAAGAGGAGAAAACAAATTATTTTATCTCTATGCTTTTGATTTCTTCCGAGTAATACTTAACACCTTGCGTTATACACTTCATCCAACGAGCCCCCGGTGCAAGGATTTGGCCTAAGGACAACTATCCATCGACAAACCAAACGGAAAGTATAGGAAAATAGAGTTTCATAACTCGATCAACACTTTTTTACTCGGATTATTTCGTATGCAATCGAGATAAACATTATAAAAATTGTTGCAAAAATATGATATAACATCTATAGTCCCCGACTCACTGCTCAACGGAGGACCAGTTGATGTAGTGAGGCAAAGGAAAAAGAAAATATTATATAAAGAAGAAAATTAATGATGACTTAGCTTTTTGGTATTTTCGCTGGTGATGATAGAGGTGGCCGATCTAGGGACAAGGTCGTCCATCAATGATGACGAAGACACCAACCGAAAAAGCATTATGGAGGCGACCAATAGTGGAGGTGACGGTTCCCAACAACGTGACAAAGACGTACAGTCATGGAAGCGAAAACACTAGTCGGCAATGGAATCCCCCAACCGTGGAGACGAAGAAACCAGTGGACGATGACGAAGACAACCAACGGTGAAAACGATATCGCCATCAACAACGGCGATGGAGTCCATCGACCATTGAGGCCGTAGTGCCGTGACATTACATGTGAACAACAGAAAATACCAAGAGATTAATCTATGATCAGAAGTCAATATAATAAACATTGATAAATTTGAAAAGAAAAAACCCAACGAAGTTGGTGATTAAATCCGTCAAACTCGTGAGGTTTATCTTTCCGGTTGTCACTCGGTGACAGTGAAGTAGCCAACATGGAGGTGAAGTCGTCAGTTAATGACGATGAAGACAGTCAGCGATGAAGATGAGTTTGCTACTCGACAGCGACCGGAGACCCAAGTCATGCGACGTGGCTAGATCACACATGGTAGCCGGTGAGACATTGTGCCCCAAAATTCACGTGCGGCCGATCATCGCCAATAGTAGCGATGGCACCCATCGACTCGTCAAGGGAGACTTAACAAGTGACCACCTCTCGAGAGTACATGCAAACAATAAGCAAAAATCATTAGCAGATTACTGTATACTAATATATCGACGTGAGCTTATGCACGTTTGCATGCAGATGAAGCGAGATCATAGTCAATCCATAGCATGCCCTTGGTTGATCTACATATACGTGTATTCATCCATGCGTCAGCTCCATTGCATGTCTGCCAAACGTGTATGCACACATATCGGATTGCAACTTGGTGACTTCTCTGGAAAATCTATCCCCGGGCATGGGAGGAGGCTGATATTGTTGCTCGGCAATGACGACTATACTGCCAACAGAAATAATACCCGAGTAGATCAATCTATAATTAAAAATTAATCTACTTAAAGTTAAATTGGAACGACAAACCCAGTATCTCTTTGTAGATTGATTTGATCAGAAGATGATGCCAGCGGTGGTAAAATCCAGGCTCCTTGAACAAAGATGATACTGGAGAAATTGATTCCATCACACTTCTTGACGAGAAACTCGACGTAACCCCTATCTAACGTGCCAACTGTCGAAACTGGAATTCAGTAATAATAAAACCGGATAGCGCATGAGACCTAAAAGTGGATAGATACGGAAGATAAGGATTTAGACAGGTTCAGACTCTCTCAATGAGAGATAATACCCTACTCCTGTTTGGGGATTGTATCCGTCGGGTGTATATTAATCTGACGATCGAGTTGTGAATATCTCTGTGATCATATTATGATACTCTTGTAATCCTTCCCTAGAGGACTTCTTGTCCACCTTATATAGGTTGGAGGACAGCGTTACAAGAAGAAAAACCTAGCCATATATAACATCAGTTTTCTAATTTATTACATGATAGTACTTAATCGGGACTCTAGGTCATGCCATAGAACACAAAAAAGTATTATGACCGAGTCCTACTCTATTACGTAATATATGTATTTGTCCCATCTCCTATCTCTGATCAATATGGAGGCCATATAGGTATCCAGTACTCATATTCTACACATTCAGTAACCTTGGTTAACCGAATAGACCGAATCAGTGAAGAAGAAGCAAGTCCCTCTAGCCAGGCACGGTTTGTCTGGTACCTGCAAATGCTTCCGTCTGTGCTCCCTTCGACGTGGTATAAACTAATTTGTTGCAGTACATGTCCACAAGCTTCCCTCGTCAACAAAGTAACATACGGAACAGATCCTTGATATTTTTTTCTTAGAAATACGGGGCCTTGATTAATCGATCACGTTCCTAAAAACAGCGGCACCAGAGTATACAAGCGTTTAACTTGACAGACGACCTTCACACTCCTGTCCATGTCCCTGCTGTTGCGCCTTGCATGTGGAGAAATTTCAATATATGCCACCCAACGCAGCACTTTCAAGACTTGCCATTCAATTCACTTGTCTTTTAGAATCTGTTATCAAGAGAGGGAATTTCTTCATTGACGCCACTCAGTGCATCCGAAGCAGCTTCGTCCATCCATCCGTTGCCGCGTCTTTTGTCCCATGCCATCGCTCATCACCACCTCCACGGCTCCATCAGTCCAGCTCCATTTGTCCAACCTTGTCACGCTCCCGCAAGAGGAAAGGGGGACAATTCCTGGTGAACATGTCGGAGGATCTCTGGCCCCTGTATCGGTCCACGGGCTCGACCGTCAGCCGGCAGCAAGGAAGCGGTATGGGCGGCAGTTGCTCAGGTTCGCACACCACAAAGCCACCGCCTCGCATGAAGCCGTGCTGTCCGTCCACAACCAAAAGGCAAAAACCAACATCTTGCAAACCTCCCAAAATTTAAATTTACATAATAGTTGTTGATGCCGGTATATTTTCATTCTAATCTTACCAAGGTCAACAGATTATGCTAATGAACATTAGAACATATAAGAAGAACTCTGTACCCTAATTAGGAGTAAATTCAGGTCCTAAAAGAACTAATGTAATTCGGATGATTAAATGGAATTAACATGTATTGGAGGAAAAAATATGCAAGAAGATCCGCCCATCATCTCATGCCACCAGAGACCTTCGCTAGTCAATTTTTTGTGGCCTCAACCCTGCCGTTGAGATTTACAAACCCGTTTGACGAGCGGGTGCAGGAATTAACCATGGCTCTAAACTATAAACAGTGAATCCTAACGCAGCGCTGCACAAAGCCGATGGCCACCTTCTCCCACCGTGCCGCCGTTGCGTCAACAACATCTTCCTCCTCCTCTATCCTCACGTCGTGCCAATGCCGGCGCTCCACCGATGGTCACTGCGTCGAGCCGCCGACAGTAGCCTCTTGTCCTCCCCTTTGCCCCGCCGTGCCAGCCAATGCCCAGTGGCACGAGGTGTGGGCGTGGGCTCTAAGCACCATCGCTGCCGATGTTTGCTGCTCCGATAACCTCCTGACCTCCTTCCTCCTTTAGTCCATACGGCATTTTGTGTGATTTTTTTTTGGATTTGTGCAGTTTTTATTTTTCTTCGTGTCGAGCACGCTGAATTTATACTGTCTAGTGCTATTTATGATCACCACATGATTTTGGATGAGTGAGATCCATACACGCATAAATAGCCACTCAAACCTCAATGTGTTCATGATCAAGTAACACAATTCAATATAAACTCTACAATGCCGAATAATGAGCAAAGGAAATATTGCTGGGACTCAGCGTGCCAGTCAACTTTAGCCTGAGACATGCCCGTCAAACCACTCGAAGGTGGCGACCAAATGTGTTATACATCTCAGGAGACTTGACTCAAATTGCTGAGCTCTACAACATTTCATTTGCTCAAAATCATTACTCATGCTCAGCTAGCCCCAGGGAGTTGCTAGCTTTGCATTTTTATCTAAGCCCTGATATTAACTCAAATACATAAAGAGTGACTTACATATAACTAGATACGAGTAACAAAGTTACTTACACATAGCCATCCGGCTAAATAGTTAATGTCCTTCTGTTAACAGCAGATTTTTGTAATCTACTCGGAGAGGAAAGAGAAAACTGATGCAGAGAAGAAGAAGCGATTCGAGTCGGATAAATTGTGCTATCGGACCAAGCCGGAGTCGGACCAAGTTCCGTATTGGACTCAGCAGTGCATCGGACCAGATGGAGCGTCAGCAGAAGGACCGTATCGGCCGATGCGAGTTCAATGCGGCCATCGGCCGATGGAAACAGGAAGCTGATGGAAGCAGCGTGGGCTCGGTTTGGGCTTAAGTTAAGCTTCAAAGGAGATTGCCAAATAGGGATAAGGCACGATTTTAGGCAATTGTGTCTCTTAATTAGGAAGTTAGAGTAGATTTGATCTAATCTATGGCAAGAATTCGCCATAAGGACTTATTTGTTAGTTAGAGATAAAATCGTGTCCTATCTGGACAATGTTGTAAATCACGAGTATAAATAACCTGGTAGTTTGTACATAGACCCTCTCTCAAATTCAACAAACAACAATTACAATCTACTCTTGGCGCATCACCACCCTCGCAAGAGGTTAACTTCCGGCGAGTTCTTGCTTCCCCAGAGCAGAGGTAAGAACTCGTACCCGACGATCTACATCGTCGGGGCTAGCTTGTCATTTTAGACACGTTAAGCCCTAATGATGTGATCGTCGTTTATCATGTCTTGGATGATCGTGATGTGGTTTGCTAATTCTATCTCGTCAGCGATTAACTCGTTTTAGGGTTCATTGCCGACGATGATCGAATTAGTTAGCTTATCTAGATCATCTAGAGCATCTACCATCCCCAAAAGCGATCAACAACTTGATTTTTTTGTGTTAGTTCTCAATTCACACTTTGAGTTGCTATCGACCTTAGTCCTGTTTTGAGATCTAACTCAAAGCCTGTTTTTGATCGTGATTAAGGATAGTGCCGGGGTTTCAGCTAGTCTTACCTAATACATGTGATTACTTTATGTTCTCATATGTATTTGTCGCTTGTATGAGTAGATCGATGGATAAAAATATGCTTGTCACAGATTATTCTCAGGATTTCTCTGTGATTAGTATATTTATATAGGCCGATTAGTTTATACAAGTTTGCACTAGAGTATTAGCAAGTGTATTTATCTCACCAAATCCCTCATCGGCCAATGCCGTTAAATCAACACAAGCATGTTGATAAAGGCCGATGAGATTAGATCCATATTTTCGTATTATTTCAATATAACTTCAGATAGGCCGATACAGCTTTGCCCTATCGGCTAGGCACTAACGATGTGACATCAGCCTATCGACCGATCGGCCATTGTTTACTAACTTGGTTTACTTGTTTATTCTTGTTGATTGCAGATCAAATCAACTGGCACGCCCTAAAAACACCTAGGCAAGCCATTGGACCTGCACTGGAGTTAAGCAGATCTCCCAGGCCGTCGTGAAAATGTGGAACCCGTTTTGACATCTGGCGGGTCGAAATTCTGCGCCAACACGCTTTTGGCACGCCTGGTGGGACTAAGAAGAACACAAGCTTCACACCATCAACAAGCTCACGTCAAGATGTCGAAGCAGAGCGAGATTTCGGAAGAAAATGTCGTCTCTGTGACTACCGATCAGCTCAACGAAGAGCAAAAGGCTGATATGGCCAAGTTGGTCGAGCAGTTCCAGAACATGTACTTGCAAACGTATTCCAGGACTCGGCAAGACACTCTCATTCAAAAATCTAAGGTGATAATGCTGAGCCCTGGGGACGGAGCTAGTACATCGGCGGTGGCCCAAGATCAATCTATCAAGACTGAAGATGATGCTCGCTGCGCCGTGCCGACGCTGCAAGACCGTATCGACTCTGCGGTCCATTCAGCATTGATCAACCAATCTGGAGTCCTGATAAACACATTGACCAATACAGTTAAGTCAATTTTAGATGGCTCCATTCACCAGTACAAACCTCAAGGGCCGATCTTCTTGCCTTAAAACAAGTTCCCTGCATATCGGACCTTGAGGACCGATCTGAGTACGGCTCCACAGCTGACAGCGCCGATCCCACCTCCATCGGCCCAGCCAGTACCAACCATGCTGTTGGTCTTGACTAAACAAGTGGGAGGAAGCCCTCAACACATCACGGAAGATCAATTGATGCAATGGACAAGAGGGAGACAAGCTCCGACAGCTTTGCAACAGCCGATGGTTGAGCTGATACAGCAGGCCTCTGCCAATCCAACATCGGCCGGGCGAGCCCAATTCGCTTTATTGAGCAATCCTCCACAAGCAGCTGCCTACAACGCGCCGCAAGGTTACCAGCAATACTCTACAGGGCAGTATGATGCACCGAACCTGAATGATCACTTTCAACCATACTCCCCTAGGCAATATCGACCGGAAGGTTTTCAACAGCCTTATCACCAAGAACTTCCACACCAGCCCGCAGGACTCACTCAAGGGCACTGGGCCGATTTGATAGCCGAAGTGATGCGTGATCAATTCAGTTTAAAGCCCAAGGAGAGTGCAACCGTGTATCGGCACCCATACCCAGAGGAGTTCGACAGAGTGCCACTGCCGAGCCGATACAAAATTCTTGATTTTTCCAAGTTTTCAGGGCAAGACAATGTCTCCACATACGAGCATGTTAGCCGAGTTTTAGCCCAATGTGGTGAGGCATCGGCTGTGGAGGCACTAAGGGTAAGGTTTTTCCCTTTGTCTTTGTCAGGATCAGCCTTCACCTGGTTTTTCTCGTTGCCCTGTAATTCTATCAGAGGATGGATGGACTTGGAGAAACAGTTTCATCGATATTTCTTCAATGGTGTACAAGAGATGAAGCTGTCCGATCTTACCGCCATCAGGCAGAGGGTTGACGAATCGGTCCCAGACTACATTCAACGTTTCAGGGACATCAGAAACAGATGCTATAGCCTCAGCTTGACCGATTCCCAGCTGGCCGATTTGGCGTTCCAGGGGTTACTTGGGCCGATACAAGAAAGATTTTCTTCACAAGAGTTTGAAAGTCTAGCTCAGCTAGCACAGAGGGTATCGGCCCATGAGCAAAGGTTCCAGGAGGCGAAAAAGTTTGCAAAGAAGATCAACAGTGTTTATCAGTATGCCTCCGATGAAGATGAAGACGACGATGCAGAGGTCGATTTGGCCGAATGGGCCCGGATGAAGAAGCCAATAACATGTCAATGGGCTAAAAAGGGCGACAAAGAAGATAAATTCGACTTCGACATCAATAAAGCAGATAAAATATTTGACCTATTACTGCAGGAGAAACAGATACAGTTACCAGTAGGTCACGTGTTGCCGTCGGCTGAGGAAATAAAGAAAAGAAGATATTGCAAGTGGCACAACACATATTCTCATCATACGAACGAATGCAAAATTTTCCGGCAACAGATACAATCGGCCATCGAACAGGGCAGGATCAAGTTTGGTGAAGCCAAAAGACCGATGAAGATAGATGGACACCCGTTCCCAGTCAACATGGTGTGGGCAGACAGGGCCGATAGCGATGCCTATCGAACCAAGAAGCGTTCTCATCAAACTTCAGAAGGCCTCATCAAGAAATACCAGCGGAGGCGTGAAGAGCAAACATAAGACTACGCCGACCAAGATAAATCCTATGATCCTCATTGGGAGTGCGAGTTCTTCCGATTTTGCTGGAACGAGGGTATGAGGTTGCCAACGATGCAAGAGTGTCCTACATGCAACAATACGGAGGAATCCTACCAGGGCAGCTCAAGCAGATAGGCGCATCGGCCAATCAAGCAGAGAAAATCTGTACACGAGAGGCTGGGGCCGATGCACCATAATCGTCGGACAGAAAATGATGAGCAAGTCCATAACCCTCAATGGTGCCCAGAAGATTTATTTAGCAAAATGCAGAAGTGACGGGTCCAGAGGTTAAGACAAAAAGAAAAGATCCAGGAGCAGCAGGCAGCAACCGTCCATCGGCCCACTAAAACCAGAAAAGAGTGGAAGATAAAGTCTACAGTGGTACAGGCCGACAAGGATAATACAAAGTCAACTCGAGTTCCTGCATCTGATAAAGGTAAAAGCATAGCATCGGCTTCTGTTAACATGGTTTTCCTGTTGCTAGCAGAGTATAGTATACAGATGGCCGATGAAGTTATAGCCGATGACGAGATGAAGCAATTTTCGGCTAAACTATAGTTGTCACCAGAACAAGCCGTGTTCGACAAGCCAGCTGACTCCAGTTATAGGCACCTCCGGCCGTTGCACATCAAGGGATACATCAATGGGCGGCCGATGACGAAGATGCTAGTTGATGGCGGCGCGGTAGTAAATTTAATGCCATATACAACTTTCAGGAAGCTTGGAAAGGTACCTGAAGATCTAATCAAGACAAAGATGGTGTTGAAAGATTTTGGCGGCAACGCATCTGAGGCAAAAGGGGTGTTGAACGTAGAGCTCACAGTTGGCAACAAGACAATCCCTACCACCTTTTTTGTTTTCGATGGAAAGGGTTCCTACAGCCTATTGTTGGGACGAGATTGGATCCATGCAAATTGTTGCGTCCCTTCAATAATGCATCAATGCCTTATTCAGTGGCAAGGGGACCAGGTCGATATCGTGCAGGCCGATAGATCAATACATTATTGAAGATGAAGGACGATCAAGAATTTGTATGGGGTGATAAGTAGCAAAGGGCGTTGGACAATATCAAAGAGTATCTGAGTTCCCCACCAGTTTTAATTCCTCCACAGAAAGGAGTTCCATTCAAGCTGTACCTATCGGCTCTGTTTTGGTTCAAGAAATCGATGGCAAAGAAAGGGCTATTTTCTACCTCAGTAGAAGATTGTTGGATGCTGAAACAAGGTACCCGCCAGTGGAGAAGCTATGTTTATGCTTATATTTTTCATGTACTAAATTGAGGCATTATTTACTTTCCAACGAGTGCATTGTGGTAGGTAAGGCCGATGTGATAAAATATATGCTATCGGCCCCCGTGCTGAAAGGGAGAATTGGGAAGTGGATTTTTGCCTTGACAGAGTTTGACCTCAGGTATGAATCGGCCAAAGGACAAGCCCTGGCTGATTTCATCGTTCAACATCGAGATGATTCAATTACATATTCAGATATTGTGCCATGGACACTGTATTTTGATGGATCTGTTTGCAGACATGATCGGACAGATCAATCTGCCATCAAGCAAAGTACACAAATATATTTTAGCGGCTACAGATTACTTCACAAAATGGGTTGAGGCCGTTCCTTTTAAAAAGGTTGATTCCAAGGATGCCATTCAGTTTGTTAAGGAACATATTATATATCGGTTTGAACTTCCACAAACATTGACTACAGATCAGGGATCAATCTTTGTGTCCGATGAGTTTGTCGAGTTCGCTGACAGCATGGGCATCAAGCTGTTGAATTCTTCTCCATATTACGCGCAAGCTAGTGGGCAAGCAGAAGCTTCTAACAAGACTTTAGTCAAGTTGATCAAGAGGAAGATTGATGAACAGCCGACACGGTGGCATACCACGCTGGCCGATTTCCTTTGGGCGTATCGAATGGCTTGTCATGGTGCAACTCAAGTGCCGCCTTATTAGTTGGTTTATGGACATGAAGTTGTGCTGCCATGGGAGACTAACATCGGCTTAAGAAGGATTGCATTGCAAGACGACTTGACAGCCGATGAGTACCACAATCTCATGGTCGATGAGTTGGATGATTTGGCACACGTCCGATTGCAAGCTTTGGAAAAAATTAAGTGAGATAAAGATCGAGTTGCGCGTCATTATAACAAAAGAGTTGTAGCCAAATCGTTTGAAGAAGGGGATCTTGTTTGGAAATTGATACTGCCGATTAGTTCCAGAGATAACAAATTTGGCAAGTGGTCACCTAATTGGGAAGGTCCTTTTCAGATTCATCGATGTGTTCCTCGCAATGCCTATCTATCAAAAGGATTGGACGGAGAAGTTTTTGGCAGAACTCTTAGCGGCAAATAGTTAAAGAAATATTACCCAAGCATTTGGATCGACTCATGATCGGCTCGCTAGCCGATTAATGATAATAGCTGATGTGCGTTGCATCGCCTTTTGATGGCCGATATACACTATCGCCCTTAGTTCAAATTTTGCAACATGAGTCCTCATTTTCCAAAATTTGGGGGGCATATATATACTCAGCATTTCTTCAAATTTATCAGATGGATTACAAAATTTGTGGACTTTGTGGACTTCAAAACTTTATGGACTTTAAAAATTTTTTCAGGTGGACTTTTTCAGATCATATTCGGCTGATTGGTCGATGAGATATATATTAATCAGAAACGAAGTTATCTGTCTACAGGGAGAAGATAACAGTATATTACATCAGCCTATGAAGTTTTGGATAGCTGCAATGGCCTTGCGACGAATTTGGTCGATATCATCTATTGTCTGAGCATCATCGGCCAATGACCCTGGAATTGGCTTCAAGGACCTACTCAGGGTTGCAAGATACTTGGCCGATGCCTTCAGCTTTGCAGTTTGGTCTTCTATGGCCTTCGGGGATGCAACTATCTTGACTTCAACTTCTTGGATTTCATCGCGAGTTGCCTCTAGCTTCATCAGCAGGTCTGCTTCAAGGCGACGGAGTTCTTCAAGTTTCTTGTTCAAGGCAATCGGTTCAACAACCAGCTCGTCCAGTCTAGTCTTGTCAGAGTTTACTTGAGCTTTGCTGGCAGTTATGGCCAATTCCAAGCCTTCACGCTCCCGCCTCTCTGCAATTCTCTCTTTGGCCCTGTGAAGCTTGAAGTGGTACTGCTCCAAGAATATGGCTGGCGTCAAAATCTCCATCAGTTCTTCAGGCAGTTGGTCTTGAATTTCTTGCACCCTGCTCTTGATTGGATTGCAATTCTCCACCAGCGACTCTAAGGATGATTCCAGCTGATTAGCAATGTCAGACAGCCGGCCTTTCAGTTCTTCAGAGATCGATGGCTTAGCTGTGCTGGGTGGCTCTCTGTCTTCATCGTTAAGAAATTGGCCGATGTCGAAAGCGAACATATCGGCTAAACTCCGCAATCATCATAATAAGGCATGGTTAACTTAGTCAAAGCAAAATCGGCAAGAGATTCAAAGTGGTCTGGTTTACCTGTGATAGGACATCGGCGGTGGTTGCATCGGCCTCCTTTTGTTGTTCTGAAACGGCAGGCGAAGGGGTTGGCCGATGCGGTACAGGCGATGGAGCTCGTGGTTGAAGAGAAGAAAGAATTCAATGATCAGATTCACATTATCAGAAAAGTGAGGCAAAAGGATCAATTCTTACTGAAGCAACTGGAGAAGGTGGTGGAGAAGGAGATGGCGTTCTCAATCGGACCTTGATTTGTTCACGTTTCTTCAGGGTGGCTTTCTTTGTCCTGGGTAGTGGGGCCGATTGAGTTCTCTCCTTAAGCAAGGATGATGTAATGACCTGTAAAAATCAACTTACAATAGACCAGCAAAAGGGAATTGCATAGATATAAGAGGAAGACCATACTAACTTTGCGGACTGCGTGTCCGGTTCTCCTGGGTTGGGCAGCGTCAGCTGGATCATCGGTCGGTGGATCTGCAGTGGTTGTGGCCGATGGATCTTCAGTTGGTTTATCGGCCGATGGCTCTTCAGTGGTGCTGGCCGATGGATGTTGACTTTCGGGTATATCAGCAGCTGCTGCGTCGACCTTCTCCTCCATTACTTGGTCGTCTAGGAATTCTTCCACGGAGGGGTCCAGCTCGTCGAGGCTGTCCTGGTCATCAATCTTAGATTTTTTGACAGGTTTTTGGGCTTTGTCCCTGGCCGGCGCCTTCCTCTTGGTAGTTTCTCTGACTATCGGCCCTTGAAGCAGCGATGATACTTTTGGAGCAGTGAGGCTAATAGTTGACTCCATGACAGTTTTTCCTGATGGAGCCAGGACCAGAGCATAGGTTATCCTTTGCCTACTGTTGCTGACAGATGGAACTGGGGCGTCAGGGACCTGAGGGCTAATATTGTCAATAAGCTCTGTTAGGTAAAATCTGGCCGATAGATAGAAGATATGAGTGGCCCACTCATGCCACCATGATTGGAAGCTGATATGGATAAAGGCGTTCAGCCACAATCGGTCACAGTCCCCCAAGGCTGGAATTCTGGTCTCTAGGGCTTTGCTCATGATTAATGCCGATAAGACCGTGCCCCTGCTCTCTAACAGCCGATGGAAGTGCAAGCTGACAGGAAGTTGTCAAAGTCCACATTGTCTGGCAGCCACCATAGGGTTATAAAATTCATATGACAAGCTGGTGCTTCTGCCTTGGAATATGCCCACTGGGAGCAGGCATGGGGTGATGCCGATCATAAAAATCTCCCTTGAGACCATATCGTCATTCAGCTGGCCCAAGGCTAGGTCGGAAGGAAGCTCAAAATTGGAGTCTGAGGGATAGATGAACATGTCCATCTTGACTGATGGACGGCCGGTGTAAAATCGGACGAACCATGTGGACATTTCTTCGGCCGATTGATCAGCTCCAGGATAGACCGAGGCCGCTTCTCCAAAGGACATGCATCTTCTAGATGAGGGATCCTCGTTATCACTATAGTCCGATGGGAAGACTGAGTCTAACATTGGAGGTCGATCGACCATGGTGTTGGTGTAAATGGTTAACCATAGCTGAACAAACCACCATGGACCTCCATGTGCCACTGTCCGAGTCAACATCAAGTCTTGAGTGGCAGAATGCAGTAGCCGATAGACAGCGCCAAGGAGGTATCGGCTGAGAGGAAGTTGTTTCTTTTCAACTAGAGCCTGAGCTAGATGTTGGCAGTTCAAAGTGGGGCCGCAGGTTGATCCACAAAAAATGTATCTCTCCAGCCACAAAGTCAGAAAAGCTACATGTTCTCTCTCCGAAACAGACCCTTGCTCCATGTGCTCAGAGATGTACCCAGACCAGCCTCCAATTTTCTTGGTTTTCAATTTATGGCTGCTGTTGATGAGGAGATTGAAGGGGTTGATCTCAGAGGGGATATCTAGGCCTGTTAGCATCTTGATATCTATCAATGTCAGGGTCATCGGACCTTGCCGGAATAGGAAGGCATTCAAGGTGCTGGACCAGAAATAGGTGGTAGCTGACATGAGGGGTTCATTCTTCTTGGTATCGGCTAGAGACAGAGCAATGCACTGGCCGATCCCAATCTCATCCCAATGGACTTGCTTGGCCGCGGCGATTCTCTTGTACCAAGTCCTGTATCCATTAAGCTTCGATGGCCAGGATCTGAAGGTGTGCTTCCATGAGGAGACATTGGGCTTTGTTTGCTTAAAAGGGACTCTATTTGTTTTCGTGTTTATCAGCCAAGTGGGGTCAGAGTTGCCCATGGGACCCAGAAGGAATCGATGTGACTTGTCACTTGTAGGGATTAAAATCTGGTTCTTGAAGACCTACGGCATATGAACAGTAATGAAAAAATAAGACCCAGGGGGCGAAAGTAGAAACCCTAGTTCGAAAAGTCTCGGCGGGAAAATGAAAATGCAACTTTGAGGAAGGATTGGTTTACCTCAGGGATCTCGGAGGTGTAGAACGGTAGTGATGCCATGGATGCTGTTGAGGAGGTCGCCGTTGAGGGAGTCGATGTCGAGAAGACGCCGAGAAGTTGCCGGAATCGAAGGGCGTAAACGACTAATGAGGAATTGTGCGTGGAAATCGGCGGCGGAAGGTTGCGAATCTAGATCTGCGTGGTTTTGGACAAACCCTAGCGAAGAAGTCGATGGGTTCCTCGGAGCTAATTCCGCCACATTATATAATGAAGCGGAATTGGGGGGCATGTGTTAACAGCAGATTTTTGTAATCTACTCGGAGAGGAAAGAGAAAACTGATGCAAAGAAGAAGAAGCGATTCGAGTCGGATCAATTGTGTTATCGGACCAAGCCGGAGTCGGGCCAAGTTCCGTATCGGACTCAGCAGTGCATCGGACCAGATGGAGCGTCAGCAGAAGGACTGTATCAGCCAATGCAAGTTCAATGTGGCCATCGGCCGATGGAAACATGAAGCTGATGGAAGCAGCGTGGGCTCGGTTTGGGCTTAAGTTAAGCTTCAAAGGAGATTGCCAAATAGGGATAAGGCCCGGTTTTAGGCAATTGTGTCTCTTAATTAGGAAGTTAGAGTAGATTTTATGTAATCTATGGCAAGAGTTCACCATAAGAACTTGTTTGTTAGTTAGAGATAAAATCGTGTCTTATCTGGACAATGTTGTAAATCACGGGTATAAATATCCCGGTAGTCTGTACATAGACCCTCTCTCAAATTCAACAAACAACAATTACAATCTACTCTCGGCGTATCGCCACCCTCGCAAGAGGTTAACTTCCGGCAAGTTCTTGCTTCCCCAGAGCAGAGGTAAGAACTCATACCCGACGATCTACATCGTCGGGGCTAGCGTGTCGTTTTAGACACGTTAAGCCCTGATGATGTGATCGTCGTTTATCATGTCTTGGATGATCGTGAAATGGTTTGCTAATTCTATCTCGCCAGCAATTAACTCGTTTTAGGGTTCATTGCCGACGGTGGTCGAATTAGTTGGCTTATCTAGATCATCTAGAGCATATGATTAAGGATAGTGCCGGGGTTTCAGCTAGTCTTACCTAATACATGTGATTACTTTATGTTCTCATATGTATTTGTCGCTTGTATGAGTAGATCGATGGATAAAAATATGCTTGTCACAGATTATTCTCAGGATTTCTCTGTGATTAATATATTTATATAGGCCGATTGGTTTATACAAGTTTGCACTAGAGTATTAGCTAGTGTATTTATCTCACCAAATCCCTCATCGGCCAATGCCGTTAAATCCATATTTTCGTATGGCCGATGAGATTAGATCCATATTTTCGTATTATTTCAATATAACTTCAGGTAGGCCGATACAGCTTTGCCCTATCGGCTAGGCACTAACGATGTGACATCAGCCTATCGACCGATCGGCCATCGTTTACTAACTTGGTTTACTTGTTTATTCTTGTTGATTGCAGATCAAATCAACTGGCACGCCCTAAAAACACCTAGGCAAGCCATTGGACCTACACTAGAGTTAAGCAGATCTCCCAGGCCGTCGTGAAAACGTGGAACCCGTTTTGACATCTGGCGGGTCGAAATTCTGCGCCAACACCTTCTGAAACATGTCTACCCAAAATTCCCACAAGCAACCGACTAGAGGTAGACCCCTTGATAGGACCAGTCATGAAGAAACAACGATTCTCATAACACTCAACTACCTGCAACAAATTCTAAATAACAACATATACATAAGGCAAGAGTCAGTACATTAACCAAGTTCATGTACTGGCAAGCGCACAATCAAACCTACATACATGAAGGCTATATTCAATGAAAGGCTTATATTTAGTCGAGGTTTTCAGCATAAAGCTAAGTTTAGTTCGCAACCCATTTGCAACGCAATTGGACAAAGCATTTTTAACAATAATGTAAAGTATAATAATCATGGCATGATACCAACATAAATAGATAGTAGCATTCCATTACGATCCAACCGAAAATAGGGCAATCATATCACATATATCAATCTCATTCTCATTCCAAAACATTTAGTTTTAAAAGCATTTAGGAAACACAAAAGTATACCCACATCACATCACTATGCCGCTCATGACCGTGAGCACGGCTAATCGATTAGTTTCTAGAACTCTGCAGAGTTTGTACAGGTTTACCCACATGGCATGAACTCTCTAGTTTGTCTTGTGCAAGCCAAAGCACTACCACACTCTACATGTTGAGTGCGGTCTAGAGGTCATAACGAGGCTTTTACATTAAGTATTGTCTAACCTTGCATGAGCATGCTAAGTGTGAATCCACCCTAGGCTTAAGTCCTAGAGCCGTTAGGTGGCGGGCCCACGCCTTAAACCTAATGTCGTGACGGCGAACACATCCGTTCCCCCACGAGGCACGTTATCGTTGTATTGGATAGACTTAAACGCCCATACCGTGAGGTAGAACATTACACTCATCTCCTCATGGTAAACACACATAGTTAGTAATATTCGCTAGCCTTAAATTCAACACAATCATTAATACATACATGGGTAGTTCCTATAGATAGCCCACAGTACACTCGTGGCCACTACGTCTACTACAACGGCCTCTCGAATGCAAGGTCAGACAATTGCTTAATTTAATAGGCCAAGGTTACCCCATAAATAACATATGTGGATGTACGGTAAACATAAGTGGGTGATATGTAGTTCGGTCCTTAGACGACTCAGGCGACCACTCCTCCTATCGATATGCAACTACCATCATATGCATACCACTTGCCGCCTAAGTCTGAAATTCACATTCATTTCTTTTTAGTTCGCAAATAAGTAGAGAAATCATCTCTGTTCATAAGTTTTGAAATGATTCAAATAGCATAGTAAGTGATCCATAACCATGACTTATCTGTTACTGAGCAAGGCTAAGCGTTTGCACTTTGTAAAAGCGTAGGTGTTTCCATTTGAGTACAATTAGGATACTCTAATTATTCTTAAGGTTTCAAACAACAAGGTATTGGAGTTTTTAGAAGGATATATGCAATTTTTAGGATATAACTACCATGTACATCTTTGGAAATACCAATAGTTAGAATTACGCATGCAAATTTATAAAATAACACATTTAGCCCAAAAAACATGGGATCCAATATGTTCAAAGGGTGAGGGCAAACTTGCCTTGATTGATGTCCTTACGGGGGTCAGCAATACGACAAATCTCCTCACCAACAACGAATTCGTCTTCTAAAAGAAATAACGATAATCGAATAAATACCGAAACATAAATATTCAAAATGCTCTAAAATGCATGAATTCACTAGTGTGGTTAGATATTGGGTGTATATAATTTGTGGTGAAGGAATTTTCATTTTATCGCATTGCATTTGTGAGTTATTAGTTTTTAAAGCTCAGTACTAGTAATAGATTAATGAAGCTCTATTAGGCTCTAAGTGAATTTTGGGTCCAAGACTTGTGAAGTTTTAGGTTGCTGCAGTGATGGCTATGTTCTTAGGAGTTTAACAAAAATTAGTTTCAACATATATGGAGTTGGCATGATTTTATTATGAACTTTACAAGTTACATGACATATTATAAGTCTTATTTGTTATACAAATTTTAGATATGTATCTGGTACTATATGTGCCACATTTTAATTTATGGAAACCAAGTCTATGAGATTAACAACCTAACCCATCTGGAATTACATTATTTGGAGTTAGAATAAATTTTGTATGGATTTTATAGTTTGTAGTTTACTTTATAGTAATTATTTTACTACACCATTATTTAGTGATGATTTCTTACTGAAGGTGTCAAGTTTTAGTTCATGACATTTGAGAACATGCCTCTATGGGTATTCTGAAACTTAATTCACCTATAAATGAGTTAATGTAAATTTTATATGGATTTTTATGAATTGGCAAATGCTATATGTCAATTATTCCATGTACTAATTTTTAGAGACATTTCTTCTACTGTAAGCATAATGTTTTATCTTACCATATTAAAGTTTATAATTTTGTGAGTCCATAGAAATTTGATTCACCTCAAATGGAGTTAAACTGAATTTTATATGTATTTTACAAGTTCACTCATTTTTCTGTTGTATAATTATTGATTTGAGTATTTTCTTTAATATTTCCAGATTTTAACTATGAGGGGTCCACTGGTCAGTCTCTGTGACTTTTGCAAAAAGGTCCCTGGGTTTCTAAAGATTCAACCCAAAGTGTCTAGCACATGTTTAAATACATCTTCATTAAGAGTACTCAAGTTTTTACATATTTACAAGGAAGTCCTTTGGTCCACATGTCATGCAGAGAAGATTTATAAATAAAACCCTATGAGATTTAAACCTTCTCTAATCAAGTCCTAAGCGTCCTAATCATTGTGGCCCACATGTGAGCGGCTCGGTGAGGGAGAAACCAGAGGCAGTGGCTGGGCATGGCGGCCGGCGAGCTTGTTGTCGATGCCAGTGGCAAACGGCGGGGTTTCACGAGACGCGACCAAAAGAGAAAACGTGGAGGGGAAGCTGGCGAACCTGTCGGTGGTTGGCGTGTTGGTTGCGGTGGTCGGAGTCAATGCTGGCGATGATGTGAGCGGCGGAGTGACTCGGCATGCTAGTGTATCCCAAGCTCTAGCTCGATTTAGTGCAATTTCATGCATGCACGTGCACCTACGGGGTTCGTGGGTGCTCACTTGAGGTCGCGCTTGGCTTGGCGAAGCTTGGACAGCGACGGCGACAGCCTCTCTCCGGACTTTGGCCTGCCAAGAAAAGGTGTGGCATAGCTCAGTGAAGACTTAAGGTCGCTACCTGTGCGAGGAATTGCACCGAAACTCACCCGAGGACGAGTAATCGATGACAATGGCCGGCGGCCGGACTTGGGGAAGAAGGAGATCTGCTCAACGGCAACGTCTTAGCTTGATCTTCTTTGGGCTTTTTGCTCCTGGGACCTAGGCGATAATCCCGGTGCAGTGGTTTGGTCAGGGGTCCACCGGGTCGATGGATTCTGGGAGAGCACTCTCCCTTAGAAGGAGGTCTCCCTCTCCTAGAATTGGCAAGGTGGTACTAAATATCCCCTAGGATGCCATCCCATGAGGTGGAGTTTTGTGATTTTTGATAGAATTAATCTTCAAATGGGCTAAAGCCCATCTATTAATTCTAACAATCTCCCACCAAATCTCAAAGTCCCACAGAGATTTGCCTAGTGTGAAGACATTTCCACTAGTGACTTTGATCTCATCAACATCATAGATCCAATTAGAATCACTATGTCTACCCGGTATAGTGAAGTCCCAAATCCATTGTATCTTTTAGATAGCGCATCACTTGCTTAAGCGACGCCAGTGATCATCTTCTGAATTAGAGGTAAACCGGCTCAACTTGCTCACAGCAAAGGAGATGTCATGCCTAGTTACGCTAGCTAGGTACATAAGTGAGCCAATGATTTGGGAGTACTCCAATTGATTCCTAGCAATTCTCTTATTCTTGTGAAGCAATAAGTTAGGATCATAAGGTGTTGGAGAAGAATTTCTATCAAGGTAGCCAAAGCGTCTCAAGATCTTCTCCACATAATGGGACTGCAAGAGTGTAATCCCATTCTCACCTCTAATTAGCTTAATGTTCAAGATAACATCAACTGCTTCCAAATCCTTCATATTGAAATTTTGAGACAAGAATGATTTAACCTCATTAATCACCTCAAGACTTGTCCCAAATATAAGTATGTCATCAACATACAAGCATAGAATAACTCCCTCATCCTCACCATGTCGATAGTATACACATTTATCTGCCTCATTGATTACAAAGCCTGCAGATATTAATGTTCTATCAAATTTCTCATGCCATTTCTTAGGAGTTTGTTTCAGGCTATACAGAGACTTCAACAATTTGCACACATTACCTTCTTGACCTTCCACTACAAACTCACAAGGCTGATCCATATAAATCTCCTCATCTAGCTCTGCATTAAGAAAAGTTGTCTTAACGTTCATTTGATGAACGAGAATACCATGTGAGGCAGCCAGGGAAAGTAGCACACGAATTGTGGTCAATTTAGCAATAGGTGAGTAAGTGTCAAATAAGTCTTCGCCATCTTTCTGAGTATAGCCCTTTGCAACGAGCTGAGCCTTCTAGCTTTTGATAGTACCGTCAGGCCTAAGCTTCTTCTTGAACACCCACTTGCACCCACAGGTTTGCACCCATAGGGTCACTTTGTCACCTCCCAAGTCTGGTTGGTAAGAATGGAGTCCTTTCACTACGGACAACCTTCTTCCAGTAGTTTGCATCAGGAGATGCATATGCTTCTGAAATTGACTTAGCAATGTCATCCACGAGGTACACAGTAAAATCATCACCAAAAGACTTAGTCGTCCTTTGTCTCTTGCTTCTCCTAGGAGCTTCACTATCATCCTCAATGACAGGTCATGTGTATGTTTAGTTTGTTCTAGTGATGTGATTGAGCTTGGAATTATTTCAGAGGGTTGGCTAGAAATACTATGTGTATACTTCATTAGAAAAAAAATCCCAAAGAAGATAGCATCACGACACTCCATAATTGTACCAACATGCATGTCAGGTACCTCAAATTTAACTATTAAAAATCTATTGGCAATGCTATGGTGAGCATATCCCAAAAGAACACAGTCCATAGTCTTAATTCCAAGCTTGCGCTTTTTTGTTATTGGTATATTGATTTTCACCAAGCACCCCCATGTGCGCAAGTAAGAAAGTGATGGTTTTCTCCCAATCCGTACCTCGTATGGTGTTTTGTCCTTATTTCTGTTAGGAACTCTATTTAACACATGATTCGAGGTTAAAAATACGTCCCCCCACCATGCCTTAGGTAGTCCGCGGTATCTAACATGACATTCATAGGTCAGTCAGTGTGCGATTCTTCCTTTCGGCAATTCCATTAGACTCGAGGCAATAGGGTGGCCTCCTCTCATATTCATTTGAGAAAAACTCTCCACCACGATCAAACCTAGGTCCTTTTATCTTTCTTTCAAGTTGGTTTTCAACTTCTGCCTTATAAATTTTAAAATAGTCTAGAGCCTTATCTTTGGTTTTCAACAGATACACAGTAGCATCGTCAATCAATGTCATGAAATATCGTTTTTCACCCTTTGTCAACACCCCATTCATTTCACAAAGATTTGAATGTAGGAGTTCTTAAGGTTCTCTCCTTGGCAACTTTGTGAGGTTTGCGAGGTTGTTTTGATTGCACACAACTATGGCACTTAGAACCTTTGATAATAAAAGACTTATGAATTAAACACATACTAGAAAGCCGAGACATCATGCCAAAATTAATATGACATAAACGTGAGTACTAAACATTAGCATCATCGTCCACACTGCCCCAAAAATGGTTCACATACTTGTTGCAGAAATCAGAAAGGGAAAAGCAGAACAAGCCTCCGCACTCATAGCCTTTACCAGTAAAATATACATGTTTAGACACGACTACTTATATTAGACTCAAACACCAACTTAAATCCGTCTCTACATAGACGGGAGCCACTAACGAGGTTCTTGTTAATAGTAGGGACATGTTGCATGTTCTTCAGCTGCACAATTTTTCTCGAAGTAAACTTTAGATCTACTGTGCCAACACCATGAACAGAAGCATGCAACTCATTCCCCATTAGGACGAAGGAATCCCGTGCAACCTGATAAGAAGAAAACAACGAGATGTCAGCACAAACATGTATGTTGGCCCCTTATCAATCCACCAGTTAGTAGACTGATTAACTAAAAAACAGTAGGTAAATTACCATACCTGCTTCTTTCTCCAGTGTGGCCAATTGTCACATTGGTAGACTTAGAAGTCTGCCCTACAGGTGCCTTCATTCCCTTGCGTTGTGGACACTTCTTAGCCAGATGACCAGGTAAGCTGCACAAAAAGCAAGTTCTGTCATCCCGGTTCGGATTGTTATTTGTTGATAGTCATTAAGTGCAAACTTTAACCATCAACTCCTACATAAAAGATGTCAAATATAATATCAAAACTTAGTGGTAGGGGTTTATTACTAACCATTTCCACTAGCTTTGTTAAATATATGTATGCAGGTCATTTATGGATAAAAATACACCTGCCATGTGACAAAATGCACCTTCGACCAATCACATGCGAGCACAAGGATTGGAGGGCCCACCTGATAGTCAAAATCGACTTAAAGTAGGGCCAAACTATCCTCAACCACCATAGGGGCCCACTTGTAAGCCACTGGAGAAGGGTTGAGAGAGGTGTACCCATTGTTCGGCCGAACCGCCATTGTACCTCCTCATCCCCACCTTACATGTGGGTGGCCCTGATGAGTCCCTAATGATGGTTGTGGGGGTTAACCACCATTCCAACCATCACTGGCAGCTATGAAAGGAGCTCTTCACTCACTTGGAAAATGCACAACAAATTAGAGTACAGCTCACTTTTAGAATTTAGACATTACTTTAATATATTGAATTGAATAGAGTAAGGTGAAGCTCCGGAAGGATATATTAAATTGAATAGAGAATAAGGTGAAGCTTCGGAAGGAGTGCCCCGAATATCGGAGTTTTCTCTGAGAATTTTACAAAGAAGTGTCGGACGTGTCAGCATTCTTCCAACAAAGTTCCAAAGAAGCGCCGGGATTGTCGGCCTTCTTCTTGCTAGTACCTCGGCGGATGCTTCTTTTATAAAGTAAGTATTCGAGAAATCCTATGTTATTTAATTAGTTTACTTAAGTGAGATATATTCTCATCAGTGCGGGTTCGTCTCTTAGTTTATACTTAAGTGTTCTAGTACTAGGACTCTAGATAAAGAAGAAAGTTCCTACGTAAGGCTAGAGTAGTAATCAATAACTTAGGCGTGGTGTCTAGGTTAGCGGTTATCTTTGTTTGTTGTTTGCTCCATGAAAAGTGAGGTAGGCGGCAGGTGGTGACAGCCCTGTCCGTCCTTTGCATCCTTTCACGTTTGGGTACATCATAGAGCTTAAGGCCGGACTCACCCTGGCAGACCAGAAGAGGGCCGGTGCCCGAAGCATTCGATAGAGTTTTATCTTTAACTTAAGATAACTAGTTGAATCCATAGGAATTCTCTCTAGCTAATATTATCTTTTGTTGTTGTCCTTGGGTAGAATCTTGTTCGTAGATGCACACACACATTCCTTGTGTTTGATACCCTTGGAATACTACAAGGGGAAGTGCTACAGCGGTATCCGTGTGCCTGTAGATTTATCTGTGTGTGTAGCAAATACCGACATTGATGTTGTTGTTCTTCTTCTTGAAGTTGGTGTTCTGCTGGGCTTTGAATTTCTCTTTGTTGTTGTTTGGAGCCTTGTGCACCACATTGGCACTATACTGCCCACCATCGCCTTAAGACGCGACATCTTTTTCTTGAGCTTTCTTCTCAACATTAAGAGAAGCTTTCAACCCCTTAATGGAGTACCCCTGTCTTTCGTGTTTGTGTGCAGTACCGAAACTTCTCCATCAGGGAGGTAGTTTCGCAATAATGCACCTAGCCATAAATTTTTCAGATAAGACATACTTAAGGAGTTCAAGTTCCTTAGCCATGGCCTGTATCTCTTGAGCCTACTCAACTACAGAACGGTTGTCAACCATCCCATAGTCAAGAAACTGCTACATGACGTATAGATCATTGCGAGCATCAATAGCACCGAATTTGGTATTCAGTGCATCCCACAACTCCTTAGCATTGGTCATGTGCATATACACCTCGACCAGAAGAAGTGCATGCTGACAAATCTATCCGGCCTCAGTGCATCGACAAAATCAGCCATAGTAAAATCACAGTGCATATAATGAGGTTTTTTGATTGTTGAAAATATAAGCACATGTAGATTTAAATTATTCCATAAATTAATCATGACATTGGACAAGTAAACTACTAGAATGACATCATGCAATCTAAACATGTAAACTAGACAGTAAACAATGAATATACCAAATAGACAAAACATGGTGAACATCGACCGAGGGTTCTGGTTCTGTTGAGAATCGGATTGACGTGGAGCAATACGCACTGTAGGAACAATGCGCGGTACCGGATGTTGACGATGGCACGCAACACTCGAGCGAAGAGGAAGACGAGCTGTGGTGGATGAACAGCATGTTGACGATGATACGCATAGGCTACGATAGCATAAATCAAAATTTTTGTATTGCGCAAACCAGGAACCATGCAAGTACGAGATCATAGATCGTTACCACTCGACGCGCTATGCAGCGAAAGTAGGTGCTAAGAAGCCAAAGGAACGTTGGTGACGTAACGCGCGTCGATGTAGAGGAAGTAGTAGATCGCAGCAGCCCGATCTTCTCCTCCTCGTGCGTACGCCCCGCCGTGCTCTCACGCTGATCAGCACCGCAGACCAATTGCGCTCTTACTGGTATCCACATGTCCAAAGATGGAACACGTCGCATGGTCGTACTAGCGCCCGTGCGCGGCTAAGGTTTTGCTCGAAGCAAAGTGACGGCTAGGGTTTCTCTATATCCACCAGCCTCATCACCTGAAGGATATATATAGGATCCATAACTGGGCCTCCCAGGCCCATAGGAGTCCTACTCGGATCTCTATTCGAATTGAGCAAATATTGGATTTCCATCCAATCCCTTTATTCCGGCCCGTTAAGTATACGACCCTGTAGGTTCATGTACACTCGGCTGCAACCCGAAAACTCCTTTTTGGTCCACGTGTCAACATCGGCCCCTAGCAGAACATGTTGACCCACCAGGCATACATAAAGATCATATCGGTTGAACCTTTAGTATATACTTGTATGAACCCCTTTGCCTAACGATATCGATTAAGCTTAAGACTAGATATGTGCCATTCTTTAATAGCTCAATCATTCACTCGATCCTGTAATAGATTATTTAACCTACGATTGACTCTTTAATCACTTTTGGCATGACTATGCACTTCCATAATCTATAACATCGATGGGCCCAGAGATATCTCTCCAAGAGAGGAGCAAATTCCATCTTTATTATTCATATCCCACTACATGTTTTATAGCATGCCCGAAGACTACTTTTATAACTGCCCAGTTACGAAGTAGTGTTTAGCAGCCCCTAAGTAAGCTACTACACATGTTGGGAACCATGATAATCTCAGGTCTAAGGATTCTACACCAACACTAATATGAGACCACTGATGACACATCACATATAGCTCTTGCGGTGTCTCATGTTGGGTCTATCCAACAACATGTTCTCCAACATATGTCCACATTATTAATTTGGTATTTTCATACCATGATCCATGAGACATGATCATCAATCAATGAATGCGCTGATCATTGAACCATATTTGTTCCATATATGATATTTGATCAGAGATCCTTTAGAAATAGTAATATACAACATAAATAATCTCATGAACAAATTACATATTCATTGATCAATAATAAGTTATCTATTTCAAGGAACAACGTATAACAAAGATGTAAACATAGTATGTAATACAATCATCTCTATGATTGCCTTTAGGGCATATCACCAACACAGCAAGCAGTCGTGTGAAGTGCTTCCCAAAAACCTTATTGTCACCTTCTGTCGGTGCAAGAGGTTGAAGGCGAAGGTTCTAGAGACTTGCTCTCTCCTTGGAGTGGGACAGAGTAGACTACGAGCAACGACGCAATACATAAAAGGAGGCAAGCCTAGATTGATTTTGCGTGTATTGTGAGTAGGCGGCGCTCGGTTTATATAGAGATATTAGGACGTGAAATCAGGACGCCTGCATAATCTCCACACCACGAAACCGAACTAGATAAGTTGCACGTAACTTATCTGAACTCCATGCCGCTCCACGCATCGTATTATACGGTGTGTTTCCAAAAAACAAAACAAAATTTTGCAGCAAAACAAAACTGCAAAAGGAAGCCGCATCTGCGCAGGGGTGAGGAATCAATTTTGGTGGACCATTCACGTGCATGTTGTGTACATGTGGCGACAAGGCGAGGCGAAAAGCGCATGTGTGTTCCTCTTGTTCTTTTCACTACACATCCCTCAAGTAGCCAAGAGAGCACTCTCCCTTATAAGGTGGTCTCTGTTTCCTAGGATAGGCAAGGTGGTACTAAACAATCTCATGCATGCCATCTATGAGGTGGGCTTTTGTGATTTTCCAAAAAATTAATCTTCAATTGCGCTAAGGCCTATCTATTAATTCCAAAAAAAAAATTTCCATCGCTCTCATGCCATCCTAGTCCGCATCAAATTGGTTCCGATCGGGATTTTACATAGATCGGGCTAGGTTTAAACCAATTCATGTTACACCAGAAGAACTTCCATATACAACACAAAAAATTGGTTCCAAGGTAAAACAAATTTAAGCCTTATGGTCGTCCTAGAATGATGTGACCATGGCTACTATTGATACAACCATTGCTCATATCATAGGTCAAACGAAAGATGTCAAGATCAAGATGTCCAAGTTCTGAAATCCAATTCAGCCACCTACTATAGTTCTAAGTTTAAATGACCGCCAAATATGCATATGAGCTCCGTTTTGGGCCTATGAGTACTTAATGGAAAACTCTTGGAGTCCTCTTTCCAATGGATCCAGCCTCACCTCCAAATTCTATCTTAGTCATCCGCAATTGAAGAAACAAGGTGTTGCGTCACCTATAATGGGTCACGACGCTAAGGACCCCTTGGTCGTCCTTTCACCTCCTTAAATAGCTAGGTACCCCTTCAGGGTTTTTTGGGTTTTGCTAGATTCAATTGCGGCAACCGGCATAATCAACAACCCATGGAGAGATGTATCAATCGCTAAGGCGCAACACAACAATGTCTTGTACGGTTGTACTCGGGTCGTCAACGTTTCTCCCAAATCGTAGTTATCGTCAACTGACCGAAAGATCAGGACAACCAGATCCCTCAGCGTATCGAGTGGAGCTTAGGGTTTATCATAGAAAAAGTCCCTAATTTGCTGAAACCCTAATTTCCATAATTTGCTCAAATTAGATCCCAAATACAAGATTGAAAAATCCCCAATATTAGACCCAAAATTCCTGGCAAATCCCTAAGCTAATCGGATTGATGACTTGCCGATTTTGCAAATCGCTGCCATCATGTGATGCGAGCACGCACCCTGGACCGGTGTTGTGCCTGCCTCTCGTGGGCAGCGCGAGGTCGAGGCTCGCCATCACGGCCTTGGCTGCGTGCAAAGAAGAACCAGGATGACGACCACGCACGACATTAGACCAGGCTTGGGTGGCATCATTTCACTGCACGAGCTCGGCCAGCTGTGGCTTCACACTGCGCGCCATCGCCGCCTGCCAAAATCGCCCTTGTTCCACCGGAATTGCTGTCACTCTTTGTGAGAGAGAGGAAGGGGACTGCACGTCGTCGCTGCCCACTGGAATCATCCTCGCTCTGCCGGAATCACCGCCACAGCCGTCGCTTTTTGTGCGAGAGAGAAAGTGGTTTTGGCTACTGTTTTTGTCTAAGTGGGGAGCAATCGGGACTGTCCATCAGATCGGACGGTCCCGACTTTTCCCCCGTCGGGCCGGCGCCATTCATAGGACGTTCAGCTGCTGGGCCACGTCATGGGCTGCGCGCGTGCTCCGCGCAGAAGCATGCCACAAGTTGTTGGGCCAGGCTAAAATCAGGTTTTTTTTCTCTCTCAGTGATTTTATGTATTTTCTATTTTCAGAAATAGCATTAGTACCATTTTAATTGCTGAAAAGTTATGAAAAATTTTATGACTATTTATTAATTTAATTCTAGCTAAACGGAACCATAGAGAAATTTGGCTATATGTTTTTCATGACATGGATTTATTTTCTGACTAGCGTTGATTATAAATTCATGTAAATTTCATTCTCATGTTTCTTAATTATTTCTACTCAACATTGATGTAATTAATGAATTATTTATGTTTAATTATGTAATTATTTGAGCCAACGCAAATTAATTATTTATGTTCATCCAGGTTTTTCTTCATCCCACATGTACATATAGGATTAATCGTTTGGTTACACTGCAATTCTGGCCGCACGTACATATAGGATTTATCATTGAGTGACACTATGATTTTGATTGATTAGAACTGATCAGATGAGACGGATTTGCTTATTCAAAGGGTGTCGCATAAACTCTTAGGTAGCCTCAAAAATTTTAATCTGTAAACTGAAGAATCATAAGACAAAAACCATCAAATCCCAAGGTAATCTATCAAATTAGACTCGATTTTGTTGATTTGGGATTCCAAAGGTGTTAACATGGTTTAGTATTTAGTATTTTCTGTTGCAACGCACAGGCACTTTTTCTAGTAATGAAAAAATATAGAAAATATGCCCTATTAATCAAAGAAGCCTAATAGAAAAGCCTGGCGGGCTGGCTCCCTACTCCTACCTCCCTCCCCGCATTATGCAGGCCCAATAGCAACCCTAGACCACCTCCTAGTCATTGGTTACCACTTGCAAGTCACAACATGTCCCTCCTCGGCTCAAACGACGCTCCGCCGTGGCACAATTCGGCCATCGCGCACTCTCTTCCCTCCTCCGGTCACAGAGACACGGGCACCCTTCCCTTGCTCGGTCAGCCCTTTCTTCCCGTTGTCTCCACTGCCCCGCGGCCGGCCGCCCATGGCCCCGCGCCCCCGCTGTTCAATCTCCATTCCCCAATTTGTTGAATGTGAATTTATGAACCCAATTTGTTTGATTGTTGCCTGCTCAATTGCTCAAGTCAAGTAGTCTAGACAAGACAAGTAAACACCGAATTTGAAGCTGATCGATTGTCTAATCTTATACACTAAACAAGTAGACACCAAATTTGAACTCAAGCAGAGCTGTTGTTTTTTACTGTAGTGCATGGCTGCCTATTTTTGTGTATTAACTATGCTGTGATGGCATGATGCGATATATACTTGGTAGAATGCAGTGCATATGTTTTTCACAAAGTATCACAATAAATCAATAAGTAGTACTAAAATACCATATTGTTGATTTTTTTAGTATGAAACATGAAGAGGTAGAATGGTTCTGCTATTTCTAGGAAGAAAGGTATTAAAATACCATATTGTTACATTCATTGAAAGGGAACTATTCTTGCAAGTTAAGAAGAAAAGACATCATTACTCATTTTCAAAAAATCAAAAATTGAAAAGTTCTTCTCTAAATTGTAATATTTCATTTCATTTTGTCATTTTCTATCCTCCATATATTTGCTATGTTGAACAATTGTCAACTAGTAGTTTAGTATTTCCATATGTAATATGTTAAACAATATCAATTTATGGTCAATTACATGAATATATGAAATTATGCTGAATTGTGTGTTATATATGCTATTACTCCCTCCGTCCCAAATTATATGGCCTAAATTTTTTTACATGATCTTCAATAACATACTTCAACCATTAATTTATTCCATGTTAGGTTTCCAATGAATATGAAATTAGCATCACATAAAAGTATTTCAAAATATTAATCTAGTTATATAACATGAATAATACTTAGCATAGATATGATTAGTATGATCATTAGTAAAAAGTTATCGAGTTTGATTTTTCTAAAAAAAGGAGCGTCCTATAATTTGGGACGGAGGGAGTATTATGCAACTATTAAGTTAGAACTATGTGTTATTATACATAACAAATATTATTCTTATGTGGTAAAAAAGATTCTTTACCCCTTCCTAACAAACACTAAACATACAAGTGTGGGACAAGAAAGCAGGGGATGTTTTCGAATGAGCTAAACCGTACTCAATCAGCCTTAAGCATGCCTAGGTCCACTTATTTTGTTATGAAAATATATGCACAACGGAGACATGATTTTTACGTGAAAAACCCTTATAAGAAAAAACCACGGGCGCCAACCGGCAATATCACTATTGAGGAGTTGATTACAAACATAGAGGAATAACAATGGGAACATACCCCTTCCCATACGGCTTACAAGAGTATATATAGGAGATAAAAGAAAAGACTCCTAATAGAAAAATACATAGAGTCCTACTAGGAAACTAATCCGAATATATTGTAGGCCTAAATTCAGATCACATATTTAACAATCTTCACCTTGAGACGAATTTCCTCTTGTAGTATAAAAACATCAATCACCAAGAAATACCTCATGTAGATAAAATCACCGCACACCAAATAGTCTCTAGGACTATATTATAACACCGACCAAGCTTGAGCAAAGCTTAGACTTAGTAGCAGGTACTTAATTTATCATCATATCAGCTAGGTTATCATGAGTACTTATCTTGCATACCTTGACATTACCTTTAACAATCACACCTCGAATAAAGTGATATCTCACATCAATGTGTTTTGTTCTCTCATGGAACATCTGATCCTTTGTAAGGCATATTGCACTTTGACTATCACAAAATATATTAATGCAAAACGTAACTCTACAAAGCTCAGTGTACAAACCTCTAAACCAAAAAGTTTCCCTACAAGCTTCACAAATAGCCATATACTCTACTTCAATAGTAGATAAGGCAACAGTTGCTTGCAAACTTGTCTTCCAACTAATAGCACAACTTCCAATAGTGAAAACATAACCTGTGAGCTATCTTCTCCTATCCAAATCTCCAGTAAAATATGAATCCATATAACCAACAAGTCCATCTCTAGAACTCCCAAACTGTAAACAAGCACTAGAAGTACCACGTAGGTATCTGAAAATTCACTGAACTGCTTTCCAATGCTCTTTGTCAGAATTAGCCATGTATCTACTGACAACACTCAGTGCATGTGATAAGTCAGGACGAGAACATACCATGGTGTACATAAGTGAACGAACTGCACTTGAATATGGAACTCTAGACATGTACTCAAGATCATAATCTGACTGTGGACATAAATGTAAAGATAATCTGAAACGTGTAGCTAAAGGAGTACTCATTGGTTTTTGCATCATGCATATTGAAATGACGAAGAACTTTTTTAATATAACCTTTCTCACTAATGTATAACTTGCCAGAATGTCTTTATGTATTAATTTCCACACCAAGAATTTTTCATCTCAAATTCACTACTCAATTGTGCCTTCAACTTTGCTATCTCTGATTTGTCTTTTGCAGCAATTAACATATCATCGACAAAAAGTAGCAAATATATAGCTGAACTATCAACAACTTTGAGATAAACATAGCTATCAAAATAGGATCTTCTGAAGTTCTGAGAAAGCATGAAAGAGTCAAATCTCTTATACCACTGTCTAGGTGACTACTTCAACCCATAAAGAGATTTCTTCAACCTACATACTAGGTTCTCTTTTTCAGGAACAACAAACCTTCAGGTTGCTCCATATAAATGTCATCTTCTAACTCCCCATGTAAAAATACAGTTCTAACATCCATTTTCTCTGGTTCATAATCATGCATTGCAACAATACCGAGTAAAGTATGAATTGAACTATGCTTCACAACAGGGGAAAAAAATCATTGAAATCAATACCTGGAATCTGACTATAACCTTTAGCAACTAATCTTGCTTTGTACCTTGCCTCATCATTTGGAGATATATATTCATTTCTTTTGAAGTTTCACTTGCAACGGATAGGTTTTTTCTGCTTTGGCAATTTCACCAATTCCCAAGTATGATTCTTTTCAAACGACTCCATCTCATCATGCATAACAATTATCCATCTATTGCAATCATCAGAAATGATAGCCTCAGAATATGAAGAAGGTTCTGCATTACCTTCAATTTTCTCTGTCACACTCAAAGCATAAGCAACTATGTTAGCTTCTTCAATATATTTTTGAGGGGAGTACAGTATTTCCTTTGGGCTTATCTTTTGCAATAAAACGTTTTGGCGACTGCTCAACAGTAGAAGAATCCGAATCTTCACTAACAGGTACATCTTGGTTAATAGCAACATTTTTTTTTTCTGGTGCATGCCCTGAACTGATCAAATGCTCCACCTACACACGTGCTTTCTGTTGACTCCAGGAACATTAGTAGAAGGTTTGTTATGTAACATAACTGATTCATGAAAGATAATGTTTCTATTATTCACAACCTTTCTAATTTTAGGACACCATAACTTATAGCCTTTCACACTAGACAGATAACCAAGAAAAATACACTTAATAGCTCTAGGCTCCATTTTACAATTATCAACATGAGCATAAGCAGTACAACCAAATACTCTTAAGTCGAAATAATTTGTTGGGAACCAGACCATACCTCAATTGAAGTCTTCTTATCAATGGCATAACTGGGTGACCGATTAATAAGATAACAAGTAGTGAAAACGACTTTCGCCAAAAACTATTTAGACAAATCTGCATTAGACAACTTGCAATGGGCCTTTGATATAAATTTCCTGTTCATATGTTCAGCTACGCCATTTTGTTAAGGTGTATGAGGAATGGTGTAGTGACGCACAATGCCTTCAGACTTGCAATATGATTTAAATATCTTAGAACAGAATTCCATCCCATTGTCAGTATGAAATATTTTCACCTTTCTTTTAGTTTGTCTTTCAACCATAGTCTTTCTCTCTTTAAACATATCAAAAGCTTGATATTTGTGCTTCAAGAAATAAGGCTAAACTTTTCGCGTATAATCATCAACGATAGTCATCATATAACGAGCACCTCCAAAAGATGTCTTCCGAGCAGGCCCCATAAATCAGAATGCACATAATCAAGAATACCTTGTGTAGTATGTGTAGATGTGTTGAACTTCACCCTCTTATGCTTGCCAAAGATACGATGCTCACAAATTTCAGCTTCCCAATGCCTTGTCTATCTAGCAATCCTCGCTTGCTCAATTCTGCCAAACCAATTTCACTCATATGCTCAAGAGACATATGTCAAAGATTAGTAGCATCGGAATTAGATAATGAATCTGAAACTGCAGCAACATTACCTAATATAGTTGTACCTCGCAGATGTTACAGGTTGGCAGTTTTAATATCAGCTTTCATCACAACAAGAGAGCCCTTGGTTACCTTCAAAATTTTATCTCCACCGGAACATTTGTACCCTTTGCGATCAAGAGTACATAAAGAGATGAGACTTCTCTTCAAATTTAGAATATGCCGCACATCTGACAATGTTTTGATACAACCATCAAACATCTTGATCTAAATTGTTCCAATACTTGCAAACTTGCATGACATATTATCACCCTTCAAAACAGTACCACCTTGCACAGACTGATAGGTGGCAAACCAATCCCTATTCGGACACATGTGACAGGTGTAAGCAGTATCAAGAATCCACTGATCATCAATAGCAATTGTGGCTTTACCTTCCTCTTCTTAATTACCTATCGGTTTATAACTTTCGGTTTTCTTGTCTTTGTTCTGTAGCTTCCAACATTTAGAGATATCATGTTCATCTCTCTTGCAGTATTTGCATGACTTATACCTGCCTTTGGACTTTGATCTCCCATGGTAGCTATTTGAACTTTTATCTCTTAATTGGTTCTTTGTGTTCTTCTCCTGTTGCTTGCCCCAAACAACCAAACCTTCTGCTTGTGAGTTTGAACTTTCAGAGGGTACAATATTCTTCATCTTTTCATTGGCATGCAAAGCTTCATAAGCTTCTTTCAAAGTTAAAGTATCACACCTATAAAAAAATAGTATCTCTGAAATTTGCATATGAGTTATGCAACGAACACTCCTCATCGTGCTTTACCTTCATAGACTTAAGGTCAGCAACAATTTCTTTGAAAGTGGAGAGATGATCCATCATAGACTCATCATCTTGCAACTTGTGCAAAAATAAATTCTGCTTCAGGTATGTCATGCAAATCTGTTCTAACTTCAACCACAACTCAACGGTTGTCTTCTTCTTAAGCACCTCCTGCAAAATATTGTTAGATAAAGATGAATATATGACATAGCCTTACAATCCCTTTTCTTCTCATCGTCGGACCAATCTTTATTCTTTTTGTCAAATCCAGATAACGCCTCATCTAGGTCTTGTTGTGCAAGAACGGCTCGCATCTTCACTTCCCATAGTGAGAATCTTGTATCGCGGTCCACGAGTGGTAGATTATACTTTAAACTCGCCGTGGGAATTAATCCTGAATTTGTTGGTAAGAAATTAATGAAAACCTAGCAGAAATATGAACCTCTAGATGCACATAGCAAAGTACTATGATTTTTCTGGTACACAAGCTTGAGTGTGTTTAGTAATTTACGTCAGAAAAAATCCAGGTTAGGACAGGACGGCCAGGCTCTTTGGTGGATTCTTTTCCCTCTCTCGGGAACCGTGCTGATGGATTGGCCTCTGCTTTCTTTTTCTTTATGGCGTGCGCTTGATTTGGTTGGTCCTATTTTTTTTCTCTATGGACATAAGGATATGGGTTACTTCGGTACATCTTTTGAGTCTACAGAGCTCACGTGGAATCATTCTTTTGCATTGATTCACAAAAGAAATCAAGAATTAGTTGCCTGACTTGATTTCTTTTGCAGAACTTATTTTTAGAGATAAAAAAGCAGTTGCAAGGAGTTATATGTAATTCATGTGTAACAATATGAGTTTAGAAAGTGTAAAATCAAGGTGTGTTTGATTCTTCTATTGTGATGAACAAATGGCATTTGTGGTTATTGGTTTTGATATTTGGAGATTATTGGCGAAGTGGCTTGTGAGATAATTGAATTTTCAGACGGTGAACAGGGACTGTTGTTTTGTTGGGTCCGGTCAGACCGGCCTGGTAAGGCTGGTCAGACCGGCGGTATGTGTGCGGTCAGACCGGCCAGCCCGCGGTCTGACTGGTCGACCCTGTGTCGGTTTCGGTTTTGGGTTGTTTCACTAGATATCCGTGGTTAATTCATGCTTATGACTTCTATATGTAATACTGTTGTGTGCTAATCATGAGTCAAGTTTGTGATAGCTTGCGTTCGGATATAGTTTCTTTTTTGATTGGTGTGTAGGTAATCTTTACATCTCGGGAGAGTATTGCCGGTGATGGATCGGGAGTCAACTTGGAGATAAGGTGATGTCCGGACGGTCAGATATCATGCAGGATACTTAGGCTAAAGATCAATGCACGTGGTTGGTGAAGATTCCATATGGCATACGATGGAGATATTGGGTACGTATGGGATGCGGAGTCGAATTTGGAAGGAGTCCAAATTTGGTACAATTGGAATATGTAAAGTTGGTTTCTTGTACGGGAATGTTTCCTAGGTGGATTAGGACTTCTTGTATGAGTTTGGTTCATGGCTTTAGGCTGCCTACCTCATGTATAAATAGAGAGGGAGGGTGTGGCCTCCCGGTATCGCTTTTGAGAGTATTGAGTTGTGAGTTTGGTTAGGGTTTAGAGTTTAGTCGAGATAATCATAAGGAGTGCTATTGTTGCACTTTGTAAACACAAAGAGAAGTAATAAATTTGTCATCTATCTTAAGAGATCTTCAATTTATGTTTGCTTAGGTTGGGCGGTCTAACTGGTGAGACACCTGCGGTCTGACCGGCGGCATCATAGCGGTCAGACCGGTGGGGACACGGCGGTCAGACCGATAACGGCGGCAGGATTCAGAGGCGACTTTGGAGTAGTTAGACCAGGAGATCAATACCGGTTAGATTGACGGCACAGGCGCGATCAGACCGGCCGATCTATTTCGGTAAAACAGATCTACATTGATTTGAGGGTAACTTTTAATTCCGCTAAAAGTTTTGGTTTTTGGGTACTTCAACCATTCACCCCCCATTTGGTTGGCTTAGTTCTTGCTTTTCGATCCTACAAGTGGTATCAGAGCCTCATTTTCCTTCTTTGGATTTTTACCAATCCAGAGTTTTAAGCCATGGCTAACAAGTTTTCAACTAAGCCACATATTTTCGATGGTTCGGATTTTGCTTATTGGTGTGACAAGATGCAATCTTATATTATGGCTCAAGATTATGATGTTTGGCAAAAGGTTGCTCTTCCTTATGTGATTCATGATCAAATTTCTACTGGAGCTTTGAAAACTGAGTTTAATAACAATTGCAAAGCTCGTAATATTTTGTTGAGTGGAATTTCTCGTTCGGATTTTGATCGTGTGTCACATCTTAAAACCGCCCATGAGATTTGGAATGCCTTGAGAAACTTTCATCAAGGAACTACTAATATTAAAGAACTTCGTCGAGATCTTTTCAAAAAGGAATACATAAAATTTGAGATGAAACCTGGAGTAGCTTTGGATGATTATCTTGGTAGATTTAATAAGATTTTGAGTGATCTTAGATCTGTTGATTCTTCTTATGACTCAAATTACACACAATCTGAGGTTTCTAGCCACTTTTTGAATGGTCTGGATATGTCTATTTGGGAGATGAAGGTTACATCTATTCAAGAGTCTGTTGATATGTCTACTTTGACGTTGTATTCACTTTACATAAAACTCAAAACTCATGAGATGAATATTCTTTCTTGCAAGGTAGATTCTAAGTCTAGTGCTTTGGTTTCTCCCTCGACTTCTTTGGATGTTGGTGCTTCTTCGTCAAATCCTACCGCTCTTGCTTTGATTAATGCCATGTCCGATGAGCAACTCGAATAGTTCGACGAGAAGGACTTGGCTTTGGCTGCTAACAAGATTTCTTGATCTATGAACAATGTCAGGTACAAAAAAGAGGAGGTCAAACTCGTTGCTTTGAATGTGGTGCACTTGGTTACATTCGTTCACATTGTCCTAAGCTTGGGAGAGGCAAGAAGGAAGACAACGGTGGAGAGAAAACCAAGGACGACAAGCCCAAGTCGAACAGCACGTTTAAGGGTAAGTAATCCAAGGAGGTGGTTAGGAAGGTGTTGAGTCAAGTCTATGTTGCTTTTGAGTCATTAAGCGACATAGATTTTGATAGTGATGAAGATAAGGAGAAGGAAAAGAACATCTCCGGTGTTTGCTTCATGGCTCGTGGTGAATCGGATTTAGAGTATGAGGACAATGAGGTGAGTTCTCTAGAAGAAGCTATTCTTGTTTTAAGTGCAAAAAATAAGAAGTGTGAGAAGATGTATAAAAAATAAGAGTTCATGATTGAATCTCTAAATGCTAAAATTGCTAGATTGAAATCTTTTATTCCTGATGATGATGATTGCAAAAATTATGAGATTTTAATGAATGAAATTTCAAAAATTAGAGAAATTAATGTTGTTTATGATTTGAAATTGAAATCTTCTTTTGCTCTTGGATTTGCTATGTACACACGCACTTTGGATGAATTGTTTTTAACTAAAAAATTGTTGAAAAAATATCAAGTTGCTTTTTATGCTAGTTTGATGTTTAACATGATTTGTGCTAAAAAGTTAAAACAACATAATATTTTGAATTGCTCAACATGTACACTAAACAAGATGAGATTGAAAGATGCTTTGCGTCGTGTTGAGTATATGGAAGATATTGTAAAATCTGATGAAGTGCTTTTTTGTCCAAAATGTCGTAAAAACAAAGGTGTCATGGTAGATTGTGAAAATTGTGTAAGATTTTCTGATGGTAAGAAACAACTTAACATGATTTTAGATCAATCTAAAGTGACTAGCTACAATAGGGTGTAGGTTTTGATGTTCATGATTATTTCACCAAAAATTAACCCAATGTTTTGAAAGTGACTGAACATGGTGAAATTTTTACAAAACCTAATGTTGTGAAAATAGTTTTTAAATCTGCTAGAATTATGCCCTCTCTTTCTGCTACACTAAAAGAAACTAAAACTAATATTTCAAAACCATTAACTTCTAGGGAAAAAGTATATTTGTTCCTTTTGTGGTAAAGATGGTCATCTTGTTGGTTTTTGTTTCAGATTAGCACGTAAACAGAAAAAAGAAAGAGAGATTGCTTTTGCAAAATCTAAGTGGCAGAAATCTAGTTTTTCCTCGAGGAAACCGGTCAGACCGCAGTGGGTTGCACGGTCAGACCGGCGACTGGTCCGACCGGCTACTGAGCATCGGTCAGACCGGGCTCCGGTCAGACCGGAGGTACAGAAGTGATTAGACCGGCCCCCGGTTAGACCGGCTACTGTACTTCGGTCAGACCGACCTCGAAGAAATTTTTCTGAAAATTCTCAACCTATTTTTGCTCGTGGATATATGCCTATTAGATCTACTGGTCGTGTGTCTCAGTACTAGATTCCTAAATTTCTGTTATCTAACCTCAGTACTGAGGCTTTGATATCTTCATGTGTATAGGCTTTGGTGGCGAGGAAGGAGAACATATGGATTGTGGATTCCGGTTGTTCACGGCACATGACCGGTGATAAAAATTGGTTCTCCTCCCTCAAGATGGCATCCAAGACAGAATCGATTATCTTTGGTGATGCTTCTACTAGTGTCGTTCTTGCTACAGGATCTGTCAAGATAAATAACAAGTTTGAATTGAAAGAAGTAGGTTTGGTTGAGGATTTAAAATACAATTTGCTTTTAGTTTCACAAATTGTTGATGAGAATTTTGAGGTTCACTTTAAGAAAATTGGACGTAAAGTATTTGATTCTTGTGGTGTCTCTGTGTTGAATATTTCTCGCTTTGGAAGAGTGTTTAAAGCTGATTTTGAAAATCCTGTTTCACCTGTTGTAACATGTTTGGTTGCTAAATTCAACAAAGATTTGATGTTTTGGCATCGTAGACTTGGACATGTTGGTTTTGATCATCTCACTAGATTAAGTGGTTTGGATCTTGTTTGTGGTTTGTCTAAACTTAAGAAAGATCTTGATTTGGTTTGTACACCGTATCGTCATGCTAAGACGATTGCTTCTTCACATGTTCCTATTTTTTCTGTGATGACGGATGCACCGGGACAGCTCTTACACATGTACACTGTTCATCTAGCTAGAGTGCAATCTGTTGAAGGAAAGTGATATCAGATTTGGTTTGCGAAAGGTTTTCAAATGGGAAAGATTGACAAAACACTTTTTGTTCCTAAGCATGGTGATAATCAACTTTTTGTTCAGATTTATGTGGATGATAATCAACTATGCGCAGGGAATTTGAGATGAGCATGATGGGTGAGTTATCATACTTTTTGGGATTGCAAATTAAGAAAACACCTCAAGGTACGTTTATGCATCAAACGAAGTATACCAAGAATCTTTTGAGACGTTTCAAGATGGAGAATAGCAAGCCAATCTCTACCCCAATTGGTTCTACTACTATGTTGGATCCTGATGAAGATGGTGAAGCTGTGGATCAAAAGGAATATAGAAGTATGATTGGATCTTTGTTATATCTAACTGCTTCTAGACCAGACATACAATTTGCTATGTGTTTGTGTGCACTCTTTCAAGCTTCTCCTCGTGCTTCACATCTTCAAGTGGTCAAGCGAATAATGAGGTATTTGAATCATATACTTGAGTTTGGAATTTGGTATTCTACTTCATCTTCTATATGCTTAAGTGGATATTCTGATGCTGATTTTGCGGGTTGTAGAATTGATAGGAAAAGTACTAGTGTAACATGTCATTTTCTTGGTACATCATTGATTGCATGGTCTTCTAGAAAACAATCTAGTGTAGCTCAATCAACTGCAGAATCAGAATTTGTTGTTGCTGCTAGCTGTTGTTCTCAGATTCTTTGGCTTATTTCAACTTTGAAAGATTATGGTCTTGTTTTTGAAAAGGTTTCTTTTTTTGTGACAATATAAGTGCTATTAACATTGCTAAGAATCCTGTACAACACTCATGTACAAAGCACATTGATATTCGCTTTCACTTTTTGAGGGATCATGTTGAGAAGGGAGATATTTTCACTAAACCATTGGATTCATCTCGTTTTGCTTTTCCTCGTGGAGAGTTGGGAATCATTCATCATTTTGGCATGGTTTTGAGGGGGAGTTTTTGTACTCTTGGTTTTATCAAGCAACAATTGAAAGAAACAATTTGAAAGAGAGCTTTGTATTATGCATATAGTGTTTTTTTTGTTTATGCTAGCAATACTTTGAAGGTTTATTTGTCTATTTTATAGCTTGTATGAATTTTAGTATTTTCATAAGATTTAGATATTGCTTTTAAGGGAGATGATGCATGACACTTAAATTTCATATTTGAATTAATGAAATATGCAATATTGATACTAATGCATAGGTTGGATTGTAAATGCTTATATATATATGCTTTGTTGAATTGTTATTCCTCAAATAGCTTTGAAATTGCTCATTGTGCAAAAGAATTAAAAATATTTATGAGACAAAAAAATGAATATGGAATCCTTGGAAACAGTCTTGACGATAAGGATGTATTCGATATGAGCAAAAATAATGGGTGCCGAATCCTTGGAAACAGTCTTGACGACAAGGACGTACCTGGAATAATTGAGAAAAATATGAGCAAAAATAGGCTCAAATAAATATGAAAAAATTTCTTGGTTGTTTTGTGCTAAAGCTAATTTGGAAAAGTGTAATGATTGCAATAGGTCTATATGTGTGAATTTATTTTTTAATCTATGTGTTTGTAAAGATATTGCATTATATATCTTTTGAATTCATGAATCTTGATTGCATTTATTGACCTTAATTATAAAATCTTTGGTTTATGATAGTACTCTAGTATATGCTTGCTATATAATTGATGAGTTTATCTTCTTTTTGTTGCAATACATGACATGAATTACTATATGTATGTTATTAAGCTCTTGAATATTAACTGAATATCATTCCTATGCTTAATGAAATCATTGTCAAAAGGAGAAGAAAAGATAAAAACAATGCAAGCGTTTTTCGTGATTTTTCTTTCTTTTCAAAAGGAGGAGAAATTTTTCTTTTTCTTTTTCCAAACACCAAAACAAACATTTTTGATGGATTTGCCAATGTGTTTATTAAGGGGGAGACTGTAAAATCAAGGTGTGTTTGATTCTTCTGTTGTGATGAACAATTGGCATTTGAGATTATTGGTTTTGATATTTGGAGATTATTGGCGAAGTGGCTTGTGAGATGATTGAATTTTCAGACGGTGAACAGGGACTGTTGTTTTGTTGGGTCCGATCAGACCAGCAGTATGTGTGCGATCAGACCGGGCAGCCCGCGGTCTGACTGGTCGACCCTGTGTCGGTATCGGTTTCGGGTTATTTCATTGGATATCTGTGGTTAATTCATGCTTATGACTTCTAGATGGATACTATGCGTTTGTAATACTGTTGTGTGCTAATCATGAGTTAAGTTTGTGATAGCTTGTGCTCGGATATAGTTTCTTTGTTTGATTCGTATGTAGGTAATCTTTACGTCTCGGGAGACTATTGCCGGTGATGAATCGGGAGTCAACTTGGAGATAAGGTGATGTCCGGACGGTCAGATATCATGCAGGATACTTAGGCTAAAGATCAATGCACGTGGTTGGTAAAGATTTTATATGGCATACGATGGAGATGTTGGGTGCGTATGGGATGCGGAGTCGAATTTGGAAGGAGTCCAAATTTGGTACAATTGAAATATTTAAAGTTGGTTTCTTGTACGGGAAGGTTTCCTAGGTGGATTAGTACTTCTTGTATGAGTTTGGTTTATGGCTTTAGGCTGCCTACCTCATGTATAAATAGAGAGGGAGGGTGTGGCCTCCCGGTATCGCTTTTGAGAGTATTGAGTTGTGAGTTTGGTTAGGGTTTCGATTTTAGTCGAGATTTTCGTGAGTGCTGTTGTTGCACTTTGTAAACAAAGAAAGAAGTAATAAAGTTGTCATCTATTTTAAGAGATCTTCAATTTATGGTTGCTCGGGTTGGGCGCTCTAACTGGTGAGACACCAGCGGTCTGACCGGCGGCATCATAGCGGTCGGACTGGTGGGGATAGGGCGGTCAGACCCATAACGGCAGCAGGAGGCAGAGGCAACTTTGGAGCAGTTAGACCGGGAGACCAATACCGGTTAGACTGACGGCACAGGCGCGGTCAGATTCGGTCAGATCGATCTACATCAATTTGAGGGTAACTTTTAATTCCGCTAAAAGTTTTGGTTTTTGGGTACTTCAACCATTCACCCTTCTCTGGTTGGTTTAGTTTTTGCTTTTCGATCCTACAGAAGGTATAATATCTTCGTTTTTTAATATATGCTATCATTAACTTTTAGACATGATATTTATCATTTATCGTGACAATGTATTATTGTTTAATTTTTTTTGCCAAATGTACTTTAAACATTACCAATATTTTTGTATATTTGTATTTTGAATTTGACTAGTGATCAAACGTTACGTTAAAAATTCATCAACATCTTGTACCTTGTCGATCATCCAGTGTTTCTTTCATCCGTTTAGCTAATTAATTCTTTTTCCTTTTGCCACTTTAAGAGATGTGGAGGTATATAACACCCACGAATGCAAGGAAATGCCATTCTTATACCAAAGGTTTACAAGGACCATGACATCAAATAACCGTATTTCAGCATCCTAGGGAAAACATAGCATGTACCTGTCACAGCCTGTTCTAGCAGCGACAGGGTAAAGTTCACTGAATTCAATTCCACTTGGATGAAAAGTTGAGCACATTTTCTAAATATGAGGTCTGTATACCACCATAGGGTTCTCCCTCGTACAATTTGGTGCATGGGCTCCTTCCTGGCCACTAGTGTTTACTATTTTATCCAGCAATATACATATCATTGTCCGAATCTTTTTCGTTGCTGCGGATTGTGCCACCAATAGATCCTCTCCAATGATATGAGCACATCCCATTTTCTGGTCCTGTTGATTTCTGATTAAGATACAAATTATATCTTTGGTTTCGTTAACATACTTTTCAAACTGATAAACGGTATATTTTATGCGAAAAATTTTAATATAGATGTTACTCTAAAATATAAAGAAATTATGTTTAATTTGAAATAAATAAAACTCTATTATTCAAAGACTACTTTCTCGTTTTACGTACCTTACTTAATCCTCATATGCATCAAACTCAAACGGAACTGCCTTCCACAAAAGAAAAAAAGGGAATTCCAAATCAGTAGCCCTAAACAACACCTCTTATTTGTGACTAGCGACTGCCTTCCTTGGCATATTCCCTCTTTGGTCAAGCACACAAGCGAGATGATTCCATGAGTCGATAATATCATTATCACGCACATCTTTTTACAAACTTTTAAGTATTTCTGCATAATTAACTTACGTTACGGTAGCAGGCTGCCATGCTAATGCATTCTTGTAATGATCTAATCTACAGAAACAGTTTTTCTGTGCGGGTCGAAAGGCATCTTTCCATGCGGAAGGCCTGCCCACACGCGCGAGAAGGTCTGAGAAAAGACCATTTTCGCGTGCGGGCGGCCCAACCGCACGAGAAGATCGATTATCCCGTGCGGTCGGCTTAAGCGGCCCGCACGGGATAATGGATCTTCCCGTGCGGGCCGCTTAAGCTGACCGCACGGGATAATCGATCTTCCCGTGCGGTTAATTAAGTGGACCGCACGGGAAAATAGACAGCAGCATTAATTTTTTTTGTGCATATATTATTTTTTGTGCATATATTGGCTTATCTCTCCCTCCCTCCTCTCCCTCCCTCTCTCTCAGTAATAGTATATATACACATCGCACGTATTAAGAATTAAACGTAATTAATTATTTTTTTATGAAATTAAGATATTAAATTGTACGCCTCACATATATACATATCATCGCGTCTCGCAATTTACAAAAGTTCAAAAAACCACATAAAATATATACTTAATTAGAAATATTTGTACTAGCTAGTATACATATGTTGTTTTCCCACTCTCTAAGTCGTTTGAAGGCATCCCCCGTCACAAGCTGGCTCTCCGGATCGTAGAAATCGCCCAAATGGTTGCAAATATCGCGGCGGATGAAGCGGCAAATATCTGCACACAAGTTTCGTATGGTTCGATCGTCGAACCAGTTCGCTACAACTAGAACGGACGGGATCTGTTTAAGAAGGAATACACATTGTTATAGTTAGGAAAATTATACAAGATCTTATAATGTGTAAAAAGATATTTTCTCTGAACTTACTTCTTCAAACTTTGTAGTGTATCTCCCGTTGATTCTAAGCATCTCGCATACGTAGTATCCGCATAAACTAGTCCCTGGTGGTTGCTTAAAACACTATGTTGAATAAAATTGTATACATCAATATTTTGAGTGAAACAAGTATATATAGGAAATGTCATTATAACGGACATGTAATTATCGGCCATTTTGTCTTCACGAGAAGCTTCTTCTTTTGTGGATTATTGATTGATCCACCGTGGTCTACGTAATATTTGTGTGCTCTATAAAGACAAAATAATTGTTTGAGTCAATTATGTGTTTTCGAGAGTACAACAGCCAATATTTAGCCAACAGGACTTACAAATTTACTATAATGAGAAACTCTGTAAATGTTTCCTCGCCATAGTGTGCCGGATCCAGCACTACGGCCAAGTGATCTCGTGGATATACCAGAAAAAGTATGTAGTGATCGCTGCAAAGAAGATATGTTAATCGTAGGTGATATCGTACTAAAATATCAGTAGTACGGAAGAATATTACGTACCGCAGCGCATAAGGGACCAAGAGGACAGTTTTGTCTTTGTGCGCGACCATCGCTCTGCCCAAGTATAGTGCTACGCCGACCATCTTTTTCTTGTGCATTTTTTCGACGACCGCTTTTTTCTCGGACGTCGTTTTACCTTTGAGCTCATCGGAATCTGCACGAATATTCACCGTGTGTTCCGTCCAGCAAACCCTTGTTGGGTTGATGTATCCTACTGGATGGTTGGCCTTTTCGGCGACGTGGAATTGCATCCTACGTAATGCAGCGGGTAATTTATCAGAAGTTAGTTAGCAAATGAATTCATTTATGACATTAAATACGATTGACTTACAGGCAAAACACAGCAACGAGATTTATATCCAATTTGTCCAGCTTGAATAATGCGTGAAGGTCGTTAAAATCGATTACCAGCATCCCATTTGGTCCACTGATGAAAGCGTTATCCGGGACCTTCACAGTAATCATTTACAGGCCCTTTTTAGACGCCTTCAGATACCAGTCATGCATCAGCCTCATTTCCCAAGGCAGGCCTTCCATGACGTGTGGCGGCAGGAACGGCTTCCCGTACGCGTACTTTGTTGGCACTTCGTCGGAAGTCCAGTTTTGCAGGTCCTCCATTTGATTTTTCACCGATTTTTGGGAATCCGACAACTGTGGAGTTTCGTCCTGCTTCTTGTCAGTCGGCGCTCTCCCCCTGAAAGCCTGGAACACTAACCTTTCCTCGTACACGACCATTTTTTTCTTATCATAAGTTGACCTAATCATTGTTGGGATAAGCCGACGAGGTTCAAGCTTGGTCGGACTTGGAAGACTTGTGCTTCTCAGGAGAGGCCTTTCAGGTAGCGCCAATGCTGACTGTGGTGTCGGAGGAGGTTGTTCTGCGTGGACTTCAGGGGCTAACAGATGTGACGAATCAGGACCTTCTGCTTTAGGGGAGGAGGGAGGCGGGGAAGCAGGCCGATTAGGTGGAGGAGGTGGGGAAGCAGGCCGATTAGGTGGCAAATCTTGCCCTGGTGAAGAAGGCGGTGCAGGCGGGCGTGGGGTTGAAGCCGGCGGGCGTGGGGTTGAAGGCGATGGACCGACCAGCAGGATATCTCGTCAATGCCATAGTATAAACTGATTCACAGCATCCCCAAGCAATTCTACCCCTTCTAGGTGCGTGTAGGGCGTGCCAATTGATTTGATCTGCAATCAACAAGATTAAACAAGTAAACCACATTAGAAACGATGGCCGATTGGCCGATAGGCCGATGTTGCATCGTGGGAGCCCAGCCGATAGGGCAAAGCTATATCGGCCTACTTGAAGTTATAACATAATAGGATTGGTAAACAGATCTAATCTCATCGGCCTATGTTAATGTGTTTATGGCAATTTTAATGGGATCGGCCGATGAGGGATGCATGAAGATAAATACACTAGCTAATACTCTAGTGCAAACTTATACAAGCCAATCAGTCAATATAGATATATTAATCACAGAGAAATCCTAAGAATACCCTATAATAAATATACTTTTACTTAATGATTTGCTTGTACAAGTGGCAAATACATGCAAAAACCTAAATGATCACATGCATTAGATAAGACCGGCTGAAACCCCGGTGCTATCCTTAATTACGATCAAAAACAAGCTTTAAGTTAAACCTCGAAACACGACTAAGGTCGATAGCAACTCAAAGTATAGATCGAGAGTTAACACAAAGAAAATCAAGCTCTTGATCGTTTTTGGGGATGGTAGATGCCTTAGATAATCTAGACGAGCAAACTAATTCGATCAACGTTGGCCATAAACCCTAAAACGAGTTAACTGCTGGCGAGATAGAATTAGAAAACCACATCGAGATTAGCTAAAACATAATAAACGACGATCACATCATCGAGGCTTAACGTGCCTAAAGCGACACGCTAGCCCCGACGATATAGATCGTCGAGTATGAGTTCTTACCTCTGCTCTGGGGAAGCAAGAACTCGCCGAAAGCTAACCTCTTACAAGGGTTGGCGATGCGCCAAAAATAGATTGATTTGTGTTAGATTGATTGTGAGAGAGCTTCTATGTATAAACTACCGGGATATTTATACCTGAGATTACAACATTGTCCAGATAGGACACGATCTTATCTACAACTTAACAAACAAGTCTTTGCGGCAGACTCTTGCCATAGATTAGATCTAAACCTACTTTTTTACAAGATACAATTGCCTAAAACCGAGCCTTATCTCTATTTGGCAACCTACTTGAAGCTTATCTTGAGCCCAAACCAAGCCCATGCTAACTCTATCAATTCTCTATCTCTGTCGGCCAACAACCACGTTGAATCCGTATCGGCCGATACGCCCTTTCTGCTAACACAGCTTCTAGTCCGATACGCTTGCCGAGTCCGATACAAGACTTGGTCCAACTCCAACTTAACCCTTCTTCTCTGCATCGGTTTTCTCTTTCCTCTCCAAGTAGATTACGAAAATCTGCCGTTAACACATGCCCCCCAATTCCGCTTCATTATATAATGTGGCAGAATTAGCTCCGAGGAACCCATCGACTTCTTCGCTAGGGTTTATCTGAAAACCACGCAGATCCAGATTCACAATCTCCCGCCGCCGACTTACTTGCGCCGTTCTACATCGACCACCTGCGCCTCTCGATTCCGGCGACTCCTCGGCGTCCTCAAGGCATCAACCCTTTCACCAACGACCTCTTCGACCACATCAATGGCTTCCTTGCCGTTCTACACCTCTGAGATCCTCGTGGTGAGTCAACCCTTTCCAAGTTCACATTTTCAGTTTTCTGCCGAGTTTTTCAAACTAGGGCTTCTGCTCTTGCCCCCCGGGTCTTATCTTCCATTACTGTTTATGCGTCATAGGTCTTCAAGAACCAGATCCTAATCCCCACCAACGACAAATTACACCGGTTCCTGTTGGGCCTCATGGGCAACTCTGACCTTACTTGGCTAATCAATGCGGAGACGAACAGAATCCCATTCAAGCAGGTCAAACCCAATGTACCTTCATGGAAGCACACCTTCAGATCTCGGCCGTCAAAGCCCACTGGCTTCAGAACTTGGTACAAGAGAATTGCTGCGGCCAAGCAAGTCCACTGGGATGAGATAGGAATCGGCCAATGCATCACTCTATCCCTGGCCGATACCAAGAAAAATGAGCCCCTTATGTCAGCAGCCACATACTTCTGGTCCAGCACCTTAAATGCTTTTCTATTTAGACTAGGTCCGATGACCCCGACGCTGGTAGATATCAAGATGCTGACAAGATTGGACATTCATTCTGAAATCAACCCCTTCATCCTCCTTATCAATAGCACCCACAAGCTGAAAACCAAGAAGATCGGAGGTTAGTCTGGATATGTAGCTGAGCACATGGAAACAGGATCTGTCTCAGAAAGAGAGCACGTGACTTTTCTAACCCTGTGGCTAGAAAGATTTGTCTTTTGCGGATCAACCTGCGGCCCTACTCTGAACTGCCAACACTTAGCTCAAGCCTTGGTTGAAAAGAGGCAATTTCCTCTCGGCCGATACCTCCTTGGGGCTGTCTATCGGCTGCTCCATTCTGCCACTCAAGACCTGATGCTGAGAAGAATAGTGGCACACGGGGGTCCATGGTGGTTCGTCCAGCTTTGGTTGACAATCTATACTAACACGATGGTCGATCGGCCTCCGCTATCAGAGTTTGCCTTCCCATCGGACTACACCGATAACGAAGATCCCTCATTCAGGAGATGCATGTCCTTTGGAGAAGTAGCTTCCATATACCCTGGAGCAGACCAATCGACCGAAGAACTATTAGCTTGGTTTGTCCGATTCTACACCGGCCCTCCATCAGCCAAGATGGACATATTTGTGTATCCTTCGGACTCCGATTTTGAGCTCCCTGCCGATCTAACTTTAGGTGAACTGAATGATGATATGGTAGCATGAGAACTCTTCGTGATCGGCATCACCCCCTGCTTGCTCCCAGTAGGTGTGTTCCAAGGCAAAAGCACCAGTCTATCCTATGAGTTCTACAACCCCATGGTAGCTGCGAGGCAATGTGGGCTTGGTCAACTTCCTATTGGCCTGCACTTCCATCGGCTCCTAGAGAGCAGGGGTACTGTTCCATCGGCCCTGGTTATGAGCAAGGTTCTGGAAACCAGGGTTCCAAATCTAGGAGATTGTGACCGATTATGGCTGAGTCCCTTCATCCATCTTACCTTCCAGTCATGGTGGCAAGAATGGACTTCCCATCTCTTCCATCAATCGGCCAGGTTCTACTTGACAGAACTCATTGATAACATCAGTCCTCAGGTCCCTGACGCCCCAACACCATCAGTCAGCAACAGCGGGCAAAAGATAACTTATGCTCTGGTATTGGCTCCATCAGGCAAGTCTGTCATGGAATCGACTATCGGCCTCACCGCTCTGAAGGTATCATCATTACTCCAAGGGCCGATAGCCAAAGAAACTCCCAAGAGGAAAGCGCCAGTAAAAGAAAAGATTTAAAAAACTAGCAAGAAACCTAGGACTGATGATCAGGCCAATCTGGACGAGCTAGACACCTCCATGGAAGAATTCCTCGATGACCAAGTTATGGAGGAAGAGGTTGATGCAGCAGCCATCGATCTGCCTGAAGAAGAGGATCCATCGGCCAAGACCGCTAAAGAGCCATCGGCCAAGTTTACGAAGAACTCATCGGCCGCAACCACAAAGATTCCACTGACCGATGACCAAGCCAATGCCTCTCAACCAAGGAGAACCAGACATGCAGTCCGCAAGGTTAATACAATCCCTTTCCCTAATTTGTGCAATCTCCTTATGCTGGTTTGCTATAACTTGATTTACTTCCCAGGTCATCGCATGGTCTTTACTTAAAGAGAGGACTCAATCGGCCCCTTTACCAAGAACCAAAAAGGCAACCTTGCAAAGGCGCGAGCAAATCAAGGCCCGATTGAGGACACCATCTCCTTCTCCACCATCCTCTCCGATTGCTTCGGTAAGAATTAATCTTTATATTATTCCCCTAATAACATAGATCTGATCACTATTTCCTTGCCTTTCTTCAGCCACGGGCTCCATCACCTACCACGCATCGGCCAACTCCCTCGCCCACCGGCTCAGGACAACAAAAGACGGCCGATACAAGTGCAGCCGATGCCCCATCACAGGTAACCCAGATCACTTCAAATCCCTTGCCAATTTTCGCCTGACTGGGTTAACCATGCCCTATCTTAATGTTTCTAGAACTTAGCCGATATGTTTTTCTTTGATATCGGCCAATTTCTTGACGATGAGGACAAAGAGACACCCAGCATAGCCAAGGTGACAATCTCTGAAGAATTGAAGAACCGGCTGTCTGATATCGCCAATCGGCTGGAATCGTCACTAGAATCTTTGGTGGAGAACTGCAATCCTATCAGGAGTCGGGTGCAAGAAATTCAAGATCAACTACCCGATGACCTGATGGAGATCCTAACGTCGGCCATCTTCTTGGAACAATACCACTTCAAGCTCCACAAGGCCAAAGAGAGAATCACAGAAAGGCGGGAACGTGAAAGCTTGGAATCGGCCCTAGCTGCCAGCAAAGCTCAAGTTAATTCTGACAAAACCAGGTTGGATGAGCTGGCTGTTGAGTCGATTATCTTGAACAACAGGCTTGAAGAACTCCACCGTCTTGAGGCAGACTTAGTACTGAAGCTAGAAGCCACCCGCAAAGAGATTCAAGAAGTTGAAGCCGGAATAGCTGCATCACCTAGGGTCATAGAAGACCAAACGGCAAAGCTGAAGGCATCGGCCAAATACCTTGCAACCCTGAGCAAATCCTTGATGCCGATCCCAGGGTCAACGGCCATTGACGCTCAAGCAATAGAAGACATTGATCAAATCCGCCGTAAGGCCATTGCAGCTATTGAAAAATTTATAGGCTGATGTAATATACTTTTATGTCCTTCTTGTAAAAAGATAACCACCTATTTTGACTGATATAAATCTCATCGGCCAATCTGCCGAATTTGATCTGAACAATACTGAAAAAGTCCAAGTCTGAAAAAGTTTTGAAGTCCATAAAATATATATATCTAGTAAACTTGAAGAATCTTGAAAGATTTCCTGCTTGTATATATATATGCCCCCCAAATTTTGGAAGATGAGGGCTCATGTTGTACAATTTGAACTAAGGGCGATAATGTATATCGGCCATCTAAAGACGATGCGTAACACATCGGCTATTATCATAAATCGGCTGGCAAGCCGATCATGAGTCGATCCAGACACTTGGATAGTATTTCTTTAAGTATTTGCCATTAAGAGCTCTGCCATAAACTTCTTCATCTAATCCCTTTAACAAATAAGCATTGCGAGAAACACGTTGATGAATCTGAAAAGGACCTTCCCAATTAGGTGACCACTTGCCGAATTTATTATCTCTGGAACCAATCGGCAGTATCAATTTCCAAACAAGATCCCCTTCTTCAAATGACTTGGCAACAACCTTTTTGTTATAATGACGAGCAACTCTATCTTTATCTTGCTTGATTTTCTCCAAGGACCGCAATCGGACGTGTGCCAAATCATCTAGCTTCTCGACCATAAGATTATTATACTCATCGGCTGTCAAGTCGTCTTGCAAGGCAATCCGTCTGGAGCCGATGTTAGTTTCCCATGGTAGCACAGCGTCATGTCCATAAACCAGTTGATACGGCGACACTTGGGTTGCACCATGACAAGCCATCCGATACGCCCAAAGGGAATCGGCCAGCGTTGTATGCCACCGTCTTGCCTGTTCGTCAATCTTTCTCTTGATCAGCTTGATCAAGGTCTTGTTGGAAGCTTCTGCCTGCCCATTAGCTTGCGCATAATATGGAGAAAAATTTAACAGCTTGATGCCCATGCTGTCGGCAAACTGAACAAACTCATCGGACACGAAAATTGATCCCTGATTTGTAGTCAATGTTTGTGGTAATCCAAACCGATATATAATATGCTCTTTGATGAACTGAATTGCATCCTTGGAATCAACCTTCTTAAGAGGGATAGCCTCAACCCACTTGGTGAAGTAGTCTGTAGCCACTAAGATATATTTGTGTCCTTTACTTGATGGTGGATTGATTTGTCCGATCATGTCTATACCCCATCCTCGAAACGGCCACGGCTTTATGATTGGATGCATAGCCGATGCCGGTGCTCTCTAAATTTCTCCAAACTTTTGGCAATCTTGACATCCTTTGTAATATTTGAAACAATCCTCAAGCATTGTTGGCCAAAAATATCCAACGCGCTTCAAAAGCCATCTCATTTTATGGGCCGATTGATGGGTTCCATAAATCCCTTCATGTACCTCGCTCATAACAACTTTGGCCTCTTCTGGACCTAAGCACTTAAGCAAGACACCATCAATCGTCCGATAGTATAGGTCATCATGTAACAAGACAAAATATAAGACTTTGTATTTCATCTTTCGTGACACCGATTGGGAAGGGTTTCTCAAATAATCAATGATAACAAACCTCCAATCATTGGCATCCACGGCAGCAATCTGAACTTCAACATCTTTTGCCATCGGCCTGTATCCTGATGCCCCTTGAGCTAGATCATTGGCTTCAAAATTTTGCTTCCTGGGTATATGCCTCATTGTCACAATCTTGAAAGCCTGCAGCAACTCCTTGCACTCTTCATTATAAACCCTGAGAATGTCGTTCCTGCATTCATACTCCCCAGAAAGTTGATTGATGACTAATTGTGAATCGCCAATAATTTCCATGGAATCGGCCTCGACCTCTTGTAATAATTGCAAGCCCTTGAGAACAGCTTCGTATTTTGCTTGGTTGTTTGTATAGTAAGGCTTGATAGTAAATGCAAACTCGAAGCTTGCCCCCCGAGGGGATATGATGACTAGGCCGATACCGCATCCATGTCTGCAAACGGATCCATCAAAATACAGTGTCCATGGCACAATGTCTGAATATGCAATTGAATCATCTCTATGTTGAACAATGAAATCGGCCAGGGCTTATCCTTTGATTGCTTTGGCCGATTCATACCTGAGGTCAAACTCTGTTAAGGCAAAAATCCACTTCCCAATTCTCCCATTTAAAACAGGGGCCGATAGCATGTATTTCATCACATCGGCCTTGCTTACCACAATGCACTCATTGGAAAGTAAGTAATGCCTTAATTTAGTACATGAAAACTATAAGCATAGACATAATTTCTCCACTGGCGTGTACCTTGTTTCAGCATCCAACAACCTCCTACTGAGGTAGAAAATAACTTTTTCTTTGCCATCAATGTTTTGAACCAAAACTGAGTCGATGGACTTCTCATCGGCCGATAAGTACAGCCTGAATGGAACCCTTTCTGCGGAGGGACTAGAACTGGAGGGGAACCTAAATACTCTTTGATATCGTCCAGCGCTTTTTGTTGCTTATCACCCCATACGAACTCTTGATCGTCCTTTATCTTTAACAATGGAGTGAACGGCTCTATCCTGCCTGACAGGTTTGATATAAAACGCTGGACAAAGTTGATCTTGCCGAGCAGAGATTGTAACTTGGTCTTGTTGGTTGGAGGCTTGATATTTTTTATAGCATCAATGTTCTTCTGTGTAATCTCAATTCCTCTTTCATGGACCAAGAAACCTAAAAACTGACCGGCCGATACACCAAAGGCACATTTGTTAGGGTTCATCTTTAAACCATATTTCCTCGCTCTTTCAAGTACCTTGCGTAAATCGGCCAAGTGCATATCGTACTCTTTAGACTTCACGACGACATCATCGATGTAAACCTCAATCAGTGAGCCGATAAGATCATAAAAAATATAATTCATAGCTCTCTGATAAGTAGCTCCAGCGTTTTTCAAACCGAAAGTCATAACAACCCACTCGTATAGGCCGATTGCCCCCGGACATCTAAAGGCTGTCTTGTGGATATCTTCCTCGGCCATGAAAATCTGGTTGTAGCCTGCGTTCCCATCCATAAAGCTGATGATCTTGTGTCCAGATGTAGCATCAACCAGCAAATTGGCCAACGGCATAGGGTACTCATCTTTTGGTGTTTCTTTGTTTAGGTCTCTGAAGTCGATACACACCCTAAGCTTGCCTTTTTCTTCAACACTGCAACTATATTGGAAACCCACTCCGCGTACCGGCAGGGTCTGATAAAATTGGCGTCATAAAGCCTTGTGATCTCTGCTTTGATAGCTTCGTGCATATCGGCCTTAAACCTCCTAGGAGCTTGTTTAAATGGCCGATAGCCTGGTTTGATAGGTAACCGATGTTCTACGATCGATCGGCTTAATCCTGGCATCTCATGATATTTCCATGCAAAACAATCCATAAATTCTTTCAAAAGATTTATCAAATTATTCTTATATTCCCTTGGCAGGTTAGCACTTACATACGTCGGCCTAGGTCTATCACCTACTCCTATATCAACCTCTTCGAGTTGATCGGCCGACATAAAGCCTTGTCCCAATTTTCCATCTAACTCATCCACCGCATCATCTGTGTAGGGACTAGCTTGCTCATCTTGGGCAGTGGATGCCACATCTTTGTCAAAGCAACTGCTTGTCGTGGTCTTCTATCGTCTCGATGTCGCAATCAGTTACTTTGAGTAAATCGGCCTCCCAAACTCGTCCGGACAGGCAATCGATTCCCTCCATCTCCCAAACTGCGAGATCAGCATTGGCCACGTGTACTGACCGATCGGCCTGCACGATCTCGACTTGGTCCCCTTGCCATTGTATGAGGCACTGATGCATTGTTGACGGGACGCAACAATTTGCATGGATCCAATCTCGTCCCAACAACAGACTGTAGGAACCCTTTCCATCAAAGACAAAAAAGGTGGTAGGTATCGTCTTGTTGCCCATAGTGAGCTCCACGTTTAACACCCCTTTCGCCTCGGATGCGTTGCCACCAAAGTCTTTTAGCACCATGTTGGTCTTGATGAGGTCTTCAGGTACTTTTCCAAGCTTCTTGAAGGTTGTATACGGCATTAAGTTTACTGTCGCACCGCCATCGACCAGCATCTTCGTCATCGGCCGCCCATTGACGAATCTCTTGATGTATAACGGCCGGAGGTGTCTGTAGCTGGTGTCGGCCGGCTTGTCAAACACGGCTTGATCTAGCGACAACTGTAGCTTAGCTGAGGACTACTTGTCGTCGGCTACCGCTTCATCGGCCGTCTGTACGCTGTATTCTGCTGGTAATATGAAAACCATGTTAACAGAAGTCGATGCCACGCCTTTACCTTTTGCAGACGCGGGAGCTTGACTTGATTTTGAGGTGCCCTCATCGGCCTTGACCACTGCAGATTTTATCCTCCACTCTTTTTTGGTCTTGACGGGCCGATGGGCAATTGTCGCCTGGATCTGCTCTGTCCTCCTCAATCTCTGAACCCGTCATTTTTGTGTCTTGCTAAACACGTCGCGTGGGCACTATTGAGGGTTCTGGATTCTCTCGTCGTCCTCAGCCCGACGATCGTGGTGCATCTGTCCCAGCCTTTCGTGTACAGGCTTTCTCTGCTTGTTCGTCCGATGCACTTGTTTGCTCGAGCTGCCCTGGCGAGCGTCTTCTATATCATTACATGCAGGGCACTCCTGGATTGATGGCAACCTCATCCCTTTGTTCCAGCAGAACCAGAAAAACTCGCACTCCCAATGAGGGTCGTAGGAGTTATCTTGATCGGTGCAGTCCTGTGCTTGCTCTTCCCGTCTTCGCTGGTATTTTTTAATCAGGCCTTCTGAGGTCTGATGAGGTCGCTTGCCGGTCCGATGGCTGCTGCCGTCGGCCCTGTCCGCCCGCACCATGTTGATTGGGAACGGGTGTCCTTTTATCTTCATTGGACGCTTGGCTTCATCAATCTTGATCCTGCCTTGCTCGATGGCCGATTGAATCTGTTGTCAGAAGATCTTGCATTCATTGGTGTGGTGGGAATACGTGTTGTGCCACTTGCAATATCTTCTCTTCTTGATTTCTTCGGCCGATGGTAGTGTATGACCTACTGGCAGCTGAATTTGCTTTTCTTGCAGGAGTAGATCAAATATTTTGTCGGCCTTGTTGATGTCGAAGTCATACTTATCTTCTTTGTCGCCCTTCTTAGCCCACTGGCATGTTGTCGGCTTCTTCATCTGGGCCCACTCGGCCAGATCGACGTCGGCATCGTCTTCATCGTCTTTATCGGAGGCGTATTGGTAGACTGTGCTGATCTTCTTTGCGAACTTCTTCGCCTCCTGGAATCTTTGTTCGTGGGCCGATACCCTTTGTGCTAGTTGAGCTAGACTATCAAACTCTTGTGATGAGAACCTTTCTCGTATCGGCCCCAGTAGTCCTTGGAATGCTAGATCGGCCAGTTGAGAATCGGTCAAACTGAGGCTGTAACACCTATTCCTTATGTCCCTGAATCTTTGGATGTATTCTGGGACCGATTCATCAACCCGTTGCCTGATGGCAGTGAGATCGGACAGTTTCATCTCTTGTACACCGTTGTAAAAGTATCTGTGAAACTGCTTCTCTAGATCTATCCATCCTTTGATGGAATTGCAGGGTAAAGAGGAAAACCATGTAAATGCTGACCCTGACAAAGACAGAGGGAAGAATCTCACACTCAACGCCTCTATCGCCGATACCTCACCACATTGCGCTAGGAAGCGGCTTATGTACTCGTATGTAGAGACGTTATCTTCCCCGAAAATTTGGGGAAGTCCGGGATCTTGTATCGGCTCGGCAGTGGCACTCTGTCGAACTCCTCGGGGTACGGATGCCGATACACTGTGGAATTCTCTTTGGGCTTTAAGCCAAATTGATCTCGCATCACCTCGGCTATCATATCGGCCCAGTATCCTGCATGTTGGTGTGGAGGCTCCTGATGGTAAGGCTACTGAAAGCCTTCTGGCTGATATTGCCTCGGGGAGTGCGACTAGAAGTGGTGATTCAGGTTCTGGGCATCGTACTGCCCTGCGGTGTACTGCTGGTAGCCTTGCGGCGCGTTGTAAGCAGCTGGTTGTGGAGGGTTACTCGTCATGGAGAATTAATTGAGGCTAACCGGCCGATGACGGATTGCCTGGAACTTGCTGCATCTGCTCGACCATCGGTTGCTTCCCTTTTGTCCATTGCGCGAACTGTTCCTCCGTGATGTGCTGGGGGCTTCCTCCCGCCTACTTGGTCACGACCAATGGCATGGTTGACGCTGGTTGGGCTGATGGAGGTGGAATCGGCGCTGTCGTCTGCGGAGTCGTGCTCAGATTGGTCCTCAAGGTCCGGTAAGCAGGGAACTTGTTTTCTAGCAGGAAAATCGGCCCTTGAGGCTTGTACTGGTGAATGGAGCCGTCTAGGATTGATTTCACAGTATTGGTCAATGTGTTCACCAGGATCCCTGATTGATTGACCAACGCAGAATGGACCGCGGAGTCAATGCGGTCTTGCAGTGTCGGTGCGGTGCTATCTTCCGTCTTGACAGCGTGATCGTGTGCTGCTGCCGATGTGCTGGCTCCATCTCCAGGATTCGGCATTATCACCTTAGACTTTTGAATAAGGGTACCTTGCCGAGTCCTAGAATATGTTTGCAGGTACATGTTTTGAAACTGCTCGACCAGCTTATTCATCTCAGCTTTTTGCTCCTCATTGAGCTGGTCGGCGGTCACAGAGACGACGTTCTCCTCCAAGATCTTGTTCTGCTTCGACATCCTGCAGTGATCTTCTTGTTGTTGTGAAGCTCGCGTCCTTGAGGTCCCACTGGGCGTGCCAAAAGCGTGTTGGCGTAGAATTTTGACCCGCCTCACAACAAAATGGGTTCCACGTTTTCACGGCGGCCTGGGAGGTTTGCTTTACTCCAGTGCAGGTCCAAAGGCTTGCCTAGGTGCGTGTAGGGCGTGCCAATTGATTTGATCTGCAATCAACAAGATTAAACAAGTAAACCACATTAGAAACGATGGCCGATCGGCCGATAGGCCGATGTTGCATCGTGGGAGCCCAGCCGATAGGGCAAAGCTATATCGGTCTACTTGAAGTTATAACATAATAGGATTGGTAAACAGATCTAATCTCATCGGCCTATGTTAATGTGTTTATGGCAATTTTAATGGGATCGGCCGATGAGGGATGCATGAAGATAAATGCACTAGCTAATACTCTAGTGCAAACTTATACAAGCCAATCATTCAATATAGATATATTAATCACAGAGAAATCTTAAGAATACCCTATAATAAATATACTTTTACTTAATGATTTGCTTGTACAAGTGGCAAATACATGCGAAAACCTAAATGATCACATGCATTAGATAAGACCGACTGAAATCCCGATGCTATCCTTAGTTACGATCAAAAACAGGCTTTGAGTTAAACCTCGAAACACGACTAAGGTCGATAGCAACTCAGAGTGTAGATCGAGAGTTAACACAAAGAAAATCAAGCTGTTGATCGCTTTTGGGGATGGTAGATGCCTTAGATAATCTAGACGAGCAAACTAATTCGATCAACGTCGGCCATAAACCCTAAAACGAGTTAACCGCTGGCGAGATAGAATTAGAAAACCACATCGAGATTAGCTAAGACATAACAAACGACGATCACATCATCGAGGCTTAACGTGCCTAAAGCGACACGCTAGCCCCGACGATGTAGATCGTCGGGTATGAGTTCTTACCTCTGCTCTGGGGAAGCAAGAACTCGCTGGAAGCTAACCTCTTACGAGGGTTGGCAATGCGCCGAAAATAGATTGATTTGTGTTAGATTGATTGTGAGAGAGCTTCTATGTACAAACTACCGGGATATTTATACCCGAGATTACAACATTGTACAGATAGGGCACGATCTTATCTACAACTTAACAAACAAGTCTTTGCGGCAGACTCTTGCCATAGATTAGATCTAAACCTACTTGATTTACAAGATACAATTGCCTAAAACTGAGCCTTATCTCTATTTGGCAACCTCCTTGAAGCTTATCTTCAGCCCAAACCAAGCCCATGCTAACTCTATCAATTCTCTATCTCTGTCAGCCAACAACCACGTTGAATCCATATCGGCCGATACGCCCTTTCTGCTAACATAGCTTCCAGTCCGATACGCTTGCCGAGTCCGATACAAGACTTGGTCCGACTCCAACTTAACCCTTCTTCTCTGCATCGGTTTTCTCTTTCCTCTCCGAGTAGATTACGAAAATCTGCCGTTAACTGTTATCTACTGGATAAGGTGCGGTGTCTACTGACCCGTCACTGCTTGGTGCTTGTATTGTGGGTTCTTCGGATTGCTGGAACAAGTTTGGGAAGGCTTGACGATTTTGAGCAACAAGAGAGTAGAAATGTTGTTCAACTTGTTTTGCTATCTTCTCTTCCAATTTCTGTTTGTACATGTTCTGTTTCTTGTAACCCGTAGCTTCCTTTGGAAACCCTTCCTTCCAGCTCGTCCTTGATGATAGACCCCTTACTCATCCGGAATGTTCAGGGTTGCCTAATGCAGCTGTTAGTTGATCATTTTCCCTCTTGGCAATGAATTCCCCTGTTTTCTCTTTTTCCGCAATGTCCTTCAGACTACTGGTCACACGCTCGATATCCGGATCCTCGAAACGGATCTCTCCCTAATCGGTGACTTGGCCCGTGCTCCGTGCCCAAACCCAGTTTTTGCTTCTTTCCTTCAGTGCATCTACAAACAAGGGCTTGCCTTGGGCGGCAAACTTCTCTTCAGTTGCTCGCCACTTCTCTACGTGGCCATCGTAGCCGCCTGAGCCCAACCGGCGTGGGTATTTGTTCCTTTTAGCTAGATCGGACATCTTTTTCCTCCACGCTAAGGCTTCCGGGCTTGTCATCTTTGCCACAAAAATGTTCCATTCAGCGGGCCTAATACCACCGTAGTCGGCGAATGGAATCTTGTTCTTTTGCACGTAGTGAGTGTTCATGTCCGATTTCCACTGCCTCCACCGATGCGCCATCGTTTTTAAGGCAAACTCTTTTCCCAGAACCTCTGAACCAGGCGGATATACAAGCCATTTCTGCAACTCGTTCCACATGAAGTTCTTCATGTTGTCATCCACCTGCTCTCAGGAATCTACATTTAAAGAGCCGTGGGTTCTAGCCAATACACCGCAAGTGTTGCTGAATTTTGTCATTGCTATCTTGGGCTCTAGTGGCTTCCCATCCCGGTTCAGAGAGGTGATATAGTATGTCTCCTTCGGAGGATGGTTCTTACTTCTCTGACCACGTCTTCTCTTTTGACTGGGCGTTTCTCCGGTGTCGGTTTCTACCGGACCGGACGTTGCTGTGTCCATCTCGCCTTCGGCTATGACGGCAGTCTTGGCAGCCTTTCTTTTTGATTGGCGACTTATTTCCATCTGTACATACATTAGAAAAAGTTAAACGCGACCGAGAAGGAGACGGATTAGTTTAAAACACTACGGCTCGACTTACTGCTTGCTCCATAGGAATGTAGTCGGGGTCTTCTTCAACCGGTGGTGCTGGCGTAACTTCGATATGGCACATCGGATCGCTTGGTGTCTGCTATGTGCCTTCGCTCGAAACCTCTTGCGTTGGTTCGGCGTTGGGTACATCGGAGGGAGTTTTCTCGGTCGCCATTTGATCTACGGTTGGTCATAACACAATTAATCTTAAATAAATTTATATTTTATACCTGAAATGAAACGTCAAAGCAATCAAACAATAAATTATTTTCAAACCTTAATTGGTAAAAACAATACCTCACTCATATATACATTCAATTGCATAAAAGTGAATATTAAAAATAATTTATTAAATACTAATCTATTTATAATGAATTAAAATAATTTGTCCAGATTTTATTTCATAGGTTTTGACCTCCTAAAAATTCAAATCATTTTTGAGATGCCCGAGGGGCTAGGACCTTGGTGATGAGCGATTGACAACACGGTCAAAATTTGACAATAATTTCAACACATGCATTCACTTTTTCATCACATATATATCATCAGATATTTACACAAAATTTGACAATAATTTCACATCACATACAACAATAATCTGACAATATTTTCAACACATGCATTCACTTCAAAAAATTTGACAATAATTATTCACAATAATTGGCAGCAACCAAGTAGACCTGCATATATACAGTTTAATGCATGTGCATCCAGCCAGCCTGTGTAAGTGCATCATGGTGAGATGCAGCAGCCATGAGCACCCTCTGGTGCACACGATATGAGATAATATCTGCAGGATTGTCATGATGACATATTGACATCGTGAAAAAAAACTTACCAAGTACAGAATGTTACATTTACAAAGATAGAACCTTACTTAATTTGACCTCAAGAATTTTGTAGAAGTTCTGAAGGCATCGATAGTTCAGACTAAAGTAAAGAGGAGCATGTAGCAGTATATCCCAGTAAAATAGGTTACTACAGCATATAGTTGGAGCAATTGTTTAGATCTTAGCATCAGGATCAAGTGCATAATATATAGTTATCTGATCAACAGTTTAATTCCTTCCCTAATCAACAATTCTAATAAATTGTTGCATAAGTTGCGTTATTGTTCTGTAAGGCGTAGACAGTAGCAGTACATCATCCAGTGAAACAAATCATCATCTGTTAACCTCAAGATCAAGCTTTACGGACTGCAGTCAATAATCCATAGTATGTCTTTTTATAATTATCAAACTATGCAGCCTAGTGGTTTAATATGTTATTTCGTGAATCAGTCATAAAGATTTGTTCATGTAGTGTGTTACTATTCCAGAATTTCGGTTACTTCTAAATGTGAGCATGTATAAGAACATAAACATATTAGTGGGAAATTAAATTTTTGCATAACAATTTCATAAATCTGTTTATATGTGCACTCATTCATTCAATTCGTTCATAAGCATATATAAGGACAGAATTAGGTTAGTGTGATTTCAGTTTCAGTAATGCAATTCATGGGTTTATTCATGTCAGGATTCATTCATCATGAGCATATAGGCATCATTCACCCAACAAACAAATTGACTTAGAACCCTAGAGCCAGTAATTACAATCCATATCATAGGGTCATCAAGTTGACTATTAGAATTAATCTACAAGCATCTTTAGTGCATCACAACCATAAATTAGTAGCAGGGAAGAACTCAAGAGCACCTTACCTGTACAAAACACTAGAAATCAGAGGGGAGAAGAATAAGTGGAGACCGGAGAGATCACCAATGGAAAAGAAGGGTGCAGCCACCGGAGTCGATGAGGAAGGCGGCGGTCGGTGGAGGCGGTGGAGGAGGCGGCGGCGGTGAGGAAGGCGGCGGTCGGTGGAGGCGGCCGCGGTGGAGGCGGCCGCGGCATCGGTGGAGGCGGCGGTCGGTGGCGGTGGAGCGGCGGCGGTCGGTGGAGGCGGCGGCGGAGGAGGCGGCCGTGGTCGGAGGAGGCGGCCACGGTGGAGGCAGCGGCGGCGGCGGCGGAGCGGCGGTGGTCGGTGGAGACGGCGGCGGAGGAGGCGGCCACGCGCGGTCGGAGGAGGCGGCCGCGGTGGAGGCGACGGCGGCGGCGGTCAGTGGAGGTGGTGGAGGAGGCACCGGTGGTGAGGAAGGCGGCGATCGGTGGAGGCGATGGTCGCAAGAAATTTCGACAGCCTGTTGGCGCTAGATCTAGGGTTCGTCGGGACTTAGAAATTTTCGGCGCCCGCGCGTACCTATATAGGCGGAGATCTTCGCGTGCGGGCGGCTTAAGCGCCCGCAGGAAAGACCATATTTTCGTGCGGGCCGTTTAATCCGCCCGCACGAAAAGACAGTCTTTCCGTGCGGGCTGTTTAAGCTGCCCACACGGAAATATGGTCTTTCCGTGCGGATGCTTAAGCCGCCCGCACGCAAAGATAGTCTTTCCGTTCGGGCACTTAAGCCGCCCGCACGGGATATATAAACAATATCATGCATATATTAATTTTATGAATATGTGTACATACCATTTTATTAACTAACATATTAATTATTGTAAGTACTATTCCATTTATTAATTAATGTAATTACTGTTCCATTTATTAATTATTCCACGTGAAAGTATAAACCTAAAAAAATATCAGTTCAAATGTTAATATATCAATGTAAATTCATCACATATTAATATATCAATTGATCACATATTAATTAATTAACATATCCACACAAATACCATAAGTTCGATACACAACCACGCATTCAGTCGTAATACCCTAAGTTTGATACATTCGTACACAAAAACATTTTGTACACAAAAACAAACTAACGTTTCATAATTTTTGGATTAACATCCTTCCACACGGATGCAAACTTTGATTCGTCGAGGACACTCTCAATGCGTTTCATCCGCGTAGAAAGATCTATGAATAACTCAATGGCATCGTCTTGATTATAATCGCGTGCGTCTTGAATGTTGTCAATACCAATGATGTGTTGGTTGCCCGATACAATAATGTCCATCTTTTCATCGGAAGGATCCTTCGCATAAAAAACCTGTGCAACACGCTCGGCAAGGACCCATGGATCATCCTTGTGTCCAATTTTACTCCGTTCAGCACACGTAAATCCAAATTTATCTACCATGCTGTCTTTCACCCATTGGCATCTAAGAATAGGGATCTGAATGTTTAAACCGTAGTCAAGTTCCCATATGTCTTGTATGATCCCGTAGTAAGACTTGTTCTGCCCTGTTGCGTCCAACGCTTCGACACGAACCCCACTGTTCTGCGCTGAGCTTTTCCTATCTTTGCTATTTGTGTAAAAAGAATATCCGCCGATGTCATACCCTTGCCATGAGGTCACAAGGCTTGTTGGGCCAGCTGCAAGTCTAGCTATCGTTTTTTCCTCGATTGATTCTCCATACGGTAGCTTTTGATCCTTCAGCCATTGGGGAAAAGTGCGCTTCTGTTCTTTCGAAACCCAACTGTCGAATCGCCCCGGATTGCATGCTCTGATCTCCGAAGTGTGTTACTCAATGTAGGGCGCAACGATGGCGAGTTGTTGAAGAACACTGTTGTGTGCATCTGATACTGCTTTGTAATCGTTGCCGTAGAAGCATTTTCTTCCCACAGAACCCTTCCCAAATAACCTTCCATCATGTCGAGGCACCGGTATCCCAATGGGGTTGACATCTCTCATATAATCTAGGCAAGACTCGACAACCTCCTCAGTTGTGTAACCCTCTATCATCGAGCCCTCCGGATGAGCACGATTACGGACATACCCTTTCAGAACGGCCATGTATCGCTCGTACGCCCACATTTAATGTAGGTATAGAGAACCAAGTTCAATAATTTGAGGGACAATGTGAACAATGAGATGTTCCATCATGTCCTAGTACGATGGAGGAAAAAACATCTCAAGTTGGCAAGCTGTCTCGACTGCGAATTTCTGAAGGGGTCCTAATTCTTCTGGATCAAAAACTTTCTGTGAAACTCGATTAAAAAAAATAGCACAGCTTTGTTATCACTACCTTGGTGTGTACTAGTTTCACCGCCCTTATAGCGATAGGGAGGAATACCGTAAGCATCTTATGATAGTCGTGAGCGTTGTATCCAGAAATCGACAAATCTTTCATTGATACTAGTTTTAGGATATTCGATGAGAATCTAGTCGGCACTTTCAATTCACGAAGACATTTACAGAAAACTTTATTCTCTTCTGGTGACATTGAGTAGCATGCCGGTGGAATCTCAATCTTACCATTCGTTAGCTCTATCGGGTGGAGATCTTTCCTTATGCCCAAATTGATCAGGTCGTTACGTGACTTCAACCCATCCTTTGTTTTACTTGGGATGTCAAGTAAAGTCCCGATGGTGCTGTCAAACACGTTCTTCTCGAGGTGCATGACATCGATGGCATGACGAATCTCCAGGTCTTTCCAGTACGTTAGGTACTTGAAAAAGATTGAATGTTTCTTGAAGGGCAGCGTGTTTTCTACCACTTCTTTCTTCCTCTTGCCTAAAGCTGTCTTTCCCTTGCCGAACATGACCTTTATGTTCTTTGTCAGCTTGAACACCGTGGAACCATCCTTTGCTTCGGGGGCAGTACCTTCCTCAACAGTTTTGTCAAAAAAAGGTAGCCATCGCACGATACCTATGCTTCTGTGGTAAGAAACGACGATGACGCATGTAAACTAACTTTTTTGACAAGGTCAGGTATATGTACGATGTGTTGTCCAGACATATAAGACATCCGGTCTTTCCTTTAATCTGTCATGAGAGGGAAAAATTTGCTGATAGATCGTTTATAGTAACGAATATGATAGCACGCAGAGTAAAATACTCCTGTCGGTACGCATCAAACAATCGTAGACCCTCTTCCCACATTTCTTGCATATCCTCCATCAAAGGTTCAAGAAACACATCTAGATCGATGCCAGGCTGTTTTGGCCCTTGTATAAGGATAGTCAACAAAATATACTTTCGCTTCTGACATAACCATGTCAGAAGGTTATACATGGTGAGCAGAATAGGCCAAGTGCTGTGCGAGCTGCTTAGGTCACCAAACGGATTCATTCCATCTATGCTCAATGCAAACCTTACATTTCTCGGATCATTTGCAAACTATGGGTGCTTCGAATCAAAGTTTCTCCATTGTCGAGCATCGGTGGGGTGTCAAATCATACCATCTGTTTTCCGACCCTCTTGATGCCATCTCATCAACTCGGCGTCGGTGGGGTTCGAGAACAATCGCTTCATGCGATCTTTTACTGGCAAGTACCACATCACCATGGCCGAAATCTTTTTTCCTTGCTCAACCAATGCATTTGGTTCGGCAACATCACTATCGGTGGCACCGTTATCCTTTTTGTACCTACTCGCCCCACAAGTTGGACACTTGTCCAGGTCAGCGTATTCATTGCGATAAAGTACACAGTGATTAATACATGCATGGATCTTTTCCACACTAAGTGATAATGGACATATCAGTTTCTTGGCTTGGTAGGTATTAGCTGGCAACAAGTTAGGCTTAGGAAGCATAGCTCTTAGGAGACCCATCAAGTCGTTGAAACTAGTATCAGACCATCCGTGCCTGGCCTTCAATGTAAGAAGTTCTAGCACCGACCGCAACACTGTATAATCCATGTCACATCCCTTTGATTGATCGTACAAAAGATCTTTCGCTGATTTCTGCAACGCCTCCCAATTGTTTAAATCTCTTGCTTTCTCTGTTAGAACCTCTGGTTCAGCGTGCCGCAACATATCCTCAAGATCAAGATCAATATCAACCTCTGCGGCGTCAAAACCAGAGCCGCCAAAATCACCAGTCATTTGACGGGACATGTCCTCAATTATAAAATTCTCTGCCTGATCGAACCAAATATCACGAATCTCTACAGGAGGGGCGACTTCCCCATAATAAGTCCAAACTGTGTATTTCTCCACAAATCCACGCTGAATTATGTGTCCCAGAATTACATTTGGATCTTTTCACATCTTCTGATTCTTGCAATCCACGCAAGGACAAAAAATATCCTTCCTATTCTCCTTCAAAGCGTGTGCCTTAGCCTTATCAATAAATGTTGATGCTTCTCTCATGAACACCGGATGAGTTCTCTGTGTCTCATACATCCATGTCCGATCCATCTAAAAAAATTCACAGCATTAATTAATATTATATTGCCGGTGTTTTCTAAATAAACAAAGTAAACTTAAATCCTACTTTTTAACTAAAACGTCATTCACAGCAAATAATAATACTGAGACAATATTAGTTACCAAAAAATGGTTCAATAAAAAAAACAAAATATTTGACCTACAAATTACAAAAATAGCACAAAATAACAATTCAAACAAGTTTACATATCTTCGCATTCAACCAATGAAATTTTACAAAAACGAAAGCAAATGAAGGAGATGATCAAGCACATTACCTTTTATATTGATTTCAATCGAAGATTTCAAGTCTAAAACCTCTCACCAAAAGAAATTGCCTATTTTTGGAGAGAGAAACCGAGTTAAAAAATATTCAAATATCTTCACATTAAACCAATAAAAATTTTTAAAAATGGAAGCAAATGTAATAGAAGATCAAGCATGGTACCTTTTGTATTGATTCCAATTGAAGAATTCAAGTTGAAAATCTTCCCCCCTATAATTGCCTTTTTTTGGAGAGAGAAACACCATGTTCAAAGTGGCACTGTCGGGGTTGGGAGCTGCTTTATGGTGCTTCATCGCGTGCGGTCCACCTAACGGACCCCACGGGATAATGCATTATCCCGTGCGGTTCACTTAAGCGACCGCACGGGCTATTATCCCGTGCGGTCCCTTAAGAGGCCCGCACGGGAAGATACATTATCCCATGCGGGCCGCTTATCCCGTGTGGACCGCTTAAGCGACCGCACGGGATAATAGCCCGTGCGGTTGCTTAAGTGAACCGCACGGGATAATGCATTATCCCATGTGGTCCAACTACCGGCCCCCTCGGGGGTCGGTTTTTCCAGGCGCGGCCACTTATGGCCCGCCTGGAAACTATCGGGGCCCTCGTCCAGAAAAATCATTTTTGTAGCAGTGAATGATGCTCAGGGTTACTGTTATACCTACAACCGACTAAGGTTCCGTTTGATTTGGCTCTTTGGATGAGTTACTTCATTTCTTTTATGAGCACACTTTTTAAACTGCTAAACGATCTGTTTTTTAAAGATTTTTTTAAAATCAAATAAACCATTTAAGTTCGTACTACTTAATACTTAATTTATTACGTGCTAATAACTCATCTCATTTTACATGCAAGTGAAAAGTTAATATCTACATCTCATTCGAACGGAGCCTGAATCTGGACTTGGGTACAATATGCCATGTTGGATCTCACCCTGGATACCAAAGGGTAATATGCCAAAAATATCCTCATCTATAACCCATTTGGATAACTACGTGATGTAAAAATGGGTGATTTGCTTAACTTAGTTGAGTTGCAGTATGAGTTGAATATGTGTGGTGTTTTATATATAAAAATTATTATAGGAAGGATATGAGTAGCAGATACCTACACAGCCTGTATATCCGGCTGGAAATAAAAGATGGATCAGAATCATAGTACATGTAGTATAAGATTTGGTCGTTCGAGTTTCCTTACATGTCAAAGACAGGACATGGGCCCCCGACAACCTGGAACCTGCAAGCAATAGAAAAATAAACAACAACAAATTGACAAGGAAACATTTCACATCACTTGCCAAATGATAAAACAGATACACCCAAAGTTAGAGTTCTGAATCAAGTATCGAGGTGATCTAACCAACACACGTGAGTAGAAGGAAGTAACTGGAGCTAGACTTGCATCTAAACAAAACCCAAGTGTTCTTAGTGACTGCTGCTATCTTATATATGGGGGAGAATAGTAGGAGGCGTGAGAAACCATAGCTACGACGCTCCCTTGATGGGCTCTTCTAGATACAAGGCCTAACTCGTAGGTTAGAGGTTTGAATGTCCCTTCTGCAGTTTCTGGGCAGCTCTAATGAAATTAGTTGGTGTTTCTGGATCCATCTAAAAGAAGACATCAAGCCCTTTTCAACAAATACTCATGGGTCTTCAACACCCTTCGAACTAATGAGTTATGTCCAATTGAAGTTATCATTGCCTGGAAGTCTTAACATGTTGTCCGAACTTGCAGTTCAATCCTTTGGTCTGATCCTTCCCTTGCTCATGCCGGCTTCCACTTGTTCATTGTGGTGGCTGCTTGTCACGTCCTGATTTTCGATCGGGATTAAAAATTGCCTAATAATTCATTTTTCAGAAATTTAATAAAAATTTAAAGCAATTTAATCAAATGAAATAATGAGGGAATTAAAATTTCCTTTTAAAAATTATGGCCGGAAATATTTTTGTAATATTCCCTGTGCCCTAAAGTACTCTCCAAAATTTTTCGTGAATTTTTGGAGCTAAAGAAATAATTTTAAAGTCACAAAGTTCATTTAATAAATTAAATTAATGGGAAAACAAATTAAAAATGTCCCCTTTGTTTTGGGCTGTTTTCGGCCCAAAATCCCCTCTCTCTCTCTCCCGCGGCCCACGCGGTCTCCTCCCCTCTCCCTCCCACGCGGCCCACGGGACACGTCCCTCCCTCCTTCCTCTCTCCCTCGGCCCAAGGCCGCCTTGGCCCGTTCGGCTCCCCTCTCCCCCTCTCCGGCCCAGCCCGCGCGAAGTTTGGATTTCCTCCCTTCTTCAACCTCCGCCGGGTCAACCGCCGCATTTTTCGCCGGCCACCACCCCCACTCCGCCGGCGAATCTGGGCGCCCCCGGCCACCCCGCGCTCTCCCCTCTCTATAAGAAGCACCCGGAGCTCCTCTCTCCCTTTTCCCCCAATCCCCCGAGCGCCACCGCCTTTCCCGAACCCTAACCCCGCTCCCCACGCGCTCGGTCCGGCCGCCGCCTGCCCTCGCACTCCGGTCGCACACCGCCGCCGCTGGAGCCGCCCCCGCGCCTTGCTACCGCCCCCTCCGGTCTCGCTGCTACTCCCCGCGCCTCCGCGCCGCCGTCCCCGCGCCGTAGCGTCGGCGCCGCCATCTTCTTCTTCGGCTCCGGCCCACCCGGTGAGCCCCTCTTCCTCTCCCTTTCCTCTCTCATCCCCGGTGCGCCGCCCTGTCCCGTGCGCCGCCGTCGCACGCCGCCGCCACAGCTCCTCCGCCGCCCTCGCGTCGCCGCCTCGCTCCGCCGCCCTCGCGTCGTGCCTCGCGCCGTCGCGCCCGCATCGTCGGCTGCCGCCGGTGGCCACCCGCCGCCGCACCGCTGCCGCCGTGCCATGGCTGGTCGGCCTAGGGTTCGGCCGAACCCTAGCCACCCGCCCCGCCTGTAGAGGCCGCGCCCGGGCCAGCCCACCTCTCTCTCCCGGCCCAGCGGCCGTTGGGCCGATTGGCCCATCTCCCTCGCGAGAAGTCCATTTCACGTCCCTCCTCACCCTTTCCCCTCTATTGGGCCGATTGGCGCCACCTTCGCGAGGAGTCCAATTCTTCTCCCTCCTTTCCCCTTTGGGCCATCAGTCCATCAGCCCTATTCTTCACCAAAGTTTACATTGGCTCCCTCAGCCCATTTTCCAGTGGAGCCCATTGTCTCTCATCGGCCCTTTTAACTTTTCCCGTGGAAGTCCAGTTTACCTCCCTCTCAGCCTAATTTTCCCCTTTCCCCTGCAAAGTCCATTCCACCACTTTTTTCTCTCCTGTTCGCCGACACTTGTGTCACCGACACGTGGGCCCCTTTGTTCGATCCGGTCCTCACCCAGACCACGTGGCCGCCCGCGGCTTCGCCACGTTGGCGTCCACGTCGGCGCTACCTTCTCCCTTCCGTCCGCAGTGGCCGCCACGTCAGTGCCACGTGGTGTGTCCGCACCCGTGCGTGCGTGGACTTGGTCCACCGTGGACTGTCCGTCCCTTGACCCGTTGACACGTGGGACCCGCCGTTCCGGCGCCGTTCCCCTTTGATAATGTCAGCGTAGTCCTTCCTTTGTAAAATTAATTAATAATTGCGCCATAAATCGATTTAATTTCCAGAAAATCATTTAAATGGCTCAAAACTTCTAAAATTCATATCTAATTCATACAAACTCCAAATTGAGTCATTCAACTTGCAAAATTCATCTAAAATTGAGCTCTACATGTTTGTTTACTTTTTATGTACTGTTTACTTGGTTTTTATTAGTGTTTTTCCTTGTTTTGCGTGCCAACGTGTAGATTCCGTCGTTCGGACGATCGCGTTCGCGAGAAAAAGAGTTCGGAAGATCAATCGAAGAAGTAAGGCAAGTCACACACACCCCCCCTTGAGCATTTTGATCCCAATTTATAAAATATTTTACCGTTTACAAATAAATTGCATGTTTTGCTAATTACATGGGGATAGGGTTTACCTATCTGCTCGCTTGTGCCTTATGTACTTGATGTCCTTTCTTTGTCAAACTGGGTGATAATTTGACTAGCTTGTGTCTCATGTGGACCTCGCTAGAATTATATTATGCTTAGCCATGCTTAATACCACTAGCTCACAATATGGGACAACTATATTATCTATTTCTAGTATCTTGATGAGCTGTGAGCTCGAGACATGTCGGCCACGTTTCGTTGGTCGTAATTATCCAACTAAAATATGGATTAATGGTGGTCTGTGGGTGTATGGTTTTGCTAGTCGCACCCATGGCAATTAAGGATCGGTTCGCGGGAAACCCTGGAAGAAATACTGTGCGTACCACGAGCCAGCGTGGGCAACGGCTGGATTTGTAGTGTAGCTGTCTCTAGCTGACGTACCAGACTAGGGTGGGCGTGATGGACTTGTGTTGGTGGGGGATTTACCCGTTGATCGGCTGCCGGATTCACCGTGGCACGAGGGGGGCAGCCCGCTGCTGGATATAGGGAGCAGGGGCGAAACCTGTGGTGTGGTACGATTGGTTAGGGAGGGTTATGCGAAGGGTCCTATCACAGTCCCTTTCCGGGGTACTGTGGTGGTATACCGGCACACGGAAACGTGTCGTGGGGCTGTGTCTTGTGGGTACAGATGTACACCTCTGATCAGAGTAAAACTATTCGAATAGCCGTGCCCGCGGTTATGGGCGATCAACCAGATTCACCGTGATTAGTCCCACATGCTTAATTAATTTGACTTAATGAACTGGTGTAGTTCAGGTGGAATGGGTGGACCTGTTCAACGTGGTTGTAGCGTTGTTCAGTGGAGATTTAATCCTGTCACAATTAAACAACTGTTTACTGTTTTAAAATATAAGGATTTGCAACCGCTTTTCTGCAAATAGCCACAAGCCTCCCTCTGTCTCTCCTTTGCACGGTTGCATCTTTGGTGTGGCTTGTTGAGTACGGTGGTTGTACTCAATCTTGCTATTTTTCCTCCTTTTCAGAAGTTTAGTACTTCTGAGTTGAAGATGAAATTAGAGGACCAAGGCTCAGACCCCAGTTGAGTTTGCCTGTGGAGTGGAGCTGAAGCCCCGCTAGGATCGTCTCTTTCCGCTGTTGTTTTCTTTTCAGTGTGAGGATTAAGTGCCTCTTCTGTAAGTATTTACGCTTTATTTACGTTTGGATCTGTATATTGAATTATCGTTTTGTGTACCCTGGCTTGATTCCTGGACAGGGATTTATACACAAAATAGTCTGAAAATTTGGGGATAAATTTTCGGGCGTGACACCGCTCCTCCACCCACATGGTTCATGTCCCAAGTTCCTAAGCATAGGAAAATCATCATAAGGCTTTAGCAGCATCCTATTCGAAAAAGAATTTGTTCGAACAACAAGGAACGGTTTTACTTGATAATTGAGTTGTCGTGTTTGAGCTCGAGTCATTGGTTTTTGCTATGCACTAGGTATGTTTGTATTAATGGTAGGATGTCCTCATCACTTGGGCTGCAACGAATGAAAATATTTTCTTTATGTTCTAATTCATACATGTTAATTGAGAAAACTAGTATTATAATAGAAGGTAAATTTTTGGCCTATACGCAAAAGGTGATGCACATAGCCATCTAATGGTGAATATCATAATTTAAATACTGGTAGCTAGAGTCATGCATACACAGTTACATAAAAAAAGTATATTAACCATGAAGTGAGCGTAGTTTAACTGGTTAGGTTCCTTATGGTGGAACTAGCTCATTTGGGTTCAAATCCTAGGTTTCACATGATTACTCGCATTTACGGCTAATTATTCTTTTAGTGATAGGCAACGTACCCGTCGATAGCGAGATGTCCATGGTGACTTCGTCAATCTCAAGATATGTCGGGCCAATCTTCTGGAGATGCCCCTCATAAGAGTATAGTGTGCATGTGTGTATTCATAGGAGTGAGTGTACGCACTTACGTTTGTAAACATAGAAATATGAAAAATGTCATTTTTACTTGACTATATGATTAGAGTTTAGGATTTAGGAGTGCTAGATGGAAGATAAAGGAACACAAGACTACAAGAGTGTGTTAGTCTAAAACTTATTTGCTAATTTTATAGAAATTTGTACAATGTTGGACTAGTAACCTTGTTACCGATATCTACCATTCCATCTGTTCACAAATATAAGTACTTCAAGTACTACTTTCCCACAAACCATCTTTCATTTAATATTTAACCAATATTATCCCTTCACACACCCCTAATTTAATGGGTACATCATAGTTCCATCCTAATTTTAAAAAACTCATAAGTACTTTTATTTGTGGAGTGAGGGAGCATGTTGTAACATGTAATAGCTGTTCTATAAATTTTGAAGTATTGAAAATTCAAATGGTTTCATCAATTATTGTTAAACAGGTTCTTAGAATTACTGCATCATTTGCACGTAATACTTAACTCTGTAATCACCATGTACTCCTAATTATCCTATACTAGTCAAATAAAATAAGCCAAAGACAGTGAAGCCTGGTTGTACTATGGTAAAAACGTCATAGGTGCATGACTTCACCCATTAAAGTTAAAATTCTGATTCCCACGGATATAAAGCACACGCAAGTGCAAGTAGATTCCTAACAGAAAATTTTACTAAGATTAGAAATATGTCGCTAGTTTCTGTCTCTTATCTTTTTTAGCGTGGGTTAAAAGATATATTCGTTACCGAGTATAGTGTTGTATGTGCATTTGTCATATAATAATAAAAAATAAGCCAAAGGCACCGGAACAAAACAGCATCGACTCATTGAGCAACAGACATGAGGCTTCAACCTGTTTGACGAAGCAATCCTGTAAGCATAATCCCAGCATCTCCGACGGAATCATCCCCTTCCGCCCGCTAGCCTTCGTTCGGCCAGTAGCATGCCGCCACGTGGACCGGACGCTCTGGGGCTTTTTCGCGGTTTTGCACGGCCTGCCCGAGTTGCCTTGCCCGCTTGTACTTTGCCTGTGCACCGTGTAACCCAGCTTTGTCGCATAAATGCCTACATTTCTCTGTAACTGCAGTTTAGTCCTCATTTCGGACTGCTGCTCTTAAGTGTTAAGAATTTGAAATTTGGATAGAGTAGAGATGAGTAAATGTTATCATGAAAATTTTATCGACTATATTATATTATTATACTTAATCTAGTCAGAGCAAATATAATAGGCTATTTTAGCCGACGATTAAACTGCCACGTTAAATTTGTCGATGAGCTGGGCAGGAGAAAGAGCGCGAGCCAGCGACTAAATTGTCGTTGGCTCCACACTCGTTCCAATGCAAGTGCAGGAGGTGAAAAAATAGGTACGATAGCACAACAAGCAAGAAGATGAATTGGATGGGGAAGTTTAAGATTAAAAAGATGGATAGTAGTCGGTGTAAACCTACTTATTATATGCATAAAGAAGCTGATGTGGTCCTTTTATTGTCATTAGCTGGCTGCACTATTAACCTTGCTCTAAGATGAACATTTTGAAACAAAACTAGATATGCGCCATAACGACAGCATATACCACGGTAAAAAAAATGTGATAGACAGAAAGTCCTTACTTTCCGGACTGTATTGCTGGCTCCATAAATTTATCTCTAAAAATTGCATTGCCTAGAAAATATTGAAATGGACTGGAACAAGAAATATGTAAATGAATAAATGATAAGGGGTAATTTCAAGTAATCCATACCAGCGCACTGATAAAGGGAGGGTGTCCCCATCCTTCCTCGCCACCTTCTCGCCTTCCCCCCCCCCCCCCCCTCCCTCCTCTCTCTCTCTCTCTCTCTTCGCCGGCAAGCCTTCGTAGGCTCGGTCCACGAGACGAGGAGGAGGAGCCGCCACCCGCCGCCGCCATGGTGATCTCGGTCGCCACTCCCCGCCGCTCCATCCGCGACGCCGTGCTGGGTGGCGTGCTCGGCGCCGGAGGCCGCCAGCTCTACCAGCCCCTCCGCTGCGCCTTCTACGACGGCGCTGCCGGGCGCGGCCTCGCCGCCGCGCTCTCCGAGGATGGAACCGAGGGTGGCGTCCCCTTCCCGTGCGGGAGGAAGGCGGCGGCGAAGAACGTGCTCATCCTCATGAGCGACACCGGCGGCGGCCACCGCGCATCCGCCGAGGCCCTCCGCGACGCCTTCCGCCTCGAGTTCGGCGACGCCTACCAGGTCGGTCCGTCTGCCCAATGCCCGCTGTTCCTTGCGCTCCAAGCCTTGGTCCTCTCCTCCCCGCTCCGAAATTACAGTCCCAAATTCAAATTGCTCGCCAAAACATTTGAACTCCAATCCCAATTGAATTGTTTGTAAACTGGTTTGATGAATCTCTTGATTTCTCATGAAAAATGTTGAACTCCTATCACAACTGAATTGCTGTTGCGCAGGTGTTCGTGAGAGATTTGGGGAAGGAGTACGGCGGATGGCCGCTGAACGACATGGAGCGGTCGTACAAGTTCATGATCCGCCATGTCCGGCTCTGGAAGGTGGCGTTCCACGGCACCTCGCCGCGCTGGGTGCACGGCATGTACCTCGCCGCGCTCGCCTACTTCTACGCCAAGTACGCACGCACGCACGCAGCCATCACAACATGATCATCCATTCAATCCAATCACGCTTTGTTTCCGTCTCTGTTCGTCCGATCGATGCCCAGAAACTGACATGGTTCGTTGCAGCGAGGTGGTGGCCGGGATCATGAGGTACAACCCGGACATTATCATCAGCGTGCACCCGTTGATGCAGCACATCCCGCTGTGGGTGCTCAAGTGGCAGAGCCTCCACCCCAAGGTGCCATTCGTCACCGTCATCACCGACCTCAACACCTGCCACCCGACATGGTAACCAGTTCAGTTCAGCGGAGCCACGTACTCTCCCCGGCCTCGCCGCAGTGCAGCTTAATCTAGATTGATTGATTGAGCTTATGCTGCGCCGGTGCAGGTTCCACCATGGCGTGACGAGGTGCTACTGCCCGTCGGCGGAGGTGGCCAAGAGGGCACTGCTCCGGGGGCTCGAGCCGTCCGAAATCCGCGTGTACGGGCTGCCGATCAGGCCATCCTTCTGCCGCGCCGTGCTCGACAAGGTCGATCCGATTGCCGCGCGTTTTCAGATTATCTTCATGAGCTGCACATTGCTGCATTGCACTGACACTGAGCTGAGCTGAGCTGAACTCTGCTTGGGGTTTGGGGTGACAGGATGAGCTGAGGAAAGAGCTGGACATGGATCCCGACCTGCCTGCGGTGCTACTGATGGGCGGTGGCGAGGGGATGGGTCCGGTGGAGGAGACGGCGAGAGCACTCGGCGACGAGCTCTACGATCGCCGCAGACGCCGGCCTGTCGGGCAGATCGTTGTCATCTGTGGCAGGAACCAGGTGCTGCGGTCCACACTGCAGTCGTCACGGTGGAATGTCCCTGTCAAGGTACCATGTATATGCCGAATCTGGGGAGGCTGATGCCCTGCTAGATGCGCATTTATGCTGTTACTGCGTTTGATAGTGACCACTGGCTGACATTTTAACATTTTTTCTTCTTTTTGTTTTGATATCAGATTAGAGGGTTCGAAAAGCAGATGGAGAAGTGGATGGGCGCTTGCGATTGCATCATCACAAAGGTTGGTTCTTGGACAGATGGAGCGGTTGGTAGTGGCTGACTGGTTGTTTTTGACTATTGATCACTGGGAGTGTTTGGCAATTGGCAGTACAGTTTTTACTGATGAATGTATGTGTCTACCTTGCAGGCTGGTCCTGGTACAATTGCAGAGGCCTTGATAAGAGGACTCCCAATTATCCTCAACGACTTCATACCTGGACAGGTTTGTGTGGATGCAATTATCCTAGAATTTATCAGAGATTAAAAGTTGTGTATTTTTCTGATTTAAGACTGTATTAAATGGTTTACTTGGACTAGTTAATTGAGAAATTGCCAACCATTTTAATCCGACTTAATTTAAGCTTTCTTTGTTTAGGCTTATAAACCAGCTTATGAGCCAAAAAGTTTAAGCCTAAACAAACAAGCAATTTTTCTGCTTGCCTTTTTTAAAGCCAAAAGCCTATTTTACACTATTAAGCCAAAAGGTAGGTTGAAATAGATTTTTTTGGCTTATTTAAAGTAGGGGTATGACTTCACCATTAAACTTAATGCTTTAAAACCATGAGCTTATAAAACATGTAAGAAAAAAGTTAGCTTAAAAACCTAAACCAATAAACCTAAGCCCAAGCAAAGAGGCCTTAATATAACTGACCGTTCTCTCTGTTTTTTGGCTTTTTTTCACCTCTTTTAGTAAGCGAAGCCTGGCTTTTACTTGCTCTCAGCAAAAATAAGCAGTTAGAGGCCTTCTTTAGATGGGCCGGAATACATGTATATGGGCCATAGTTTTAGTTTAAATTCCCGTTATGTACACGTGAATGGGCCAAGATATTGTGGCTAAACAAATATCCTCCCTCTTGTTGTCACACAGGAAGTCGGCAATGTGCCTTACGTCGTGGACAATGGTGCCGGTGTCTTCTCCAAGGACCCAAGGGAAGCTTCGAGACAGGTTGCCAGATGGTTTACCACACACACGGACGAGCTCCGGAGATATTCCCGCAGCGCGCTGAAGCTAGCGCAGCCAGACGCGGTGTTCGACATCGTGAAGGACATCCACAAGCTTCAGCAGCAGCCTGCCACGGTGACGCGGGTCCCTTACTCCTTGACCTCGTCGTTCTCGTACGGCAAATGAAAAATCATCAAGGTTACAGGATGTACTATGCTCTGCAAACATGCTTTGCCTAATTGCCTTGGAAGATTGGTCCGCTTGCTGAAGAACTTGTATATACAGACCTTGTAATTCTTTGCCTTGGAGTTGTTCGTTGTTCGTTTGTCCAAATGTGTAAATGCAATAAGAACAGATGAAGTGAAGATGGTGTCTTACCTGAGGTTTGTAAGCTGGTGACATGAAGATGAAGTTGTGGTGAGAGTGACTGATAGAAACTGTTGGTTGTTTTTATCAGATAAAGCCCATGAGTCCAATCCAAAAAGAAAAGAGAGTTAGTTTTTGTGATTGTTAACGACGGATTTTGGTAATCGACTTGTAGAGAAAAGAGGAAACCGAAGCAGAGAGAAAAGATTGAGTTGGAGTCGGACCAGGCTTCGTATCGGACCCGGTAACCATATCGGACTGGGGAGGTGTTGCTATAGAGAGCGTATCGGCCGATACGGATTCGGTTTGGTCGTGGGCCGATACGGGTTGTGAGTTGACAGCGTCAATGTGGGCTTGGTCTAGGCTCGGAATAAGTTTCAAGTAAGTTGCCAAATAGAGATAAAGCTCGATTTTAGGCAATTGTATCTTGTAAATTAAGTAGTTTAGATCTAATCTGTGGCTTAAGTCTGCCGTAAGGATTTGTTTGTTAGTTGTAGATAAGATCGTGCTCTACAAGGGTTCTGTTGTAACCTCGGGTATAAATATCCCGATAGTTTGTACATAGGCTCTCTCTCTGAATCAATCAATCAATCAAAATATACAACCAATTCAATCTATTTTCGGCGCATCGCCAACCCTCGTAAGAGGTTGACCTTGATTGTAATTAAGGATAGCGCCGGGGTTTCAGCCGGTCTTATCTAATGCATGTGATTATTTAGGTTTTTGCATGTGTTTGCCACTTATATATGTGGATTGACGAATATAAACATATCGATCACAGAGTGTTTCTTTTTAAAGGCTTCTTTGTGGTTGGTGTATTTATGTTGGCCGATTGACTTGTATAAGTCCACACTAGAGTAATAGCTAGTGCAGTTATCCTCATGGAACTCTCATCGGCTAATTTCATTAATCTGTCGTATGCTCTTAGCATAGACCGATGAGATTAAATCTTGTCAATTTGCTTATTATAACGAGTAAGCCGATACAGCTTTGCCCTATCGGCTGGGCTATAACAATGTGACATCGGCCTATCGGCCGATCGACCATTGTTTTCTCATATGGTTTACTTGTTTCTTATTGATTGCAGATCAAATCAACTGGCACGCTCTGCGCACGACTAGGCAAGCCAATTTGGACCTACACTGGAGTTAAGCAGATCTCCCAGGCCGCCGTGGTAACGCGGAACCCGTTTTGCTGTTGGACAGGTCCAAATTCTGTGCCAACACGCTTTTGGCACGCCCAGTGGGACTAAGAACACAAACTCTGCAACAGCAGTAAATCTTCTCAAGATGTCGAATCAGGTCGAGATTTCCGAGGAGAACATCGTCCCTGTAACCGCCGACCAGCTCAATGCAGAGCAGAAGGCTGAGATGGAAAATCTGGTCGAGCAGTTCCAGAATATGTACCTGCAAACATATTCTAGGACTTGGCAAGGCACCTTGATCCAAAAATCCAAGGTAGTTATGCCGAGTCCTGGAGATGGAGCTGGCACGTCGGCGGCGGCGCACGACCATACCGTCAAGACTGAAGATACTGCAGCGCCGACGTTGCAGGACAGGATTGACTCCGTAGTTCATTCTGCGCTAGTCAACCAATCGGGGATCCTGGTGAACACCTTGACCAATACGGTCAAATCGATCCTAGACGGATCGATTCACCAGTACAAGCCTCAGGGGCCGATTTTCCTACCAGAAAACAAGTTCCCTGCCTATCGGACCCTGAGGAACGACCTGAGCACGGCTCAGCCGACAGCGCCGATGCCACCCCCATCGGCGCAGCCAACAACAACATTGCCACTGGTCCTCACCAATCAGACAGAGGGGAGCCCTCAGCACATTACGGAGGAGCAATATGCTCAATTGACCAAGGGGAAGCAACCAGTGATCGAGCCGATGCAGCAAGTTCCTGTTCACCAGCCATCGACCGGACAGCCACAAGCCCCGGTGTTCAACAATCCTCCACCTCAAGCTGCATACAATGTGCCACAAGGCTACCAGCAGCGCACCGCAGGGCAGTATGACGCGCAAAATCTTGATCACCACTACTAGCCGTACTCCCCTAGGCAGTATCAAGCAGAGGGCTTGCAGCAATCATAACAGCAAGACTTCCCACATCGGCCTGCAGGATACTGGGCCGATATGATAGCTGAATTGATGCGAGATCAGTTCGGCTTGAAGCCCAAGGAAAACTCTACAGTGTATCGGCACCCGTATCCCGAGGAGTTTGACAAAGTGCCATTGCCAGGCCGATACAAGATCCCGGACTTTTCAAAGTTTTCGGGGTAGGACAACGTCTCGACGTACGAGCATGTCAGCCGATTCCTAGCACAGTGCGGGGAGGCATCGGCTATCGAGGCGTTGAGGGTGAGGTTTTTCCCTCTATCCTTATCAGGGTCTGCATTCACGTGGTTTTCATCTTTACCCTGCAATTCCATCAGAGGATGGATAGATCTGGAGAAACAGTTTCACAGGTATTTCTACAATGGCGTACAAGAGATGAAACTGTCCGATCTAACTGCCATCAGGCAACGAGTGGATGAATCGGTCCCAGAGTATATCCAGAGATTTAGAGACATAAGGAACAGGTGTTACAGCCTCAGCTTGACCGATTCCCAGTTGGCCGATTTGGCATTTCAAGGATTGCTAAGGCCGATACGCAAGAGGTTCTCCTCGCAGGAATTTGACAGCCTAGCTCAGCTAGCACAACGCATATCGGCCCACGAGCAACGATTCCAGGAGGCAAAGAAGTTTGTCAAGAAAATCAACACAGTTTATCAGTATGCCTCCGATGACGACGACGAGGAAGATGTTGATGTCGACCTGGCCGAATGGGCCTGGATGAGAAAGCCGACAACTTGCCAATGGGCCAAGAAGGGCGACAAGGAAGATAAATATGACTTCGACATCAAGAAGGCCGATAAGATATTTGATCTACTATTGCAAGAAAAGCAAATTTAGTTGCCAGTAGGTCACGTATTGCCATCGGCCGAAGAGAACATGAAACGGAGATATTGCAAATGGCACAACTCTTATTCACACCACACAAATGAATGCAAGATCTTCAGGCAACAGATTCAATCGGCCATCGAGCAAGGCAGGATTAAAATCGATGATGCCAAGCGGCCGATGAAGATCGAAGGACACCCGTTCCCAGTCAACATGGTGCGGGCGGACAAGGCCGATGGCAGTGCCCATCGGACCGGCAAGCGACCTTATCAGACCTCTGAGGGCCTGATTAGAAAATACCAGCGGCGGCAGGAAGAACAAGCTCAAGACCCTCTGAGGGCCTGATTAGAAAATACCAGCGGCGGCAGGAAGAACAAGCTCAAAACTACGCCGATCAAGACAACTCCCATGACCCGCATTGGGAGTGCGAGTTTTTTCGGTTCTGCTGGAATGAGGGAATGAGGTTGCCATCTATCCAGAAGTGCCCTGCATGCAATGGTGCAGAATATTCTTATCAGGGCAGCTCAAGCATGCAAGCGCATCGGCCGGCCAAGCAAAGGAAATTTGTTCATGAGAGGTTAGGGCCGATGCACCAAGACCAACAGACCGAAGCCGAGGAACAGGTCCAGAACCCTCAATGGTGCCCAAGCGATGTATTCACTAAGACACAAAAACGACGGGTTCAGAGGCTAAGGAGGAAAGAACAAATCCAAGAGCAACAGGTGGCAATAATCCATCGGCCGGCCAAGACCAAGAAAGAGTGGAGGATAAAATCCACGGTGGTAACGGCCGATGAGGGCACCTCCAATACAGCCCGGGCCTCTGCGGTTTCAAAAGGTAAACCAGCGACATCGGCGCCTGTTAACATGGTTTTTATACTGCCAGCAGAGTACAGCGTGCAGGCGGCCGATGAAGCAGTGGCCGACGATGAACAATCTTTGGCTAGGCTACAGTTGTCACCAGATCAAGCCATCTTCGACAAGCCAGGTGACGCCAGCTACAGACACTTGCGGCCGTTATACATCAAGGGATTCATCAATGGACGACCGATGACGAAGATGCTGGTTGATGGCGGCGCGGCGGTCAATTTAATGCCATACACAACCTTCAAGAAGCTCGGGAGGGTACCTGAAGACCTTATCAAGACCAACATGGTATTAAAGGACTTCGGTGGCAACGCGTCCGAAGCGAAGATGACCTGGCTTAGGGGGCATCGGGATACAGGCCGATGGCCAAGGATGTACAAGTTCAAATCGCCACCGTGGACGCCGACAATTGGAGATTTGCTATCATTGATTATTTGAAGAATCCTTCCCAATCGGCGTCACGAAAGATGAAATACAAAGTATTGCAGTATGTCCTGTTAGATGATGATTTATACCATCGGACGATTGATGGTGTCTTGCTCAAGTGCCTAGGTCCTGAGGAGGCCAAAGTCGTTATGAGCGAGGTCCATGAAGGGATTTGTGGAACACATCAATCGGCCCATAAAATGAGATGGCTGTTGAAACGCATTGGGTATTTTTGGCCAACCATGCTAGAGGATTGTTTTAAGTATTATAAAGGATATCAGGATTGTCAGAAGTTTGGAGCAATTCAAAGAGCACCGGCATCGGCTATGCATCCCATCATAAAGCCGTGGCCGTTTCGTGGATGGGGCATAGATATGATCGGCCAGATTAATCCGTCATCGAGCAAGGGACACAAATATATCTTGGTGGCTACCGATTACTTCACAAAGTGGGTTGAGGCCGTTCCCCTTAAGAAGGTTGATTCCAAAGATGCAATTCAGTTTGTCAAGGAATATATTATATATCGGTTTGTGTTACCTCAGACGATAACCACCGATCAAGGATCAATCTTCGTGTCCGATGAGTTCGTCCAGTTCGCCGATAGCATGGGCATTAAATTATTAAATTCTTCTCCTTACTACGCGCAAGCTAATGGACAGGCAGAGGCTTCTAATAAGACTTTAATCAAGTTAATCAAGAGGAAAATCGACGAACAGCCGAGGCAATGGCACACAACGCTGGCCGATTCCCTTTGGGCGTATCGGATGGCTTGCCATGGTGTAATTCAAGTGCCTCCGTATCAGTTGGTTTATGGACATGAAGCAGTGCTGTCGTGGGAAACCAACATCGGTTCAAGACGGATTGCTTTGCAAGATGACTTGACAGCCGATGAGTACCATAATCTTATGGTGGATGAGTTAGACGATTTGGCGCATGTCCGATTACGGGCCCTAGAGAAGATCAAACGTGATAAAGATAGAGTGGCTCATCATTACAACAAAAAAGTTATCGCCAAGTCGTTTGCAGAAGGGGATCTTGTATGGAAATTAATAATGCCGATTGGTTCCAGAGATAATAAATTCGGCAAGTGGTCACCTAATTGGGAAGGTCCTTTTCAAATTCATCGCTGTGTTCCTCGCAATGCTTATTTGCTCAAGGGGTTGGATGGCGAGATTTATGGGCGAGCTCTTAATGGCAAGTACTTGAAGAAATATTATCCTAGCGTCTAGATCGATTCATGATCGGTTCTCCAGCCGATTTATGATTACAGCCGATGTGTTATGCATCGTCTTTAGATGGCCAATACATACTATCGCCCTTATTTCAAATTTTACAACATGAGCCCTCATCTTCGAAAATTTGGGGGGCATATATATATATATATATATATATATATAAGCGCGGAATTTTTTTTACGGAATTTTCTTCTTCAGAGATGGATTTCAAAAACAATGTTCACACTGGAATTTTCAGATCAAATTCGGCTGCGTAGGCGATAAGGTTTGTATTTACATGGTAAAAAGAAGAAATAAGTTACATCACCCTATAAAGTCTGCAATAGTTGCGATGGCTCTACGGCGGATTTGTTCAATATCTTCTATAGCTTGGGCGTCATCGGCCGTCGACCCTGGGATTGGCTTCAATGACTTACTCAGGGTGGCAAGATACTTGGCCGATGCCTTGAGCTTTGCCGTCTGCTCTTCGATAGCCTTGGGTGATGCAGCTATCCCGGCTTCAACTTCTTGGATTTCGCGGCGCGTGGCTCCCAGCTTCGATTCTAGCTCTGCTTCGAGACGACGGAGTTCTTCAAGTTTGTGCTTCAAGACAATTGGCTCCACCGCTAGTTTGTTCAACTTGGTCTTGTCGGCATTGACTTGAGCCCTGCTAGCGGACAGGGCCGATTCCAGTTGCTCACGCTCTCGTCGCTCTGCAAGTCTTTCTTTTGCCTTGTTGAGCTTGAATCGGTATTGCTCCAAGAAGATGGCCGGTGTTAGAATCTCCATCAGGCTTCCGGGCAGGTCATCCTGAATTTCTTGTACCCTAACCCTGATGGGGGTGCAATCTTCCACCAAGTACTCCAACGAGGACTCCAGCCGATTGGCGATGTCGGTCAGCCGATTCTTTAGATCATCAGAGATTGACGCCCTGGCTGTGGTGGGTGGTTCCTTGTCCTCATCATCAAGAAACTGGCCGATATCAAAGGAAAACATATCGGCTAGGTTCTGCAAATATCAATATGGGTCGAGGTTAGCCTCGTTAAACAGGAATCGGTAGAAAGGGGATCAGGGTAATTGTGGTTACCTGTGTTGGAGCATCGGTGGTGCTTGCATCGGCCTCCCTGTGCTGTGTTAAGGCAGTAGGCGAGGGGGTTGGCCGATGTGTTGAAGGTGATGGAGCCCTAGGCTGAAAAGCAAGAAATTGGTAAAAAGGGTTTTGTAAATAGCAAGATAATGCGAAAATCAACTCTTACCGAGACAGTCGGAGAGGGTGGTGGAGAAGGAGAAGGAGTCCTCAATCGTGGCTTGGCTCGTTCACGCCGTTGTAAGGTGGCTTTCGTGGTTCTGGGTGAAGGGGCCGATCGAGTTCTCTCCTTCAATATAGATGACGCCGTGGCCTGAAGAGGATATGAAGTTAAAATATGACATTACAAGGGGATTATGTAAACGCAAAGAAGGGATTATATTGACCTTGCGAACTGCATGTCTGGTCCTCTTTGGTTGGGGGGCATCGCCTTGGTCATCGGCTGGCGGGATCCCAGTAGCTTCGGCCGATGGCTCCTTGGTGGTTTCGGCTGATGGGTTCTCTTCTTCATGTGCATCGGCCGTTGCCGCATCAACTTACTCCTCCATCATTTGTTCATCAAGGAATTCTTCCAAGGAGGGGTCTAGCTCTTCGGCATCGGCCTGATCATCGGTTTTAGCCTTCTTGCTGGCTTTCTGCGATTTGCTTTTGGCCGGCGCTTTCCTCTTGGGGTTTTCTTTGGGCATCGGACCTTGAAGAAGCGACGCCACTTTTGGGGCAGTAAGGCCGATGATTGACTCCATGACAGTTGATCCTGACGGGGCTAGGGCTTGATGATAGAAGATGTCTCGCCCACTGTTGCTCACAGTCGGAATCGGACCATCAGGATCCTGAGGGCTGATGTTTTTGATAAGGCCCATCACATAAAATCTGACCGATTGATGGAAAATATGAGCAGCCCACTCTTGCCACCATGTCTGGAAACTGATATGAACAAAGGCGCTCAGATGCAATCGGTCACAGTCGCCGAGATTTGGGAGTTCGATTTCCATCGCTTTGCTCATGACCAGCGCTGATGGAACCGTGCCTCTGCTTTCTAAGAGTTTATGAAGATGCAAACTCATAGGAAGCTGTCCCAGCCCGCACTGTCTAGCGGCCACCATTGGATTATAAAATTCGTAAGACAGGCTGGTGCTTCTTCCTTGAAATAGGCCTACTGGGACCAGGCATGGGGTGAGGCAGATCATGAACAATTCCCTTGACTCTGAATCATCATTTATCAAACTCACTTGAAGATCGTCAGGGAGTTCGAAGTCTCGGTCCGATGTGTAGACAAACATTTCCATCCTGGCCGATGGAGGGCTGGTGAAGAAGCGAATGAACCATGTAGCCATGTCCTCGGCCGACTGGTCTGCGCCTGGGTAGACGGAAGCTGCTTCCCCATAGGACATGCATCTTCTGGTCCTGGGGTCTTCATGATCAGCATATTTGGAGGGGAAGCAGGAGTCCAATAACGGGGGCCGATTGACCATGGAGTTGGTGTGGATGGTGAGCCAGAGCTGAACAAACCACCATGGTCCTCCGTGGGCTACAGTCTGTTTTAATATCAAATCTTGTGTGGAGGTGTGAAGCAGCCGATAGACAGCTCCCAAAAGGTATCGGCCCAAGGGGATTTGTTTCTTGTCGACCAAAGCCTGAGCCAAGTGTTGACAGTTTGTAGTGGGGCCGCAGGTCGATCCACAAAAGACAAATCTCTCCAACCACAATGTCAGGAAGGCCACATGTTCTCGTTCTGAGACCGATCCCTGTTCCATGTGTTCAGAGATGTACCCAGACCAGCCTCCGATCTTTTTGGTCTTCAACTTGTGGCTGCTATGCATCAGGAGGCTGAAGGGATTGATCTCGGAATCAATGTCCAGCCCTGTTAGTATCTTGACGTCGATCAGAGTGGGGGTCATCGGACCTTGTTTGAACATAAAGGCGTTCAAGGTACTGGACCAGAAGTAGCTGGCGGCCGACATGAGTGGTTCGTTCTTTTTGGTATCGGCCAGGGACAAAGCGATGCATTGGCCGATCCCAATCTCGTCCCAATGGACTTGTTTGGCAGCAGCAATCCTCTTATGCCAGGTTCTGTATCCGTTAAGCTTGGATGGCCAGGACCTGAAAGTATGTTTCCATGAAGACACATTGGGCTTGGCTTGCCTAAAGGGGATTCTGTCTGTCTCGGCATTGATCAACCAAGTCGGGTCGTGATCGCCCATGGGGCCTAGCAGAAAGCGATGGGATTTGTCGTCGGTAGGGATCAAGATTTGGTTTTTGAAGACCTAGATCATGAGAAGGACGATGAAAATATAAGACCCGGGGGGGGCAGAGAGTAAAAACCCTAACTTGGAGAAATCGGCGGAAAAAGCGATAACGTGGATTTTGAAGGAATTGACTTACCGCAGGGATCTCGGAGGCGTAGAACGGGGTGGAGGCCATCGTTGTCGTTGAAGGGGTCGTTGTGAAGGGGGTCGATGTTGAGGGGTCGCCGGAGTTGAGAAACGCGAAGGGTTTGTTGAATCGGCGGCGGAAGGATTCGAATCTGGATCTGCGCGGTTTTCAGATTAGACCTAGCAAAGAAGTCGATGGGTTCCTTGGAGCTAATTCCACCACATTATATAATGAAGCGGAATTGGGGGGCACGTGTTAACGACGGATTTTGGTAATCGACTTGGAGAGAAAAGAGGAAACCGAAGCAGAGAGGAAGGATTGAGTTGGAGTCGGACCAGGCTTCGTATCGGACCCGGTAACTGTATCGGACTGGGGAGGTGTTGCTATAGAGAGCGTATCGGCCGATACGGATTCGGTTTGGTCGTGGGCCGATACGGGTTGTGAGTTGACAGCGTCAATGTGGGCTTGGTCTGGGCTCGGAATAAGCTTCAAGGAAGTTGCCAAATAGAGATAAAGCTCGGTTTTAGGCAATTGTATCTTGTAAATTAAGTAGTTTAGATCTAATCTGTGGCTTAAGTCTGCCGTAAGGACTTGTTTGTTAGTTGTAGATAAGATCGTGCTCTACAAGGGTTCTGTTGTAACCTCGGGTATAAATATCCCGATAGTTTGTACATAGGCTCTCTCTCTGAATCAATCAATCAATCAAAATATACAACCAATTCAATCTATTTTCGGCGCATCGCCAACCCTCGTAAGAGGTTGACCTTGACGAGTTCTTGCCTTCCCAGAGCAAAGGTAAGAACTCGTCCCCGACGATTGGCATCGTCGGGGCTAGCGTGTCGCTTTAAGCACATTAAGCCTCGATGATGTGATCGTCGTCTATCGTGTTTTGAGTAATCTTGACAGACGTTTTAATTATGCTTCGCCGGCAGTCTATTCGTTTTAGGGTTTATTGCCGACGACAGTTTAATTGTTATGCTTGGTTAGATTATTTGATGCATTTACCATCCCCAAAAGCAATCGACGGCTTGATTTTCTTTGTGTTAAGTCTCGATTCACACTTTGAGTTGCTATCGACCTTAGTCCTGTTTCGAGATTTAACACGAAGCCTGTTTTCGATTGTAATTAAGGATAGCGCCGGGGTTTCAGCCGGTCTTATCTAATGCATGTGATTATTTAGGTTTTTGCATGTGTTTGCCACTTATATATGTGGATTGACGAATATAAACATATCGATCACAGAGTGTTTCTTTTTAAAGGCTTCTTTGTGGTTGGTGTATTTATGTTGGCCGATTGACTTGTATAAGTCCACACTAGAGTAATAGCTAGTGCAGTTATCCTCATGGAACTCTCATCGGCTAATTTCATTAATCTGTCATACGCTCTTAGCATAGGCCGATGGGATTAAATCTTGTCAATTTGCTTATTATAACGAGTAAGCCGATACAGCTTTGCCCTATCGGCTGGGCTATAACAATATGACATCGGCCTATCGGCCGATCGACCATTGTTTTCTGATATGGTTTACTTGTTTCTTGTTGATTGCAGATCAAATCAACTTGCACGCTCTGCGCACGACTAGGTAAGCCAATTTGGACCTGCACTGGAGTTAAGCAGATCTCCCAGGCCGCCGTGATAACGTGGAACCCGTTTTGCTGTTGGACGGGTCCAAATTCTGCGCCAACAGTGATCAGTTAAAACTAATTTGATTTCTAATTAGAGATAACCTCTCGGGCCCTACCAGTGCTATATAAATAGAAGAATTGCAAAGAGCAAGAGGACGCTCTAATCTCTCGCCAAAAACCCTAAATTCGCCACCGATCGGCTTAACCGCTGGAAGGGGTTCGTAACGTTGTCTCGGGCCAGTGCCAGTGGAGACCTGAAGGTCCGCGTGACCCAGCGAGAAGAAGAAAAGAGAAACCGAAAGAAGAAGAAGAGAGAAAAGGAAAAACCAGAGGAATCACAAATGACTTCTAATCCAGGTTGGTAGATTGAATTCATAATTAAAGGTGATTCTCTTGGGCGCCCCCCTCCCCCCCTGCCGGTGAAGATGGAGCCGCACGTCGCTTGTCGCCGTGCGCGACTCCACCTCACCGGACCGCCATCACTGCCGTCCGCTTTCATGCATCGCCAAGATGTTGGATCGGGGAGAGAAGGGAGGGAAGTGAGGGTTAGGGTTAGGGTTTTTTACCCTGTCCACATCTTCAGCGGCGAGGAGGCAGTCCAAGCCGTCCATCAGATCAGTTGGCTCAGATCACCCTCGTGTTGGGTCGCCGCCTGCGTCAGGCCGTCCCCACGTTGGGCCATCGCAGTTAAGTGGGTCGTGTGCCACTTGGGCCGCGCTCGCCGCCTCTCACGTTCGGAAATTCTGTCGAGCATGCTGAATTTATATTGTCCAGTGTTATTTGTGTTCACCACATAAACTCGGATGAGTGGGATCTATACATGCATAAATAGCCACTCAAACCTCAGTGTGTCCATGATCACAAATAAACACCATTCAGTATAAATTCTGCAATGCCAAATAATGAGCAAAGGAGATATTGCTGGGACTCCGCGTGCCAGTCAATTTCAGCCTGAGACATGCCCGTCAAACCACACGAAGGCGGCGACCAAATGTGTTACACATCTGTGTTAACACTATATTTTCGTAATATACTCGGAGAAGAAAGAGAAAATCGACGCAGAGAAGAAGGAATAATTCGAGTCGGATCGGTTACGCTATCGGACCAAGCAGAGTATCGGACCAAGTTTTGTATCGGACTCAGCGGTGCATCGGACCAAGTGGAGCGTTAGCAGAGGGACTGTATCAGCCGATGTGGGTTCGATGCGGCCATCAGCTGATGGAAGCAGGAAGCCGATGGAGGCAGAGTGGGCTCGGTTTGGGCCTGAGTCAAGCGTCAAAGGAGATTGCCAAGCAGGGATAAGGCCCGATTTTAGGCAATTGTATTTCTTAAATTAGGAAGTAAAATAGTTTTGATCTAATCTATGGCAAGAGTCTGCCATAAGGACTTGTTTGTTAGTTATAGATAAAATCGTGTCCTATATGGACAATGTTGTAAATCACGGGTATAAATATCCCGGTAGTTTGTACTTAGAATCTCTCTCTCAATTCGACAACCAAAAACATATAGTTCAATCTACTTTCGGCGCATCGCCACCCTCGCAAGAGGTTGATTTACGGCGAGTTCTTGCTTCCCCAGAACAGAGGTAAGAACTCGTACCCAACGATCTACGTCATCGGGGCTAGCGTGTCGTTCTAGACACGTTAAGCCCTGGCGACGTGATCATCGTTTATCATGTTTTGAATGATCTTGATATGGCATCTCAATTCTATCTCGCCAGCGGTAAACTCGTTTTAGGGTTTGTTGTCGACGATGGTCAAATTAGTTTGCTTATCTAGATCATCCAAAGCATCTACCATCCCCAAAAGCGATCGACGGCTTGATTGTCTTTGCATTAATTCTCGATCCACACTTTGTGTTGCTATCGATCTTAGTCGTGTTTCAAGATCTAACTCAAAGCCTATTTTCGATCGTAGTTAAGGATAGTGCCGGGGTTGCAGCCGGTCTTACCTAATACATGTGATTACTTTATGTTTTTGTATATATTTGCCACTTGTATGGGTGGATCGACAGATACAAATGTATTTGTCACAGATTGGTCTTAGGATTTCTCTGTGATCAACGCATTTATATCGGCCGATCGGTTCATACAGGTTCACACTAGAGTATTAGCTAGTGCATTCACTTCTCACGTCCCTCATCGGCTGATGTCATTAAATCGACACAAACATATTGATGAAGGTCGATGAGACTAGATCTTTATATTAATTTTATTTCATTATAACCTCAAGTAGGCCGATAGTCTTGCCCTATCGGCTGGGCCCTCACGATGCAACATCGGCCTATCGGCCGATCGGTCATCGTTTGCTAACATGGTTTACTTGTTTATTCTTGTTGATTGTAGATCAAATCAACTGGCACGCCCTACACACACCTAGGCAAGCCATTGGACCTGCACTGGAGTTAAGCAGATCTCCCAGGCCGCCGTGGTAACGCAGAACCCACTTTGACACAAGGGTGGGTCGAAATTCTGCGCCAACAACATCCCAGGAGACTTGATTCAAATCGCTAGAGTTCTACAACAACTCCACTGCTCAACATTCATACTCATGCTCAGCTAACCTCAGGAAGTTGCTAGCTTTGCACTTTCACCTAAGCAATGATATACAAAAATTAAGGCATTAACTTAGAATAAAATTCATATTACAACTACTTTAAGTATACCTAGGCCAACCGGCCAAAATAATTCAAGATGCACGGAAGCTTATCTACCCAACCCACAAGCAAGCCGACTAAGGGTAATCCCCTAATAGAATCATCCTAACGAAAACAACAGAATCCATAGCACTCAGCTACCTACAATACATTTAAAAGGAAAAACCACAAAAGATACAAGTGTCAGTACATTACAAGGAAATTCAATCCTATATACATGCAAGTTCTAAAATATCAAGGAATAGCTATTTGTGGTCTCATAGTTGCATAAAGCTAAATTTATTTCACAAACATTTTGTAACGGAACTTAGATAATCATTTGCAAGTTGGTGGCATATAAATATAACATGGCATGGCATCATATCATAATAGTAACATAATAGCGTCATAACCATCATCATAATATCATTCTTGTGTCATCCATGGCAGCAAGCAATGCATCACAATATCAGCCCACACCAGGCGAAATCATCATCATTATCACCAAAACTCAACACATTTCACCGTTTCCATAGCCTATTTTCATAAACACATTTATAAATCACAAGTCTATATTAATGACAATTCACTATGTCGCTCATGACCGTGAGCACGGCTAATCGATTAGTTTTAGACTCTGCAGAGTTTATACAGCTTTACCCACATGATGTGAATCACTCTAGTTTGTCTAGTACTCGTTGGTACCATCACACTCTACACATTGAATGCGGTCTAGAGGTCATAATGTAGCCTTTACATTACTTAACGCCTAGCCTTGCATCAGCGACGGCAAGTGTGAATCCATCCTGAGAATAACCCAGAAATGTTAGGTGGCGGGCCCACGCCTTAAACCTAACGCCGTGGCAGCGAACACATCCGTTCCCCCACGAGGCACTTAATCGTTGAATTGGACAAACTTAGACACCCATACTGTGAGGCGGACCATCTGTCCACTCATAGAATCACATGCAACTTAGTAATATTCGCTAGCATTTATATTCAACACACACTCATGGCTAGTTCCTATGAATCATCGCTCAGACTAATTCATTCTACTCCGGTCTACCAATATGCAAGGCTAGACTTTAAGTAACTTAATTAGCTAAGGCTACCCTATAAATAGCACATGTGGATGTACGGTAAATGACACAAAGTTAAGTCCTTAATCGACTTAGGCGAACACTCCTCCTATCGGTGCACAACTAACACTATATGTGCATCACTTACCGCCCAAGTCTAAAAACATGTTTAACTCCATTTTAGTTCACAAATACTCTTAGTTCTCATTTCTTTCTAGATGTAAAATAATGCCCAAAATCTCATTAATAAAATGATCACAATATTATTTAGCAAATTGCTAAGCATATGGCACATATAAAGCATAATTAGATCCATTAGAGTACAACCAATGTACTCCAATCATTCCTATGGTTACAAACAACAATGAGTGAAATTTATCAAGGAAGTTCTTGCAACAAGTGGGTTATAACTACCATCTTCTCAAGAAAATACAATTTTCTACCAAATAGCGCAAGCAAAATTATAAACAAAACATGTGCCCATAAAACATAGGATTTAATATGTTCAAAGGAAAGGGACACTTGTCTCAGTTGTAGAAGTCCCTAACATGAATATAAAAACCAATTCCACTCCTTCACCGTCAACGAATTCGCAATCTATATAATCATAACGTACAAATCGAATAAACATCCAAATAATGCGAAAAATCCAAAATGCTCTAAAATGCATGAATTCTTCACAGTGGGTTGCTACTGTGTTAAAATGAATTTATGTGAAGAAATTTCTATTTTATTACTTCTATTTTGAGAGTTATGAATTTTATAAGTTCTATTCTAGACATAGGCTAATTAAGCTCTATTAGTACTCAGCTGCATTTTAGGTCCAAGATTTGTGAAGTGTTGGGCTGCTGCAGTGAAGGCTTGGTCCCCAAGAGTTTAACAAAATTGGTTTCATAATTTTTAGAGTTAGTATGATTTTATTATGAGTTTTTATTAGCTATACCGAATTTTAGAGATGATTCTAGTACAGTATAGTATGTGCTACATTTTAATTCATAGAAACTAAGTTCATAAAATTACCTACCTATCCGATCTGGAATTACATCATTTGGAGTTATAGTTTGTAGTTTGCATTATAGTAATTATTTTACTATACAATCATTTAGTGATGATCCAGTTTATGAATTTTAGGAGCATGATTCTGTGAGTACACTAAAATTAAGATTAAAGTTCATCTTAAAATGAGTTAATATGAATTTTCTATGGATTTTACAAATTAAAGTATGCTTTATATCCAATAGTCCATATTTGAAACTTTAGAGTTATCTCTGTAAGTGTCAAGTTTTATTTCACACAGTTAAAAGAGCATAACTTCTCGAGTCTACAGACATTTGGTTCATCTAAATTGGAGTTAAAATGGATTTTATATGCATTTTACAAGTCCACTCATTTTTCTGTTGTATAATTATTGATTTGAGTATTTTCTTTAATATTTCCAGATTTTAAAAGGATGGGGTCCACTGTCAGTGTCTGTGAGTTTTGCAGAAAGGCCCCTTGGTTTTCCTGAAACCAACCCGCAGTCCTATGGCTGTTCGATGTGTGAGGGTGTTTTAAATATAGGTCCCTAGAGTTTTGATTATTTACGGGACGACGTCCTCATCTTCAACCTCCAGCGTTTCCATGGACAGGAGGAGTGGCTGAGAGCTTGGCGAGCTCGCCGGCAGTGATAGGTGACTCGTTTGGGGTTGAGGTCAAAAGATAAAATGAGGAGAACACTCTCTCGATTCCATTCCTCTACTTTTCTCGGTTAGTGGACATCGGAGTAGCGCCGGCGGCGAGTCCGAGCGGAGGATGTTTTCGGGTGGTGGTGCATGTGCACCTACGACCATGTATTGGCTAAATTTGTGCATGCATGTATGTCTTAGAGGTTCAAGGGTGCTCATCGAGCTGTGCGCGAGGCCCGGCGATGCTTGGATGATAGCGGCGACGCGAGGAACGACCCGGCGGCGGTAAAAGCTCCAGGATGACAACGATGGCACGGATGGGTCAGAGCGCTATGGAGGAGAGACATGTATGAGGTTAGTAAGGTCCTAGGGGTACTTCATACGCGAGGGATTTAACTGTGGCTCACCGGAGAGGGAGGAATTGGTGATGGCGCTCGGCGGCCGGAGTTAGAGAAGACGACGGCAATCTCCGTGCTCACTGTGACTTTGGTTGGGGCTCTTGGGGTTTTTTGTAGAGGACCATGAGGGGAAGTTCGTGGCGCGGCGGCTCGGCTCGAGGTGGTCCATGGCGGTTGGAATAGCGACGACATCATGGCGGCGGCGCTCGGTGCACGCTTCGAGACTCCTGTGGAACGATGGCGTTCCTGATGATTGGCTGCACGGTAGAAGAAGAGATTAGCTGGGATGGAAATGGCGTCTCGAAGAGACAATGGAACGTGGATTAGGTAGGGATGGAGATGGCTCGATGGCCAACGGCGACGACTTCTCTTCCATAGCCGGCGATGAAAGAGAGATGGAAGAGAGCAGCAGGAGCTCCTTTCCTCGGTGGGCTCGGTTCTGGACTGGTGAGGATGGTTGTGCGATGCGTCCAGAAGGAGATGAGGGCGAGCTTGGCGTTGCCACGTCAAGTCCACGCGTCGAGCATCATTGCCGTTGATCTCTCTCGTTCTCTCTGTGTCCCTCTCGGTTTGCTTGAGCGGTGGAGATTTTGTACTGAGGTGGGGCTAGCTCAAGTGACTGGCTGGTGGGTCCCAATCGATGCAAACAAGGCTAGGCAGGCAGAGAGAGGTACGTAAGAGTTTGAGTGAAAATCGTTTTCTAGAAAATTTCAGGATTATTTTTTCTCTCTTCTTTGTAATTCCATAGTTTAATTTATGGGCATAATAAATTAGGATGGATTTTTTTTGAGGTAGAATAAAATATCTATTTTTCATTTTCTTTGGTTGCACACAAAAATTCCTTATATTTTACTCTCAAAAAAATAAAGAAAATAGAATTGGCCAAAATTGATTTGAATTTTTAGAAGGTCTTAAGATATAAAATAAATTCTGGAAAAATTATATTTATTCAAGATAAATATATTAGTATTTGAATAAATTATGTTTCATATCTATTATTATGTAATTTAATGCTCATATGAGTGAGGTATGGTTTTTGCCAATTAAGGTTTAAAAATAATTGGCAAAATTCCAGTAAGATATATATATTGAATAGTGTCTTCATGAATTTTCTAATGATTTTATATTATACCAATTATTCTTAGATATTCAGTGAGCTTATCAACCTTTAGGTGTTCCTATTTTAAATATATATTTAAATGATTGTTAAATTATATTTTGATTTATAATTAACCAGAGATGAAGTTCATTTCGCCATACTTAATCTCACAATACACTTGTGCATAGGTGTGTATATATATTTAAGTTAGGCTAAGTACAGTTAAGGTGATGATTAGGGTACTGCTTTTATTATAAATTAATATGTATACACATTTATGCTCATAAGACCTAATATGAAATGCACCCAAGATCCAAAAACATTTAAAAGGACTCAAATCACACACCACATCTTGTGTTAATGCAAACGTGCAAATGTTTTATGTGTCAAATTAAATTGAGAAGAAAAAGGTTTTAAATGATTCGAAAATTTGCATATGGGCACTAGCTAATTTAACCTTACATAGATTTTATAATTGAAAAATTTTGATCATCAACTTGAAAACACATCTTTATTATTTAGTTGAAGTCAAAATTTGAAATTTGAATTTTTGGTATGTTACAAATTCACTAGTAATTTCCAAACTAATTTGCGCATACAATCCTCATCCAGGAATCAGCTGAGGTACACAAATCGACAATTTAATATACAGAATCATCAATAATAACTTTACATACTTACAAACGAAAAGAAAATAGTAGCGGACAAAAGATCTAGCAATGGCTTCAGCTCCACTCCCACAGGCAGCTCAACTGGGGTATAAGCCAAACTTCCTCTCCAACAGAACTTTCTTCAACTGGTTGATTGATTATTGCAAGGGTGAGTATATGGAATACTCAGCAAACCACATAGCAAGTATGCAAGTGCTCAGGGATAACAAAGAATGACAATAATATGGTTCATTTGCAAAGGCAACATTTGGCAAATATTTAAGAGTAGTAAAACAATTGAGTAATTAAATAACAATATTACCAATCACCGAACAACACACCAATGCTGCACAGGCCCAACCATCTCTGAACAACCAAACTCAGTTGAACAAATCTAATCTCCAAACAGAAACTAACCATTTCATACCAGGAGTTAACAGATTATCATCAATTATCACACTATAACCATTAATGAGTAGTGTGGGACTAATCACGAAAAACATTGTTAGGCTCGTCCATGACCGCGGGCATGGCTATTCGATCAATTTTAAACTCTGGCCAGAGGTGTACAAATTTACCAATAAGACACAGCCCCACAACATGTTGCCACGCGCCTTAATACCACCATGGTACCTCGAAAAGGAGCTATGACAAGACCCTTCGCATAATACGCATAACAGAATGACATCCACTAAGCATCTGTCTGCAATAGGAACGGCCAGTTACCTAGACAGGGAGACCACTCAGTGCGCAAAACAACTGTGGACTTACTTGTCTGCCACCTGTGGACTTAGTTGTCTGCCACGATAAAAGAACAACGACATACCGTGGTGTCTCCTGCTGAACGTATTATACTCTAGATCCAACCATTACCCACGTTGGCTTGTGGTTAGTACGGTGAATGCTTCACTACAGTAGCTCACAAACCGATCCTTAATTGTCATGAGCATGACCAACACAACCATGTGCTCACAAACCACCATTAATCAAGTTTTAGTTGGTAAAATAATTAATTAACCAATCACGATTAGCCATCGTGAGCTACCATTAAATATTCATCATAATTATGAGTAAATCATTAGTTATTCCCACGTAAAATGATTCTAGAGTTTCTAAGCATGGCTAAGCAATTACAACTAATTTCTAGTTGAACCAATATATATAAAGTCCAACTAATCAAATTATAACCCAAGGTATCAAGGAATAGGGTAATCAATGCAAATTGGCCATAACAAAGAAATATGTTCACACCACCCAATGTCATTAAAAAATAAATGCACATTTGAAATAAATAGAGTATTTAGATATAGGATCAACATTCTCAAAGGAATTGTGTTTGGGATCTGTGTGACTTGCCTTGCAATAATCAGTCTTCACTTCGTCTTCTGGAACACTTCCAACACACTCACGAACCTCCGAAATGACGGAAACAACAAGTTGACACGCAAAATGAGGAGAAAGACTAAGAAAAACCACATAAACAGTACACAAAAAGTAAATGAATATGTAGATCATGATTTTAGATGAATTTAGAGACTTGAACGACCTTATTCCGAGTTTATATGAATTAGTTATGATTTTTACAAGATTTAATCCAATTAAACCTATTAAAGAAAAGACTATTCCAAATTAATTAAACAATTTACAAATAATTTATAACTGAGAGAAAAGATTAAAAAAAACTCCGGAAAAGATTAGATCAAATTTGGTAGATGACATATAGCAAAAAGGACCAATATGTCATTAATAAGAGAGGGAAAAAGGTATATTTTGATTTTGGATGGCTGAGATCGATCTTGATCGGAGTTGACCTAAATTCGACAGCTCAAATTGATCTAGATGGATGCCACACAGGTAGGACACACAAGCGGCCACGTGAGCGAGGAGGGTGAGGTGGCAGCTAAGGTGGCGATGACATGACAATGATGTGGACGTGCCACATAGGATCACCTGTCATCGGCACGGGACGATGACGACAATGGCAAACGGCAGCGCGGCAACACGGCGGCGGAAACCGATTGCACGGGGAGGAAGAGGGGACCGAGGCGATCCTTACCACTACTCACGTGACGACGGACAGCGAAGGGAGTAGCCGGCGGCAAGCTTGAAAAGACGACGGCATCGGGATGACGACGACGATGGTGCTCCGATGACTTTCAATGGCGATGAAGCGGTGGTCGGTCTTTCCCTCCTTCCTGCGAATCCAATGGTGGCGACGGCGCAGAGCGACAACGACCGAGGCGACGGCAAGATCAGGTTGGAGCGGCGGCCGGCGGTGGAGAGAGAAGGCGGCTGCGGAGAGACAGCTAGGGCATGGGAAAAGCTCGGGAAAAAGGTGAAAAAGGTGGAGAAGGTCCAGAGCATCCTTTATATAGGCTCGAGAAAGAGAGATCGGCGAGGATGCGGTGGCTAGAGCTCGACAAAGTTAGGGTTTTCACCAGAAAAGGAAAGATTAAAATTGCTCCGATTCAAGAGGATTTACTTCGTGATTTCATCGATTATTTGAGGGGAAAGATAGAGGAGATCGAGGAGAATCCGTTCCCGCAACTAATTTTGGAAGGGGAGCAACGGGGAGGCCGGATTTGATGCGGGATGCGGCACTACAGAACATGGGCACGAGAGAGAGACGGCTAGAGGAGGAAGATGATACTGTAACGTGGAGGACGTTAAACATACTTCTGTGTCAAGGCTTGGGCCGGTTGAAGGAAGGACGCAAAACAGAGTTTGGAAGGGAGGGTGTAGTCCGGCGACTGAGAGAGAGAGAGGGACAAGAATTAGACTTCTCCAGATTCTGCCCAAACCTAGAAGGAGACTTTTAATTGGTTTTCCATTTAAATTAATCATTGAAATGATCTATGAATTTTTAAAAATACTTTCAACGCTCAAATAATTTCAGAAAATCAAAAAAATACTTGGACACTCAAAGTATTTAATGAAATAATAAACAGATCATTTAATAATTAATTTATTATTTAAATATTTACTGAAATTTTCTTTGTATTATTAAAATTAGTAATTGAGCTCTGAAAAATCCGAGAAAATTCCAGAGAATGTAATTAATCATGGAGAATTTAATAAAAATTAAATCCAGCCATGTTTTTCTTAGGAAATTTTATTTCCTGCATCAACTTCACATGTAAATTAATGAACATTTAATATAAATTCTAGAAATAATTTATAAATCCATGAAATGAAAATCAGGTCTAACACCGCTGCACTCAGCCGTGCGCTCGCACTTGTGGACGGGCCAAAATTAGATGTTTTATTTAAATCCCATCAAATTACATGTTTAATTTTGTGAATACATTTTCTTAGCCAATTTAAAATTGTTGAAAATTATTATTTAATTAATAAGTAAATTATTTCTAGCTAAATAGAACCAGCGAGAAGTTCAGCTAGAGAGAAATAATGATGTGAAATTATTTTTTGACCAACGTTATTATAATTTCATGTCAATTATATTTGTTATTTTATTTCTTAGTTATTTCTGCACAACGGTGATATAATTAAGGAATTAATTTTGAGATTATTTCATGGTTATTTTTGCCCAGCGGTGTTTGACTATGAAATTTCTAAGATTAATTGCATGTAATTGATTAATCCAACGTAAATCAATTATGTACATCATCAACACTTTGAATGTTTATTTTTAGCAATGGGACATTATAAGACTATTGTTGTCCTTGATGGATCTAATTACACTGAATAGAAGAGCACTATGCTTCTAAACTTAGCCTGGTTGGATTTCGACTTGGCCATAAGAGAGGATCCTCCTGAGGAACTCAAATCAGCCGAGGAACTCAACTTGAATGAAAAAGATTATGAAAATCTCAAGTGGGCTCATGATGGAAAGTTAGTCGCTTGGGTGAAATCCAATAAGATGGCTTTGGTGTTTATTAAGAGCCACATCGCTCAATAAATCATTAGAGGGATCATTGATTCTGACAATGCAAAGACATACTTAGCAAACATTGAAGAGAACTTCAAATCCTCCTCTAAGACTTATGCTAGTACAATCATTAGCAAGATGATTTCCAGCAGTTATAATGGCAAAGGAAGCATAAGAAAGCACATCTTTGAGATGACTCATATGGCACATTAGCTCAAATATATGAATATGGAGCTGTCTAATGGTTTCATAGTGCACTTCATCATGAGCTCTCTTGGTTTTGACTTTGGTCCTTTTAAGATTAATTATAATACTCAGAAAGAAAAATGGACCATATAGGAGGTAATTGCATAGTCAGTGAAAGAGGAAGAGCGTCAGAGAGCTGAGAAACAAAAGCTCAAAGAACAACTCAACCTCGCTAATGCCAACCACAAAAGAAAAAGAAAGATGTATCAAGGGGAATCCTCTAACAGCAAGAAAAGCAAGCAGGACCATTCTTAGAAGCCAAGTGAAAGTAAGCAAGATGGTTCAAGCTCTAAAGTTACTACTGACCCTCCTAAGAGTCCATACTGTCCTTTCTGCTAGGCTTATGGACATTGGCAAAGAAACTGCTCGCGCTTCAAAGCGTGGTTAGCTAAGAAAGGTAACACTAATTCTGAAGAAATATCTAATGTAGACGAATCCCTTTATGCTAAATTTTCCCTTAATACTTGGTGGGTTGACTTAGGTACCACTGTGCACGTTTCTAACTCATTACAGGGATTCCGTATCATGCGAAAGGTAGCAAAAGGGGAGCAAAGTCTAAGAGTAGCTGATGGAGCAGATATTGAAGTGATGGCTATTGGAGACCTCACACTTAGACTCCCTAGCGACTGCAATTTAATTTTAAATAATATTTTATTTGCTCCCTCTATTAAGAGAAACCTTATTTCAGTTAGAGTCTTAGCAGAGACGGGTTATGACTGTCATTTTACAAAGAGAACATGTTATATTAAGTTTGATAATAAAGTTTTGGGTCTTGCCTTCATGTGAGATAAACTCTATTTGCTCTCTTTGGATGACTCTGTGATGAATGTTATAAATATCTGTAATGATAAAGCTCAGACGTCATCGAAATTATGGCACTATCGCTAAGGCCATATTTCCAGGGGGAGAATTGAATGTCTTATCAAAGAAGAAATACTCTTTCCCTTAGATTTTTTTGACTCTGATTATTGCGTAGATTGCATTAAGGGAAAATTCGCTAAGACAATTAAGAAAGGAGCCAATCGGAGCACAAGTCCACTAGAAATAATTCATACTGATATTTGTGGACCGTTCCTAGTGACAACCGTGGATGGTTTTGACTCATTATGTTCACAGATGATTGTTCCCGTTATGGCTATATTTACCCCAATAATGATCGTTATGAATCTCTTGAGAAATTTAAGATATTCAAGGCTGAAGTGAAAAATCAGTATAATGCCAAAATTAAAGTTGTGAGATCAGATCATGGTGGTGAATACTACGGGAAACATGCTCCATTTGGGCAAATCCTGGTCCATTTGTCTTATATCTTCAGCAACCTAGAATAGTTGCCCAATATTCTATGCGTGGAGAACCTCAGTAGAACGGAGTAGCAGAACGATGCAACCGCACACTCATGAATATGGTGCGCAGTATGCTAAGTCATTCTACTCTATCAAATAAATTGTGGATTGAAACCCTAAAGACAGCTGCCCACATAATAAATAGAATTCCAAGTAAGTTGGTACCTAAGACGCCATATGAATTATGAACCGGAAGAAAACCGATATTAAATTATTTATGTGTGTGGGGCTGTCGTGCAGAAGCCAGGATATTTAATCCACAACTAAAAAATTAGACCATAAGACTATGAGCTGTCATTTCATTGGATATCTAGAAAGATCTAAGGGATACTGATTTTATTATCCAGACCGTGTCACTAAATTTGTGGAGACTAGACACGATGTCTTCTTAGAAAATAATGAAGCGAGAAGCTCACAAGATAAGAAAATTAATCTTGAGGAAATTCGGCCTAATGGTCTAATTCCGGAAATCCAAGAGACTAATATTTTATTTATTTAAGCTGTGTCACAGAATGTAGTGCCAACAATGGGTAATTCTGGACCCTTTGGCCCTACAACTGATATTGAAGAAAGTATTGATGGTAATAATGGTGAAAATAATGAGCCTAAATAGAATTTTGAGACACAAAATGAAGAAGAATATACACAAAAAGATGCTCTACCGCATGTGAACAATGTTGAAAATCAACAATTAAGAAGATCACAATGGGTAAGAAAACCTGCCATTCCCGATTATTATGAAGTTTATATGTGCGAAGATACAGGGAAGGTAGATGACCCCACCTCATTTAAAGAAGCCATAAGCAGTAATAACTCATCCAAGTGGCTTAAATCCATGGAAGATGAATTAAAATCAATGAGCCAAATAAAGTGTGGGATCTAGTAGAAGTTCCTAAAGAAGTCAAAACAATAGGCTATAAATGGGACTACAAAAGGAAACTAGATCTAAAGGGAATATCAAACGATTCAAAGCAAGACTTGTGGCTAATGGTTTTTCACAGGGAGAAGAAATTGATTATAATAACACATTTTCTCTTGTCTCTAAGAAAGACTCATTTAGAATTGTCATGGCTTTAGTGGCTCACTATGACTTATAACTCCATCAAATGAATTTAAAGACTGCATTTCTAAATGGTGATTTAAATGAGAATGTGTACATGGCACAACCAGAAGATTTTGTTGTGGAAGAAAAAGACCATTTAGCATGCAAAATAAAGAAATCCATCTATGAACATAAGTAGACATCCAGACAATGTTACCTTAAATTCGATGAAGTAATTAAAAATTTTGGATTTAAGGAACATGAGGTGGACAATTGCATTTACACGAAGAATAAAGGTGGAAAATTCATCATACTAGTACTCTATGTTGATGACATTTTATTTGCAAGCAGCAATAGGAATCTGCTGCGAGAAAGTAAACAATTTCTGTCATCAAAATTTGATATGAAAGAACTCGCTGAGGCATCTTATGTCTTGGGCATAGAAATTCCCCAAGATAGGTCCAAAGGAGTACTAGCATTATCTCAAGAAGCATATATTTCTACAGTGTTGGAAAGATATAATATCAGCAAATGCTCTACGACACCTGCTCTAATAATAAAACGGGATAAATTTGGTTCATTCCAAAGTCCAAGAAATGAATTAGAGACTAAAGAAATAAAAACGATACCTTATGCTTTGGATGTTGGAATCTTAATGTATGCACAAGTCTGTACGCAACCAGATTTGGCATTCGTTACTGGGATGCTTGGCAGGTTTTCATCTAATCTAGGATTGGACCAATGGAAAGGAGTTAAGAAAGTCTTGCGTTATTTGCAAGGAACTAAGCATTACATGCTCACATATAAGAGGTCTGATAAGCTTGAGGTCTTAAGCTATTTCAGACGCTAACTTTGCAGGGTGCTTAGACACTAAGAAATCCACTTCAGGTTACATTTTCACCCAGGCAGGGGACGGGGGAGCTATTTCATGGAAAAGCTCCAAGCAGATGCTTATTGCATCGTCAACAATGTAGGCAAAATTTGTAGTATGTTATCATGCAACGGGGCATGCCGTATGGCTTAAGAATTTCATCCTGAAATTAAGAGTGGTTGATAGCATAGCCAAACTATTAACAATATACTGCGATAATGAGGCTGCAGTAGTCTTTATGAGTAACAACAAGTCAAGTGAAGCTGCCAAACACATTGATATTAAGTTATATGTTGTGAAAGATAGAGTAGAGGATCAAACAATTAAAGTTGAGTACATTAGTGCTAAATGAATGCTCGCGGATCCGATAAGCAGTCTTACCTCCCAAATTATTTAAAGAACATGTAGCCAGCATGGGATTAAGTCATTGCTTTTGAATTATATCCTGAAAATGGGCAGCATAAGTATCAATCAACACCCACTAAATAAAGTTGAGTTTATTTAAGTATTATGGTGAACTATAAGTCTTGTTGTCTCAATGACGCTTAATGCTTCTGTGACACATTGCTTTGGGAAGTTATGTTACTTAGTGGACTCATTAGTAAGTCTCAAAATAAAGGGAAGAATGTTGGTTGATTTTATCGGATAAAGTCCACGAGTCCGATATAAAGAGATAAAAGAGAGTTAGTTTTTGTGATCGGTTAAAACTAATTTGATTCCTATTTGGAGATAATCTCCCAGACCCCACCAGTGCTATATAATGTAGAGAGGAAGGGGATGCTCTAATCTCTTGCCAAAAACCCTAAATTCGCCACCAATCAGCTTAAGTCCTGGAAGGGGTTCGTAACGCTGTCTCGGGCCAGTGCCGATGGAGACTCGAAGGTTAGCGTGACCTAGAGAGAAGAAGAAAGGACAAACTGAAAGGAGAAGAAGAGAAAGAAAAGGAAAAACTAGAGGAATCACAAATGGCTTCTAATCCAGGTCAGTAGATTGAATTTCGAAATTAAAGGTGATTATTTATAGGCTAAAGTAATAAGATCATGTAATTTAGAAACTCCAACAGAAACCTCTGTGACCTCTAGTGATTTATCAGTGACTTTTGCACAAGTACAATATAATTATATGTTTAAATGGACCAACTGGACCATCTACATAGTTCTTTTTTATCTTTGTTTTGTTGGAAATATGGTCATAAATTGGCATATTTTAATCCAGAAAAAGAACATACTAAACACGACATGTATATAGTTGAATGATCTAGTGATAGTATTAAACATGAGCATGCTTTTGATAATATAAGCATAAACATCAACTATATTCACATAGGATTGTGATCCTAAGGATAACATGGTGATGAACATGAATATACTAATAGCAAGAAAGGCATCAGCTACAAACACTAGAGATGGTACATACCCGGAAAATGCTCCGGAGGATGTTGAGGCATTAGTATTGCCTCCGTTGATGCTGCCGTTCCCTCCAGTAGCACCGGTGCCGATGGAAGCCATTGTGATGTAGAGGAAGCAGACTTTCGATGCAGAGCAGTCGCGTCGGAGGACGCTCCCTAAAAACTTGATCACCTGCCTACCCATGCAGGTACATAGGCGGATGGAGTTTTGAAGGCCTGCTCGTCCCAATCACTCGTCCGCGCAAGTGATCAGAACCGGGGAAGCAGTGGATGGCGCAGGAACAGAAGAACAGAGAGTTGCCCGAGGAAGAGAAAGCGAGAGAGAAGATGAATAGAGCAGAGAGCACAAGTGTCTTTGCAGGATTAATAGCGCCCCTATTGAAATTACATGATTAACAGCACCCCTATTGAAGTTACAGGAATAACAGCGCCCCTATTGAAGTCTGTTCAATTACGCTAATTGAATTGGATTCAATTCCAGTTTGTTGCAAAAATTACAAGAGAGAAAGAGAGAGCAGCAGCAGCAGCCGCCACTCACCTGCCTCGCATGCCCACACCCCGACCGGCCCAGCTCGGGTTGGCGCGTGCGTGCACGTGTGATAGTCCCACCACCACCTCAACCGGTCAACAGGGGCTCTCTAATAGCTCTCTATTTAAGTTGAGATCTCTCCACTTAAATTTTCAAGGTGGTATTAATCCCCATAGCATTAATTATGGGCCAATGAAATTTATTAAGAATAAATTGGGCCTAGCCCATTTATTCCAACTATCCCCACTAAATTTCATGGCTCACAGGAAATGCTCTCAATTCTAAACCTGTTTGTTATACCAATATTTCGGTAGAGACTGTTAAGTTGAACTTTCACCTAGAAAAGGAGCTACACCAGACCACAACTGAACAATGGACTATACCTTGAATTCTCAGTCTTGTGCAGTTAGATTTTACTCAATTCCTTGACTGATACTAGGCTGTCGTTTGCATCCCCTCTGTTTGGAGCGTATAAGTCATACTCCAGGCCTTTTCATGAGTATCTAGAGATCACCCAAACCTCATAGATTGTGACTAGCAATCAGACTCATATAGGTGTGTTCCTTCTAAGATATTCTGTAGGTCAACATTTCTGCTTTTAAGAAAAGCCACTCGGATCACATTAAGGTATATCCATCCTGTCATATAGAAAAAGAGAGAAGTACATCACAAAGATGAGCCCATTTAAGGGTCTCTCTTTTCAATCACCCAATAGTTTGTTTTACCATCCTAATTGACGGGATCTCTAATCATAAAGGATGAGTTACCACTATTGTGTGATTTCAAGTGGGTCTCAAGCCCATCTCACTCGATGAACTGTCTATCACATTACGTGATAGTGTCTTAGTGAACTGGTCTGCCAGATTTTTAGCCGTTTGAACGTAGTCCAATGCTATCACTTCATAGTTTTTCAGTTGTCTGACAGACTTCAGTCTTCTCTTTACATGCCAAGATGACTTCATATTGTCCTTCGAACTGTTCACCTTAATAATTATCGTTTGATTATCACAGTTCATCAGGATAGCTGATACTGGTTTTTCAACCATCAGCAAATCCATCAGGAGCTCACGAAGCCACTCGCCCTCAATAGTGGCAGTATCTAATGTTGTGAGTTCTGCTTTCATTGTTGACCTCGTTAAGATGGTCTGCTTGTAAGACTTACAGGAAACAGCGCCACCTCCAAGTGTGAACACATATCCACTTGTGGCCTTTATTTCATCAGTATCTGATATCCAGTTTGAATCACTATAACTCTCCAATACTTTTAAGTACCCAGCATAGTGAATTCTATAGTTCATTGTGCCTTTTAGATAGCGCATTACCTTTTCCAGAGCATGCCAGTGATCATCTCCCGAATTTGAAACAAACCGGCTCAACTTGCTCACAGCAAATGAGATGTCAGGCCTCGTTGCATTAGCAAAATACATCAATGAACCAGTGATCTGGGAGTATCTCAGTTGATCCCTTGCTATTCTTCGGTTTTTCCTTAATAGCACACTGGGATCGTAAGAAGTAGGAGCTGGCTTGCACCCAAAGCGACTCAAGACCTTGTTCACATAGTGAAATTGCATAACTGTAATCTCACCTTCGTCTCCTCTCCGTAGCTTAATGTTAAGAATAACATCAGCCACTCCCAAATCCTTCATTTCAAAGTTTTTGAACAGAAAGTTCTTGACCTCCTCAATCACATCGAGGCTGGTCCCAAAGATTAATATGTCATCAACATATAAACACAAGATCAATTCCTCTCCCCCACCATAACGATAGTACACACATTTGTTAGTCTCGTTCACAACAAAACCAGCAGATATAAGTGTTTTTCATGGGAAATTTATTTAAAAAAATATAGCATCTTTGGACTCAAAAATTATACCAGGTACTCCAATCTGTATCTCCGAGATCCTCCTCCGCCTCCCGTCGGACGAGCCCGAGCACCTCTTCCTCGCCGCCCTCGTCTGCAAGGAATGGCTCCACGCCATCTGCGACCTCGGCTTCCTCCACCGCTACCGCGCCTTCCACGGATCCCCTCCACTGCTCGGCCTCCTTTATAGCCGCCAAGTTCTACAGGGAGCCCCTCCACCTCGCCCACCACCGCAATGCCCCTCTCCCCCGATCCCACCTTCCGCCGGGCCCTCGACTGCCATCATGGCCGCGCCCTCTCCACGCTTCGGACGACGATTGGTATTTCATTGTCTGGGACCCCGTCGCAGGCGAATAGCACCGCGTGCCAGAGCCCGGCATCCCGTGGCTGATCTACTCCGGCGCTGTGTTCTGTGCCGTGAGCGGCTGTGACCACCTTGACTGCCACGGTGGTCCCTTCAGAGTGGTATTTGTGGCCACCGATGAGTACAAAGATCTTGTTAAGGCGAGCTGTATACTCATCGGAGACCGGGGCGTGGAGCACCCCAGTAATTCTTGATGATGGTTTTGATTCCTGGGAACAGCGTTGGCGAGATGCACAGAGTAGAGGTGAATTCTACAGCGTACCTTATGTCATGCCTAGGCGAGTTGCCCTTGTCGGTGATGAAATCTACTTCACACTTCGGGAGGATAATGCCATCATCAAGTACAACTGGGGCATGAACTGCTTATCTGAAATTGACTCGCCGTCGCCAGACGTGTATGGCATTGCCCTCATGGAGATGGAGAACGGTTCACTGGGGTTTGCCTGCATTGAGGATTGCAGCCTTTATGTGGTGTCGAGGAAGGTGAATTCAGAAGGAGCTGCAGAATGGGTACAATGCAGGGTGATCGAGCTGGAGAAAATGATACCTGTTGCCAATCTCAGTGATGAAGCATTTGTGGTTGGCAATGGGGAGGGTTTGGGTGCCATATTCGTGAGCACAGGTGTTGGCTTGTTCACGATCGAGCTCAAGTCAAGGCGGGTGAAGAAGGTTGCAGAGCCTGAGGTCTACTTTAGCGTCTACACTCCTGGTATTGTACCAAGACTTTGCTTATCTGCTGTATGCATTTTCTTTACAGCTTCTATATATCTTCTTAGTCATAATAGAACCGCAACATTTGTTATATGGATTGACAAAGACTGTTTTGTGTATGCTAGAGAATACTGAATATATGGCATTGGAAAATTGGAAATAAGAACCTAAATTTTATTATTGAGATTTGACTTGCTAATAACCATGACCATGCATTGGTCTAATTGCTAATATGCATACAAAATTGTTGATCTGGTATTATCCGTTAGCTGCTATAAAAGTTTCTGTTAATTTTCTAGCATAGCTGAAGCTAACTTCTCAGGCTCAGTTGATTCATGGAATAGTTGATGTACTCCTGGATAAAGCATGAAGTGGCTACTAGGCTAAAATGGATATTGCTGAATATTTAAAGGACCTTGTTGATATAATATTATCCTGTTGTGTCGCTTCAGGTTTTCTTTACAAAGTATTATGTTGCTCTCTAGCATAGCTGAAGCTCACATCTCAAACCCAATCTTATATAACCTTTGAAACTAGCTAGTTCTAAGTGCATAGCTCGTTAAATTGTAAACTTTGAGCTGGAAACAGTTGGTTATGAGTTGTTCACTTGCCTGCTTGGTGTCTTTTCAGATCGTGGCACATTGTTATCGCTAGCAAGGACTCACTGATCTTTGATGTCATGCTCAAGAGTAACATGTTGCAAAATGGACAGATCCGTCGTCTTGAATCTGCTGCCACTGACTTCTTCCAGAACTACTACTACTAAGCTGTTTATTTTTTGTTGGGCAGTATAAGTACGAACAATGCAAGTCTCATGTTCAAATGTGGTTGTTGTGTCAAATTCATCCTACCAACCATGAACTGTAAGCAGTCTAACATGTCTGGCACATTTCAGTTACTGTTTGTTTTATGTTGGGCTCAGGTACATGAAACTAATATTATGTTGACTTATGTTGCTTCCATTCAGAGATCTGCAAGTCGTGCTAAGCTGAATAGCTCCTTATTCTTTATTGTTTGTTTTGAGAGCATGGTTTGCACTTTGGGTAATGTGTTTTCTGTGATTATATCGAACATCAAGACGCCCATGAGGCCATGATGGCTCCGGTAATGTTTGCTTTGATTCCAGCCTTACAGGAATGGGCCAACTCCAGAATGAGCATCAACACGCTGATGAGGCCATGAAGGCTCTGCTATCAGAATTTCTTTCTCTGAATTTTATTTTATCAATTTCTCCAAACTTTATTAGTGTTCTCTGAACTTAGTGGTCTTGCCCTTGTATGCTATTTACCTCTGACGTGGTTTCTTCGTTTTGGCTGGCTGAGTGTTTCGTGCGGCCCGTGCTGTTACTGGGCTGCTTCTTGCTGGACAGAGTTGTGTTTGCTTTTGCTTAGTCAGTTAACATAGTTGGATAATAAGAACATAAGTGATGTCTATGGAAATTTCAGAACAGCATGGATAAGTATTGCCGGTTATCAGTTTTTGAATCCATCTCTGACAAGAGTATGGGACAGCTTCACTTTTTCCTGCTGTGTGGCCATCTTTTAGGATGTATTTATATATTCCTCCCAAATTCTGAATTGGATCAATAAATAGCATGTATAGCCCAGAGAGATATAACCCTTCTTTTGTTTGATGGAAGATATAACCCTTCTTCATTGCACAAGTTTTGTCAAACAAATCTTGATTCTTAAACTCCGTAGTGTCAACCTGTCAGAAGTTGACTACCTTGTCAATGCCTTTTATGTACATCAAGTTTTTAAGGGACTTTAACATCCCAGAAATTTAATCCTTGATTAATAGTTACAAGAAAATACTGTGGATATTATGTTTTGTTCGCCATTGGAGACATTAGCTGTAATTTTCAATCTAAACTTAAACAAATAGTTAACCTGAAATAAAGATCTAGCTATAAATGTAGATATGAAGCCACCATAAAAGTTTAAGAAATTATGAAGCTTTAAAATAAATGGCTAACAATTATATAACCATATTTTTGCAAACCAATAGGGCTATTTGAAAACAAATCAGCAAATAGAATTTTCGTGGGATATATAAAACTAATAAAACCTGGGAAAACTTGCATAAGCATTGGACTCCCTGTCCCAAACAATATAAAGAACTCTTGAATAATATATAGTAGAGCACAGTAGTGATCAGACAAAAGCCTAGTACTCCATAATCAGTACTCAGTACTTCGTCTGTCCCACAAAAAATTAGGGTTGGGCGTGGTCCGGGACGGGTCGACCTAGACCTGGACCACGTTACTCACATAGTTTATGATGATGCCAAGTGGGTCGGCCCATTGGATCCATTAGGTAGAATGGGTTGGCCCATTTGTTATGTGATATACATTAATTTTTGCAATAAACACGTAAACAACAAAGCATCATCAGATTTTACCAAGTACTGAAGAATCAATATCAAACATGCATGGTAAGACCGAAGCATGGTGAAAATACTTAATTAGATTCATTCTATGTTCCGACCAGGATGACAGGTAAGTTCTCAGAAATAGTTTGAAATAGAACTGAGAGAATATACACATCTCCATCAATCCATACAAATCGTATATGGAATACACATAACTCCGTCAGTCCATACAAATCACACATGGAATATACACAACTCTAGAATCTCAGACGAAGACTGTTCATACTTCAAACACAGCAAACACTTGAAATTTATACCATCACAATACAAAGAAAGAGGGAAAAAACAAGATAGTACATGGAAAAGAATGTGCATAACCAGGGTTTACAACATTGCACTGCATCATACTCCCTATGCTTGGCAACAAGTCACAGTCGTTGCTTAGCAAGTAATTAATCAACGAAGCAGTACATCGAAATTAAGAAAAAAACATGCTTTTTTGGATCGAAATAAACAAAAGAGGAGTTCTTAGCTAGTTGTGTACCTACCATGATTAGCCCCACTGTCTTCTTCCTCGTCAAATCTCCGTGCTGAAGGCAAGGGGTGGAGCTGGGATGACGCAGGGGGTGCTACCGGCACGGAGGGTGACATCAAAGTGGCAGGCGTTGCCGCTGGAGTGGAGGATGGGAGCGGGGAGTAGAGGGGAGCCACCGTCGTCTCGCCGCCGTGGAGGACAGGAGTAGGGAGGAGGTGGCATCGGCATGGAGGTCAGGAGAAGGGAGGAGGCGGCACCATTTGGGAGTGAAGATCGGAATCCAGGAGAAGACAGCGCCGCCGTCGCATGCCTGATGCGAGGGATCGATCGATTCCTTTGATGACCTAGTGAAGCCGACCCAAGTTACCCACTAGAGCCAGCCTTTTCAGTTTGGGTTGGCCCATCTACCCATTGAAGCCAAATTTGATGGACGGGCCAACGAGGCCAGTGGGCCGACCTGACCATGCCCATCCCTAAAAAAAACCAATCTATTTTACATAATCTAATACAACGAATATGGACAGTTTGTCTAGATTCGTTGTGCTAGATAATGTCAAATCCAATGCTAGATTGGTTTTTTGCGTGAGGGATAAACAAGTGAAACAGAAATCGTAGTCCACAAGTATTGTAGGAATGGAAACAAGCAGATAAAATGTTGACAGCACAAGTAGGCCTCGAGGAGCACTTGACTTTCATTTATTCATGAAACAGAAATGAAAACGGCAAGGCCTGAGCATTTTTTGGTGCAAGAGGGTCGATGATGCTCCAATAATCCGTATTTCCCGTCCTTGTCAAAAACATTTTCCTGCCAATAAGACATGATGCAAAAGGTTTGCTAAGATGGTAGTTAAGATGGGGTAGGAGTTACTACTTGAATACCAGTATGTAGCTGCAAGTTGAAGACACTCACATTGTCTAGTGAGAGTGTCGGACCAGCAGCTAGCTAGCGATCAGCACTGGCCTGAGAATCTCGAAGAGAATTCTGCCACCGAGAACTTTTAATTAAAGAGGACTGCAATAACTCAAGAAATTCCTCGGCGATCTTCAAAAAGCTTAGATATTTGAGGGGCATGAGGAACTGGATGCCAAACGGGATGTGTTTTCGAGGATAACCAGCGTTAGTCGTTCCAGTTTCTTCATGGTGTCTTCTTGCACCTCCAGACACTTCAGATTAGGCATGTCTCTTAAGAAGAGTATCCTAAGGTTGGGAAACCACTCAGAAAGAAAGACCGGCCTCTCTCCAATGTTTGTCAGATTTGACAGCAGGGAGAGGGATGGCAGGGGGTCTTGTTCCAATTGGGACCAATACAATCGTAGCTCATACAGGTTTTGCCTATCTGCGTGCTGGAAGAGAGGAGACTCCTCTTGCAATATGTCATCTGCTAGCCGCCCTCGCAAGAATAGCCTCTGGAGGTTGGGAGGCGGTGGGTTCATCTCTTCCAGCTGGAGAGCCTCGTTTTCGTTGCTCGCCACAATGTACAAGTTGGATAGGAATTGCAGCTTAACAAGAGATGTGCATAGGCGCCCACAGTACGCTCCTTTCACATTCCATATCCTGAGGCTTCGTAGCTGCCTCAGCTCTCCTAGGTGCCTAATTGACTCCTCCTGTGCTTCCAGCCCTTGTAGTGTCTGAAGGCTTGTCAGGTTACCGAGACCCTTGTGGAAGCGCACAGTGGAACAACGAAAATTTCTCCAGGTTGCATCATGCAGTTTCTCGGCAAATAAGTGCCTAAGCTTCTTCAGTTTGACAATCCCTCTTGGGAGACACCATATGTCTGATCCGGAAAGGTCCAACGTCAGCAGATTGGACAACTTCTCAACGGACTCTGGGAGGAACTTCACCTTTGAGCCTCGTAGGCCCAAATGGTGCAGATTGAAAAGATTACCAATAGCACTGGGAACTGTCTCAATGGGTACTCCACTTAGCTCAAGCACGGACATGTACCTGGAGTTGTCCAACACAGAGGATAAAATAGTGGAAGATGGGGTGCTCTTATCCAGGGGCAATGATGGAGCAGAGACGGTACACACCTAAAACCGACTGACCAACATCCTCATGGATTTCTCGTATTACCAGTCGACGTTCATCATTCTCCTCGAGGGATCTCCCATATTTACCAAATTACTATCTTCATATATACTGACAAAGCACTCTTCGACACAAGCCTGTTAAATATACACTTTGTTATCACATGTTTCTAGGAGGTTAGTTGGATCACTACTGGAGAACTGATCTTTGGTCGATATCAAAAAACCAGAATAGATCCGGTTGGAATAGGAACCAGGTCTAAAGATCATCTTGGTCCCAACTAAAAAGTGTAATGGGTCGTGATGATCTTTACTCCTGGTTCACACCTTCACCGGCCGTGTCAGGCTGATGCCAGGGGGCTGGGGATCTTTAGTCTTGGTTGATGTCACCAATCGAGACTATTGATCCTCACTTTAGTCCTGGTTGGTAACACAGACCGGGACTAAAGATGATTTAGATCTTTAGTCCCGGTTGATGTTATTAACCAGGACTAAAGTGATCTACCTTTTTATACTTCTTCGTCCTCCTCCAGCTCGAGCCATTACTGCCAAGAGGAGGAGGAAGAAGGGAAGTGTTGCCAAAATTTTTGATAAAATTATTTTGGTGATAATATACAAATCGGGGAGATCGAAAAGGTTAGCAAATCCATTCTCTAATAATATATGCTTAGCATATTACATTTATAGCTTTGTTTCTATAAAATATTGTCTCCAAAAAGGTTTATACAAAATGATGAGAGAGAAAATATGTTAGGCAAAATTAGGTTGATTTTGAAATTGGAAAATTTAGATACATATGTTATAAAACAGATGACCGAGGGAAAATATAGAAAACTAAGATAAAAAAATTGAAATCTAAATTAGTTTAATAAAATAGTTAGAAAAAAGTATAAATCGTTAAAGATATGTTTTCAACTTTACAAACCATAAAAAAGAATAATATGTGGGACTGTTGTAAAATTATTGTATGATTATTTGTAAAAAAAGTAGAAAACAAAGGTAATTGGAAAATATGTAATATAGCTAGAAATAATGTTCGTACAATAAGAAAATATATATGTTTAGCACTTTAATAAAAATTTAAAAATAATTGAAAACTTTTCTTCCTTCTCGTCGCCATCTTTGTAGCTCTTTTCTAGAAATTAGTTTCACTTTGAATCATGATGTTTTAAATTTTTATATGATTATTTAATTAGTTTCAATTGTGTGGATTTCGTTAGTAACATTGGACTATTTGATATATAGATGGATCGGCAATGGATGTACACCGCGGACCGACGGTCGAAAGAGTTTATTGAAGGCGTGCATTATTTTTTGAATGTGGCCAATGCTAACAAGTACAAGGGTTTCATGTGTTTTTCATGCAAAAAGTGCAGTAACCAGAAGGAGTATTCATCATCAAGAACTATTCATGCGCACTTGTTTGAATCTGGATTCATGCCTGGATATAATTGTTGGACCTCGCATGAAGAGCTAGAGGTTACAATGAAAGAAAATGAAGTAGAAGACAAGAATATTCCGGACTGGGCTCATCAATATGGTGGATTTGAAGAAAATCCGGAAGGTGAGGCGGACGGAGCTGTTGAAGATAATGACGCTGTAGATGATCTTGGTCAAATATTGCGGTACGTAAAGGACGGTTGCGAAAGTGAGAAAGAGGTCCAAAAATTGGACCGTATGTTAGCGGACCACAAAACTTCGTTGTACCCAGGTTGCGAACAGGGGCACAAAAAGTTGGGTACGACGTTGGAATTCTTGCAATGAAAGGCCAAAAATGGTGTGAGTGACAAGGCATTTGGCGAGTTATTGAAACTCGTCAAGAACATTCTTCCGGAGGGAAACGAATTGCCCGAAACAAAGTACGAAGCTAAGAAGGTGGTATGCCCTCTAGGACTAGAAGTACATAAGATACACGCATGTCCGAACGATTGTATCCTCTATCACGGTAAGGAGTACGAGAACCTAGAAGGATGCCCGGTTTGTAAAGCACTACGATACAAGATTAGACGAGATGATCCAGGTGATGTGGATGGATAACCTTCGAAGAAGAAAGTTCCTGCTAAGGTGATGTGGTATTTTCCTATAATACCACGGCTCAGGCGTTTGTTCAGGAACAAAGAGCATGCTAGCATGATACGCTGGCACGCAGAAGAACGTCAACAAGACGGGATGCTGAGACACCCCGCTGACGGGTCGCAGTGGCAAAACATCGACAGAACATTTTCAGACTTTGGAGAGGATGCCCGAAACATAAGGTTCGGTTTAAGTACAGATGGCATGAATCCATTTGAAGAGATGAGCAGTGGCCATAGCACTTGGCCTATTACCATGTGTATCTACAACCTCCCTCCTTGGCTATGCATGAACCGAAAGTACATCATGATGCCAATTATCATTCAAGACCCAAAGCAACGTGGTAACGACATTGATGTGTACCTAAGACCATTGGTTGAGGATCTGCTTCTGCTGTGGAACAAAGAAGGTGTCCCCGTGTGGGACGAGGACAAACAGGAGCAATTTAACCTACGAGCATTGCTGTTCGTGACCATTAACGATTGGCTTGCACTTAGCAACCTATCCGGACAGTCAAACAAGAGGTACAAGGCTTGCACCCATTGTATGGATGAAACTGAAAGTACGTATCTGAAACACTGCAGGAAGGTTGTTTACTTGGGCCATCGTCGATTCCTTGTTGCAACCCATCCTGTACGGAAAAAAGGCAAGCATTTCGAACAGAAGGCAGACCATCGTACTAAGCCTAAACATCGCAACGGAAAAGCCATGTTTGCTATGGTGAAAGATCTGAAAGTAGTATTTGGAAAGAGACTTGGCAGCCAACCTATAGAGAGAGAAGATGGTCACGCGGCGATGTGGAAGAAGAATTCTATTTTTTGCGAGTTACCCTATTGGGAAGTCTTAGACGTTCGGCACGCAATTGACGTGATGCACCTCAGTAAGAACCTTTGCGTCAACCTGTTAGGCTTCCTAGGTGTATATGGAAAGTCGAAAGATACACTTGAAGCACGTAATGGTCTCAAGCATATGCAACAACACGAGGACCTTCACCCGGAACTGAAGGATAAAGGAAGCCATTACTTGAGTCCTGCAAGCTACACCCTGAGCAAGAAAGGGAAGGAAAGTATGTTTGAATGCCTAGAGAGCATCAAGGTACCGTTTGGATACTCCTCGAATATAAAGAGAATAATAAGCATGAAGGAGAAGAAGTTCACAAACCTAAAGTCCCATGACTGTCACATGTTGATGACACAACTGTTTCCTGTTATAATTTGTGGTATCCTTCCTTATAATGTCCGGGGAACAATAACAAAGCTATGTGCTTTCATGAACGCAATTTCGCAAAAGATCATCGATCCAGATAGTTTAACAACCCTTCAAGATGACGTGGTCCAATGTCTCGTCAGCTTTGAGATGATCTTTCCACCGTCATTCTTCAATATAATGACGCATCTTCTATGTCACCTTGTGAAAGAGATCAGTATTCTCGGTCCTGTGTACCTACACAACATGTTTCCTTTCGAGAGGTACATGGGCGTTCTAAAGAAATACGTTCGTAACCGTTCTCGTCCGGAAGCAAGCATCGCCAAGGGTTATAGAACAAAGGAGGTCATTGAGTTCTGCGTAGAATTTATTGAAGACCTTCGTCCAATCGGGGTACCCGAATCAAGCCATGAGAAGAGACTACAGGGAAAGGGGACTTTTGGAAGGAAAGCAATAATGACTGTGGACAAGGATTTATTCCGTAAAGCACATTTCACGGTTTTGCAACAATCTTCGTTGGTGGCTCCTTACATCGAGGTACACCTAGCGATTGTTTGGTCAAAAAACATCGGCAAGTCCGATGCATGGATTACACACCATCACATCGATACTTTCCCCGCTTGGCTATGACAACATCTAATGGGTGCCGAAACCATTGACCGCCAACTAGCCTTCTTGGCAAGGGGGCCTTCTTGCTCGATATCAACATTCCAAGGATATGAAATCAATGGGTATACATTTTACACAAGAGCTCAAGACAACAAGAGCACAAACCAGAACTCTGCTATTCGTATCGACGCCATGCGATACGATGGTGCAACTAGCACGTATTACGGTGTCATCGAGGACATATGGGAACTAGACTACGGACCCCTGAAGGTACCTCTGTTTCGATGCCAATGGGTTAGGCTCACTGGTGGAGGCGTAACGATTGATGACAGTGGGATCACAACGATTGACCTAAGCAAGGTTGGATACTCAGACGAACCATTCGTCCTAGCCAACGATGTAACACACGTTTTCTACGTGAAGGACATGTCTAGCAAACCAAAGAAGGGTAAAGGACCCGATGAGCCAAAGCGCCATGTGGTTCTCCTAGGCAAAAGGAAAATCGTCGGAGTCGAGGATAAGATTAACGAAGATTACGATCAGTTTGATGGGAAACCTTCGTTCATGGTGACGATTGACCCGAGCATCCTCCTATCAAAGGAGGACACCCCTTACTCACGCAATGATCATAGCGAAGGAACATTAGTGAGGAGAAAGTACGTGAGAAAAACAGTGACATAGGTTGTTGTATGGACGACGCAAATTATTTATAATGTATTGAAGGCCATGCAAAGTTTGTGTTTTTTACTAATACAATTATATAAGGAAAACAGTAACATAGGTTGTTGTATGGACGATTGTTGGCGTAGAATTTAGACCCGCCTCGCAACCAAACGGAGATCTCCTCGGAGATCTCACTCTGCTTCGACATCCTGCAGTGATCTTCTTGTTGTCGCAAAGCTTGCGTTCTTGAGGTCCCACCAGGCGTGCAAAAAGCGTGTTGGCGTAGAATTTAGACCCGCCTCGCAACCAAACGGGTTCCACGTTTCCACGGCGGCCTGGGAGATCTGCTTAGCTCCAGTGCAGGTACAAAGGCTTGCCTAGGTGCGTATAGGGCGTGCCAGTTGATTTGATCTGCAATCAACAAGATAAACAAGCAAACCATGTTAGTAAACAATGGCCGATCGGCCGATAGGATGATGTCGCATTGTCATGACCTAGCCGATAGGGCAAAGCTATATCGGCTTACTTGTAACTGTGATAAAGTAAGATTAAAATATAGATCTAATCTCATCGGCCTTCATCAACATGTTAATGTCAATTAGCAGCATCGGCCGATGAGGGATAAAAGAGATAAGTGCACTAGCTAATATTCTAATACAAACTTGTATGAACCAATCGACTTATATAAATATATCGATCACAGACAAACCCTAAAGAGTAACCCATGATAAACACATTTATATTTGTCAATCTAATCATACAAGTGGCAAATACATATAAAAACATTATGGTAATTACATGTATTAGATAAGACCGGCTGAAACCCTGGCGCTATCCTTAATTACGATCAAAAATGGGCTTTGGGTTAGATCTCAAAACAGGACTAAGGTCGATAGCAACTCGAAGTGTGAATTGAGATTTAACACAAAGAAAATCAAGTCATCGATCGCGTTTGGGGATGGTAGATGTATTGGAAGATTTAACTAAGCATAATAATTAAACTACCGTCGGTAATAAACCCTAAAACGAGTAGTTCGCTGGCGAAGCATAATTAAAACACTTACAAAAATTATCCAAAACATGATAAACGATGATCACATCATCGAGGCTTAACGTGCCTAAAGCGACACGTTAGCCCCGACGATGTAGATCGTCGGGCATGAGTTCTTACCTCTGCTCTGGGGAAGCAAGAACTCGTCGAAATTAATCTCTTGCGAGGGTTGGCGATGCGCCGAAAATAAGTTGAACAGGATTGTGTATTGTATTGTGAGAGAGAGTTTCTATGTACAAACTACCGAGATATTTATACCGGAGATTACAACATTGTCCAGATAGGACACGATCTTATCTACAACTTAACAAACAAGTCTTTGCGGCAGACTCTTGCCATAGATTAGATCTAAACCTACTTGATTTACAAGATACAATTGCCTAAAACTGAGCCTTCTCTCTATTTGGCAACCTCCTTGAAGCTTATCTTGAGCCCAAACCAAGCACATGCTAACTCTATTAACTTTCTATCTCTGTCGGCCAACAACCACGTTGAATCCGTATCAGCCGATACGCCCTTTCTGCTAATACAACTTCCAGTCCGATACGCTTGCCGAGTCCGATACAAGACTTGGTCCGACTCCAACTTAACACTTCTTCTCTGCATCGTTTTTCTCTTTCCTCTCCAAGTAGATTACAAAAATCTGCCGTTAACACATGCCCCCAATTCCGCTTCATTATACAATGTGGTGGAATTAGCTCCTAGGAACCCATCGACTTTTTCGCTAGGGTTTATCTGAAAACCGCGTAGATTCAAATTCACAACCTCCCGCCGCCGACTTACTTGCGCCGTTCTTCATCGACCACCTACGCCTCTCAACTCTGGCGACTCCTCGGCGTCCTCAAGGCATCGACCCCTCACCAACGACCTCTCCGACCACATCAATGGCTTCCTTGCCGTTTTACACCTCCGAGATCCCCGTGGTGAGTCAACCCTTTCCAAGCTCACATTTTCATTTTTGCGCCGAGTTTTTCAAACTAGGGCTTCTACTCTTGCCCCCCGGGTCTTATCTTCCATTACTGTTTATGCGCCACAGGTCTTCAAGAACCAGATCCTAATCCCCACCAATGACAAATCACACTGGTTCCTGCTGGGCCTCATGGGCAATCCTGACCCTACTTGGCTAATCAATGCATAAACGAACATAATCCCATTCAAGCAGGTCAAACCCAATGTACCTTCATGGAAGCACACCTTCAGGTTTTGGCCGTCAAAGCTCACTAGCTTTAGAACTTGGTACAAGAGAATTGCTGCGGCCAAGCAAATCCACTGGGATGAGATAGGAATCGGCCAATGCATCACTCTATCCCTGGCCGATACCAAGAAAAATGAGCCCCTTATGTCAGCAGCCACATACTTCTGGTCCAGCAACTTAAATGCTTTTCTATTTAGACAAGGTCTGATGACCCCGACGCTGGTAGATATCAAGATGCTGACAGGATTGGATATACATTCTGAGATCAACCCCTTCAACCTCCTTATCAATAGTACCCACAAGCTGAAAACCAAGAAGATCGGAGGTTGGTCTGGATATGTAACTGAGCACATGGAAACAGGATCTGTCTCAGAAAGAGAACATGTGGCTTTTCTAACCCTGTGGCTAGAAAGATTTGTCTTTTGTGGATCAACCTGCGGCCCTACTCTGAACTGCCAACACTTAGCTCAGGCCTTGGTTGAAAAGAGACAACTTCCTCTCGGCCGATACCTCCTCGGGGCTGTCTATCGGCTGCTCCATTCTGCCACTCAAGACCTGATGCGGAAAAGAACAGTAGCACATGGGGGTCCATGGTGGTTCATCCAACTTTGGTTGACAATCTATACCAACACCATGGCTGATCGGCCTCCGCTATCAGAGTCTGCCTTCCCATCGGACTACACTGATAACGAAGATCCCTCATCCAGGAGATGCATGTCCTTTGGAGAAGCAACTTTCATATACCCTGGAGCAGACCAATCGGCCGAAGAATTATCTGCTTGGTTCGTCTGATTTTACACCGGTCCTCCATCAGCCAAGATGGACACATTTGTGTATCCTTCGGATTCCAATTTTGAGCTCCCTGTCGATCTAAATCTGGGTGAACTGAATGATGATATGGTAGCAAGAGAACTCTTCATGATCGGCATCACCCCCTGCTTGCTCCCAGTAGGCGTTTTCCAAGGCCGAAGCACCGGCCTATCCTATGAGTTCTACAACCCCATGGTAGCTGCGAGGCAATGTGGGCTTAGTCAACTTCCTATCGGCCTGCACTTCCGTCGGCTCCTAGAGAGCAGGGGTACTGTCCCATCGGCCCTAGTCATGAGCAAGGTCCTAGAAACCAGGGTACCAAATCTGGGGGATTGTGACCGATTATGGCTGAGTCCCTTCATCCACCTCACCTTCCAGTCATGGTGGCAAGAATGGACTTCCCATCTCTTCCATCAATCGGCCAGGTTCTACTTGACAGAACTGATTGATAACATCAGTCCTCAAGTCCTTGACGCCCCAACACCATCAGTCAGCAACAGCGAGCAAAAGATATCTTATGCTCTGGTATTGGCTCCATCAGGCAAGTCTGTCATGGAATCAACTATCGGCCTCACCGCTCCGAAGGTATCATCATTGCTCCAAGGGCCGATAGCCAAAGAAACTCCCAAGAGGAAAGCGCCAGTAAAAGAAAAAATTCACAAAACTGGCAAGAAACCTAGGACTGATGATCAGGCCGATCTGGACGAGCCAGACCCCTCCATGGAAGAATTCCTCGATGACCAAGTTATGGAGGAAGAGGTTGATGCAGTAGCCGCCGATCCGCCTGAAGAACAGGATCCATTGGCCAAGATTGCTAAAGAGCCATCGGCCAAGTCTACGAAGAACTCATCGGATGCAACCACAAAGATTCCACCGACCGATGACCAAGCCGATGTCGCTCAACCAAGGAGAACCAGACATGCAGTCCGCAAGGTTAATACAATCCCTTTCCCTAATTTGTGCAATCTCCTACTGCTGGTTTGCTATAACTTGATTTACTTCCCAGGTCGTCACATCGTCTTTACTCAAAGAGAGGACCCAATCGGCCCCTTTGCCAAGAACTAAAAAGCCAACCTTGCAAAGGCGTGAGCAAATCAAGGCCCGATTGAGGACACCATCTCCTTCTCCACCATCCTCTCCGATCGCTTCGATAAGAGTTAATCTTCATATTATTCCTTTGGTAACATAGATCTGATCACCATTTTCTTGCCTTCCTTCAGCCACGGGCTCCATCACCTACCCCGCATCGGCCAGCTCCCTCACCCAGCGGCTCAGGGAAACAAAAGACAGCCGGTACAAGCGCAGCCGATGCTCCATCACAGGTAAACCAGATCACTTCAAATCCCTTGCCGATTTTTGCTTGACTGGGTTAACCATGCCCTATCTTGATGTTTGTAGAACTTAGCCGATATGTTTTTCTTTGATATCGGCCAATTTCTCGACGATGAGGACAAAGAGACACCCAGCACAGCGAAGGCATCGATTTCTGAAGAGTTGAAGAACCGGCAGTCCGATATCGCCAATCGGCTAGAGGCATCGCTGGAATCGTTGGTGGAGAACAGTAATCCCGTCAGGAGCAGGGTCCAGGAAATCCAAGACCAACTACCTGAAGACCTGATGGAGATCCTGACATCAGCCATCTTCTTGGAACAGTACCACTTCAAGCTTCATAAGGCTAAAGAGAGAATCGCGGAAAGGCGGGAACATGAAGGCTTAGAATCGGCCTTGACTGCCCGCAAAGCTCAAGTCAATTCTGATAAAACTAGGTTGGATGAGCTGGCTGTTGAGCCGATCGTGTTAAACAATAGACTTGAAGAACTCCGCCGCCTCGAAGGAGACTTAGTATTGAAGCTAGAAGCCACTCGCAAGGAGATCCAAGAAGTTAAAGCTGGAATAGCTGCATCACCGAAGTCCATAGAAGACCAAACGGCGAAGCTGAAGGCATCGGCCAAATACCTTTCAACCCTGAGCAAATCCTTGAAGCCAATTCCAGGGTCAACGGCCGATGACACCCAAGCAATACAGGACATTGATCAAATCCGCCGTAAGGCCATTGCAGCTATTGAAAAATTTATAGGCTGATGTAATATATTTTTATGTCCTTCTCGTAAAAAGATAACTTCTTGTTTTGATTGATATAAATCTCATCGGCCAATCAGCCGAATCTGATCTGAACGAGACTGAAAAATCCAAGTCTGAAAAATTTTTGAGGTCCATAAAATTTCGATCTAGTAAACTTGAGGAATCTTGAAAGATATCTTGCTTGTATATATATATGCCCCCCAAATTTTGGAAGATGAGGGCTCATGTTGTAAAATTTGAACTAAGGGCGATAATGCATATCGGCCATCTAAAGACGATGTGTACCACATCGGCTATTATCATAAATCGGCTGGCAAGCCGATCATGAATCGATCCAGACGCTGGGATAGTATTTCTTTAAGTATTTGCCATTAAGAGCTCTTCCATAAACTTCTCCATCTAATCCCTTTAACAGATAAGCATTGCGAGGAACACATTGATGAATCTGAAAAGGACCTTCCCAATTAGGTGACCACTTGCCGAATTTATTATCTCTGGAACCAATCGGCAGTATCAATTTCCAAACAAGATCCTCTTCCTCAAATGACTTGGCAACAACCTTTTTGTCATAATGTCGGGCAACTCGATCTTTATCTCGCTTTATTTTTTCCAAGGCCCGCGATTGGACGTGTGCCAAATCATCTAACTCATCAACCATAAGATTGTGGTACTCATAGGCTGTCAAGTCGTCTTGCAAAGCAATCCTTCTTGAGCCGATGTTGGTCTCCCATGGCAGCACAGCTTCATGTCCATAAACGAACTGATACGGCGGCACTTGAATTGCACCATAACAAGCCATCCGATACGCCCAAAGGGAATCGGCCAGCGTGGTATGCCACCGCCTCGGCTGTTCATCGATTTTTCTCTTGATCAACTTGATTAAAGTCTTATTAGAAGCTTCTGCCTGCCCATTAGCTTGTGCATAATATGGAGAAGAATTTAACAGCTTGATGCCCATGCTGTCGGCAAACTGAACAAACTCATCGGACACGAAAATTGATCCCTGATCTGTAGTCAATGTTTGTGGTAATCCAAACCGATATATAATATGCTCTTTGACAAACTGAATTGCATCCTTGGAATCAACTTTCTTAAGAGGGATGGCCTCAACCCACTTGGTGAAGTAGTCTGTAGCCACTAAGATATATTTGTGTCCTTTACTTGATGGTGGATTGATTTGTCCGATCATGTCTATACCCCATCCTCGAAACGGCCACGGCTTTATGATTGGATGCATAGCCTATGCCGGTGCTCTCTGAATTGCTCCAAACTTTTGGCAATCTTGACATTCTTTGTAATATTTGAAACAATCCTCAAGCATTGTCGGCCAAAAATAACCAACGCGCTTCAAAAGCCATCTCATTTTATGGGCCGATTGATGGATTCCACAAATCTCTTCATGTACCTCGCTCATAACAACTTTGGCCTCTTCTAGACCTAAGCACTTAAGCAAGACACCATCAATCGTCCGATAGTATAGGTCATCATCTAACAAGACATAATGTAAGACTTTGTATTTCATCTTTCATGACACCGATTGGGAAGGGTTTCTCAAATAATCAATGATAGCAAACCTCCAATCATTGGCATCCACGGCAGCAATCTGAATTTCAACATCTTTTGCCATCGGCCGGTATCCTGATGCCCCTTGAGCTAGATCATTGGCCTCAAAATTTTGCTTCCGGGGTATATGCCTCATTGTCACCATCTTGAAAGCCTACAGCAACTCCTTGCACTCTTCATTATAAACCCTGAGAATGTCGTTCCTGCATTCATACTCCCCAGAAAGTTGATTGATGACTAACTGTGAATCGCCAATAATTTCCACGGAATCGGCCTCGACTTCTTGTAATAATTGTAAGCCCTTGAGAACAGCTTCGTATTCTGCTTGGTTGTTGGTGTAATAAGGCTTGATAGTAAATGCAAACTCGAAGCTTGCCCCTGAGGGGATATGATAACCAGGCCGATACCGCATCCATGTCTGCAAACGGATCCATCAAAATATAGTGTCCATGGCACAATGTCTGAATATGCAATTGAATCATCTCTGTGTTGAACAATGGAATCGGCCAGGGCTTGTCCTTTGATTACTTTGGCCGATTCATATCTGAGGTCAAACTCTGTTAAGGCAAAAATCCACTTCCCAATTCTCCTTTTTAAAACAGGGGCCGATAGCATATATTTCATCACATCGGCCTTGCTTACAACAATGCACTCATTAGAAAGTAAGTAATGCCTTAATTTAGTACATGAAAAATATAAGCATAGACATAATTTCTCCACCGGCGTTTACCTTGTTTCAGCATCCAACAACCTCCTACTGAGGTAGAAAATAGCCCTTTCTTTGCCATCAATGTCTTGAACCAAAACTGAGCCGATGGACTTCTCATCAGCCGCTTTTTGTTGCTTATCACCCCATAAGAACTCTTGATCGTCCTTTATCTTTAATAATGGAGTGAACGGCTCTATCCTGCCTGACAAGTTTGATATAAAACGCCGGACAAAGTTGATCTTGCCGAGCAGAGATTGTAAATTGGTCTTGTTGGTTGGAGGCTTGATATTTTTTATAGCATCAATGTTCTTCTGTGTAATCTCAATTCCTCTTTCATGGACCAAGAAACCTAAAAACTGACCGGCCGATACGCCAAAGGCACATTTGTTTGGGTTCATCTTTAAACCATATTTCCTCGCTCTTTCTAGTACCTTGTGTAAATCGGCCAAGTGCATATCATACTCTTTAGACTTCACGACGACATCATCGATGTAAACCTCAATCAGCGAGCCAATAAGATCATGAAAAATATAATTCATAGCTCTCTGATAGGTAGCTCCAGCATTTTTCAAACCGAAAGTCATAACAACCCACTCGTATAGGCCGATTGCCCCCGGACATCTGAAGGCTGTGTTGTGGATGTCTTCTACAGCCATGAAAATCTGGTTGTAACCTGTGTTCCCATCCATAAAGCTGATGATCTTGTGTCCAGATGCAGCATCAACCAGCAAATCGGCCAATGGCATAGGGTACTCATCTTTTGGTGTCGCTTTGTTTAGGTCTCTGAAGTCGATACACACCCTAAGCTTGCCGTTTTTCTTCAACACTGGAACTATATTAGAAACCCACTCCACGTAACAGCAGGGTCTGATAAAATTGGCGTCGTAAAGCCTTGTGATCTCTGCTTTGATAGCTTCGTGCATATCGACCTTAAACCTCCTAGGAGCTTGTTTAAACGACCGATAGCCTGGTTTGATAGGTAACCAATGTTCTACGATCGATCGGCTTAACCCGGGCATCTCATGATATTCCCATGCAAAACAGTCTATGAATTATTTCAAAAGATTTATCAAATTATTCTTATATTCCCTTGACAGGTTAGCACTTACATACGTCGGCCTAGGTCTATCTCCTGATCCTATATCAACCTCTTCGAGTTGATTAGCCGACGTAAAGCCTTGTCCCAATTTTCCATCTAACTCATCCACCGCATCATCTGTGTAGGGACTAGCTTGCTCATCTTGAGCAGTGGATGGCACATCTTCGTTAAAGCAACTGCTTGTCTTGGTCTTCTATCGTCTCAATGTCGCAATCAGTTAATTTGAGGAAATCGGCCTCTCAAACTCGTCCGAATAGGCAATTGATTCCCTCCATCTCCCAAACTGCGAGATCGGCATTGGCCACGTGGACTGACCGATTGGCCTGCACGATCTCGACTTGGTCCCCTTGCCATTGTATAAGGCACTGATGCATTGTCAACGGGACGCAACAATTTGCGTGGATCCAATCTCGTCCCAACAACAGGCTGTAGGAACCCTTTCCATCAAAGACAAAAAAGGTGGTAGGTATCGTCTTGTTGCCCACGGTGAGCTCCACGTTTAGCACCCCCTTCGCCTTGGATGCGTTGCCACCAAAGTCTTTTAGCACCATGTTGGTCTTGATGAGGTCTTCAGGTACTTTTTCAAGCTTCCTGAAGGTTGTATACGACATTAAGTTTACTGCCGCACCGCCATCGACCAGCATCTTCGTCATCGGCCGCCCATTGACGAATCCCTTGATGTATAACGGCCGGAGGTGCCTGTAGCTGGTGTCGGCCGGCTTGTCGAACACGGCTTGATCTGGTGACAACTGTAGCTTAGCCGAGGACTGCTCATCATCGGCTACCGCTTCATCGGCCGTCTGCACGCTGTACTCCGCTGGCAATATGAAAACCATATTAACAGAAGACGATGCTACGCCTTTACCTTTTGCAGACGCCGGAGCTTGAGTTGATTTGGAGGTGCCCTCATCGGCCTTGACCACTGCAGATTTTATCCTCCACTATTTCTTGGTCTCGGCGGGCCGATGGGCTATTGTCGCCTGCTGCTCCTGGATCTGCTCCTTCCTCCTCAATCTCTGAACCCGCCATTTTTGTGTCTTGCTAAACACGTTGCTTGGGCACCATTGGGGGTTCTGGATTTGCTCGTCGTCCTCAGTCTGACGATCATGGTGATTCGGCCCCAGCCTTTCATGTATAGACTTTCTCTGCTTGTTCGGCCGATGCACTTGTTTGCTCGAGCTGCCCTGGTGGGAGTCTTCTACATCATTACATGCAGGGCACTCTTGGATTGATGGCAACCTCATCCCTTTGTTCCAGCAGAACCGGAAAAGCTCGCACTCCTAATGAGGGTCGTAAGAATTGTATTGATCGGTGTAGTCTTGTGCTTGTTCTTCCCGCCTTCACTGGTATTTTCTAATCAGGCCTTCTGAGGTCTGATGAGGTCGCTTGCCGGTCCGATGGCCATTGCCGTCGGCCCTGTCCGCCCGCACCATGTTGACTGGGAACGGGTATCCTTCTATCTTCATCGGCCGCTTGGCTTCATCAATCTTGATCCTGCCTTGCTCGATGGCCGATTGAATCTGTTGTCTGAAGATCTTGCATTCATTGGTGTGATAGGAATATGTGTTGTGCCACTTGCAATATCTTCTCTTCTTGATTTCCTCAGCCGATGGCAGTATATGACCTACTGGCAGCTGAATCTGCTTTTCTTGTAGAAGTAGATCAAATATCTTATCGGCCTTGTTGATGTCAAAGTCGTACTTATCTTCTTTGTCACCCTTCTTGGCCCACTGGCATGTTGTCGGCTTCTTCATCCGGGCCCACTCGGCCAGATCGACATCGGCATCTTCTTCATCGTCCTCATTGGAGGCGTACTGATAGATTGTATTGATCTTCTTTGAGAACTTCTTCGCCTCCTGGAATCTTTGTTCGTGGGCCGATACTCGTTGTGTTAGCTGAGCTAGGCTGTCGAATTCTTGAGATGAGAACCTTTCTTGTATCGGCCCCAGTAGTCCTTGGAATGCCAAATCGGCCAGTTGAGAATCGGTCAGACTGAGGCTGTAACACCTATTCCTTATGTCCCTGAATCTTTGGATGCATTCTGTTACCGATTCATCAACCCATTGCCTGATGGTAGTGAGATCAGACAGTTTCATCTCTTGTACGCCGTTGTAAAAGTATCTGTGAAACTGTTTCTCTAGATCTATCCATCCTCTAATGGAATTGCAGGGTAGAGAGAAAAACCATGTAAATGCTGACCCTGACAAAGACAGAGGGAAAAACCTCACCCTCAACGCCTCTATGGCCGATGCCTCACCACACTGTGCTAGGAATCGGCTTACGTGCTCGTATGTAGAGACGTTATCTTGCCCCGAAAATTTGGAGAAGTTCGGGATCTTGAATCGGCTCGATAGTGGCACTCTGTCAAACTCCTCGGGATACGGGTGCCGATACACTGTAGAACTCTCCTTGGGCTTCAAGCCGAATTGATCTTGCATCACCTCGGCTATCATGTCGGCCTAGTATCCTGCGGGCTGGTGTGGAGGCTCCTGGTGGTAAGACTGCTGTAGGTCCTCCGGCCGATATTGCCTGGGGGAGTACGGCTGGAAGTGATGATTTATGTTCTGTGCATCGTACTGCCCTGCGGTGTACTGCTGGTAGCCTTGCGGCGCGTTGTAAGCAGCTGGTTGTGGAGGGTTACTAGGCATGGGGAATTGAGGTTGTCCGGCCAATGGCGGGTTGGCTGGAACTTGCTATATTGGCTCGACCACCAGCTGTTTCCCCTTCGTCCACTGTGCAAATTGTTCCAACGTGATGTGCTGGGGGCTTCCTCCCGCTTGCCTGGTTAGGACCAGCGGCATGGTTGACGTTGGTTGGGCCGATGGAGGTGGGATCGGCGCCGTCGGCTGTGGAGCCGTGCTCAGATCGGTCCTCAAGGTCCGATAAGCGGGGAACTTGTTTTCTGGCAGGAAAATCGGCCCTTGAGGCTTGTACTGATGAATAGAACCATCTAGGATTGATTTGACCGTATTCGTCAATGTGTTCACCAGGATCCCCGACTGGTTGACTAGCACAGAATGAACTGCGGAGTCGATGCGGTCTTGCAACGTCGGCGCGGTGTTTTCTTCAGTCTTGACAGTGTGGTCGTGTGCTACCGCCGACGTGCTGGCTCCGTCTCCAGGGCTTAGCATTACCACCTTAGATTTTTGAATGAGGGTGCCTTGCCGAGTCCTAGAGTACGTCTGCCGGTACATATTTTGAAATTGCTCGACCAGCTTGTCCATCTCAGCTTTTTGCTCTTCGTTGAGCTGGTCGACGGTCACAAAGGTGACGTTCTTCTCGGAGATCTCACTCTGCTTCGACATCCTGCAGTGATCTTCTTGTTGTCGCGAAGCTTGCGTTCTTGAGGTACCACCAGGCGTGCCAAAAGCGTGTTGACGTAGAATTTAGACCCGTCTCGCAACCAAACGGGTTCCACGTTTCCACGGCGGCCTGGGAGATCTACTTAGCTCCAGTGCAGGTCCAAAGGCTTGCCTAGGTGCATGTAGGGCGTGCCAGTTGATTTGATCTGCAATCAACAAGATAAACAAGCAAACCATGTTAGTAAACAATGGCCGATCGGCTGATAGGCCGATGTCGCATAATCATGACCTAGCCGATAGGGCAAATCTATATCGGCTTACTTGTAACTGTGATAAAGTAAGATTAAAATATAGATCTAATCTCATCGGCCTTCATCAACATGTTAATGTCAATTAGCAGCATCGGCCGATGAGGGATAAAAGAGATAAGTGCACTAGCTAATATTCTAATACAAACTTGTATGAACCAATCGACTTATATAAATATATCGATCACAGACAAACCCTAAAGAGTAACCCATGATAAACACATTTATATTTGTCAATCTAATCATACAAGTGGCAAATACATATAAAAACATTATGGTAATTACATGTATTAGATAAGACCGGCTGAAACCCTGGCGCTATCCTTAATTACGATCAAAAACGGGCTTTGGGTTAGATCTCAAAACAGGACTAAGGTCGATAGCAACTCGAAGTGTGAATTGAGATTTAACACAAAGAAAATCAAGTCATCGATCGCTTTTGGAGATGGTAGATGCATTGGAAGATTTAATCCTAAAACGAGTAGATCGCTGGTGAAGCATAATTAAAACACTTACAAAAATCATCCAAAACATGATAAACGACGATCACATCATCGAGGCTTAACGTGCCTAAAGCGACACGTTAGCCTCGACGATGTAGATCGTCGGGCATGAGTTCTTATCTCTGCTCTGGGGAAGCAAGAACTCGTCGAAATTAACCTCTTGCGAGGGTTGGCGATGCGCCGAAAATAAGTTGAACAGGATTGTGTATTGTATTGTGAGAGAGAGTTTCTATGTACAAACTATCACGATATTTATACCCGAGATTACAACATTGTCTAGATAGGATACGACCTTATGTACAACTTAACAAACAAGTCTTTGCGGCAGACTCTTGCCATAGATTAGATCTAAACCTACTTGATTTACAAGATACAATTGCCTAAAACCTAGCCTTATCTCTATTTGGCAACCTCCTTGAAGGTTATCTTGAGCCCAAACCAAGCCCATGCTAACTCTATTAACTTTCTATCTCTATTGGCCAACAACCACGTTGAATCCGTATCAGCCGATACGCCCTTTCTGCTAACACAATTTCCAGTCCGATACGCTTGCCGAGTCCGATACAAGACTTGGTCCGACTCCAACTTAACCCTTCTTCTCTGCATCGATTTCTCTTTCCTCTCCAAGTAGATTACGAAAATCTGCCGTTAACAACGATGCAAATTATTTATAATGTATTGAAGGCCATGCAATGTTTGTGTTTTTAGTAATACAATTATTTATATTTACTAATAATTTTAAACTATTTAAATTGGTCATATGCTATTAGATAATTTAATAATATTTAAATAGTATTTAAATTGGTTATATTTTAATTATATATAATTATTGAAATGTAATATCAATTTTAAACTATCTAAATTGGTCATATGTTAATTACATATATATTTTAAATGTAATAGCAATTTTAAACTATTTAAATAGGTCATATGTTATTAGATAGTTTAATACTATTTAAATAGTATTTAAATTGGTTTTATTTTAATTATATATAATTATTGAAATGTAATATTAATTTTAAACTATTTAAATAGGTCATATGTTAATTATATGTGATTATTTATATTTACTAATAATTTTAAACTATTTAAATAGGTCATATGTGATTAGATAGTTTAATACTATTTAAATAGTATTTAAATTGTTATATTTTAATTATATATCATTATTGAAATGTAATATCAATTTTAAACTATTTAAATAGGTCATATGTTAATTATATGTGATTGTTTATATTTAATAATAATTTCAAACTATTTAGATCGGGCATATGTTATTTCAATGTATCAATCTTTAGTCCCGGTTGTTAAACCTAGCCGGGACAAAAAGATATTTTGGAAACAGCGGGAAATTATATTTAGTATTGGTTGGTGGCATCAACCGGGACTAAAGATAATATCTTTAGTTCCGAGTGATTCCACCAACCGGGACTAAAGATATCTTTAGTCCCGGTTGATTCCACCAACCAGGACTAAAGATCGCGACTATAAATAGCCGTGCGCATCGTCTTCTCTGGATCCACACTTAGCCATTTCATTCTCTCAACACACGTCCTCTGCCTTTGTCGCCGCCGTCGTCTTCGTCGTCTCCGCCACCGTACTTCGTCGTCGACCTCACCGCGCCACCTGGCCGAGGTTTGCGCCAATCTCTCCTCTGTCATTGCTTGTGTCTTGTGTCGTTTCTGTCGATCACATCCGCGTGCGCGGCCGCCGCCGCCATGCATGCCACCCCGCACCACCGCCACCACCACCCGCGCCACCCGGCCGCCACCCCGCGCCACCGCCGCCGCCACCCCGCGCCACCCGGCCGGCACCCCCGCCATAGCCGCCCCGCCCCACCACACGGCCGCTGTCCCCCGCCGCCGCCACCACGGCGACCACCTTGCGCCACCGCCGCCGCCACCCCACGCCATCCGGCCGCCACCCCACGACGTCGCATGCACTCGACGTCACAGCCATCACCCCGCGAACGCGAACGATAGATCAATAGAACGTGAACGAACGTGAATGATTTGTAGAACGGTAGAACGAACATGAACGAACGAACGAACGAACGAACGAACGATAGAACGAACGACCGAACGAACGATAGAACGATAGAACGAAGGAACCATAGAATGAATGTGGGCACCCGAAAATTATACCGTCCAGTGCAATTTGTGACCACCACATAATTTTGGATTAGTGGGATCCATACATGCATAAATAGCCACTCATATCTCAATGTTCCCATGAGCACAAATTGACACCATTCAATATAAAATCCATAATGCCGAATAATGAGCAAAGGAGATATTGTTTGGACTCAGCATGCCAGTCAACTTCAGCCTGAGACATGCCCGTCAAACCACATGACGGCAGTGACCAAATGTGTTACACAGCTCAGGAGACTTGACTTAAATTGCTAAAGCTCTACAACATCTCAATTGCCCAAAATTCATACTAATGCTTAGCTAGTCCCCAGGAAAAGCGACTAGCCTTACACTTTCATCACAAGCAATTGATAAACATCACAGATGCATAAATATGGATAAAAGGACAGCAAGGTACATATTTCATAATGGGGTTCAACAGCCCATCATACAACACAAAATATAGTAGCGGAAGTTTCATAATTTCACATAAGCAAAAATAAGACCCGTGGTTTGCCAACCATCCCACAAGGGCAACCAACCGAGGTAAGAGCCAAGCTGAAAAGGCTACTTACTACCCTCACCACCCTCGGTAGGGTAGTAAGAACAATCAACCACGCCGACATCCTCGTCTGAAATTTGCAGGCATCGGGTTAAGTACAAGATTGTACTTGCAAGTCTCACACATTAATATATATACACATAAAAGAGTGGAGTATGCAAGCTTCTACCTTAAAAGATGGTATAATGGTTCAAGTTTTACATAAAGCCAATTTAATTGAGCAAGTAATAAGTTGAAAATATAGAATTTCTAAGATAGCATAATCTGAAATTTTTGGACAGCCGGCATGTAAATCTGAAATTGGATCACAAATAAGCACAACCGGTGCTCTCATCGCCATCCATGGGCTACCATTGCCCAACCATGGATTACAAACATAACTATCCCCATATCCAAGACTAAACGAACCCATTTAACCCAAGTTTGATGCTAACATAGACTGACTAACACATCAAGCGATTGTCCTGTAACCGTGGACACGGCTATTCAAATAGTTTTACTCTGATTAGAGGGGTACATCTTTACCCACACGAAATGAATAAGGATCAAATGCTTCACACGCACATAGGTGTGACCTACAAGTGATACAAGCTCATAACATGTCCTTTCGTAGTCACACCCCAACCACCTAAACCACGCCTAGGCCCCTGACGACTTAGCCACGTGTGTGTGATGTGGCTAAGGCGGGCTCACCATCGCGGGAGAAACCCCCCGTCAAAACCAGGCACATCCAGGGCACTCCAAAGGGAAAACCACCCTCATGAATGACCAGCGAAGCCTAGATGATCACAGTGCAACATAGTACTAAGTCAAGCCGTCCCATGCCCGGCGTGTGGAAGTACGTAAGGTGCTTGAATAGATGTCAACATGTTCGGTCCTTAACAACCCAGACGAGGCTACTTGCATCAGGGAAAAAACACAATCCCATCATTGCCCTATCACTCGTCCAAGTTAAAGCATGTTTTCCATATGAATCATTTAGTGAAATAATTAGATTTTATGCCCACAAATCGCAGGTAGTGAATAAGTTCAATCGATGGCTCCATCCATCGATTTTTAACACTACTAGACCTAAGCATGGCTAAGCATCAGTAAAACAATAAAACATTCCCAAGTACTTCCATCCAGAGGTTACAAGGATAAATGATAACAATGAAACAAGGAAGGATATGCAGCAATTAGGTTCTAAACAACTCTAACCAATACCGATAATTTTGGAGTAAATCAACACATGCATATATATTGTTTTGCAATCAAATCATTTTAGTAAAAATAGGGATTCCATATTCTTAGATGCTTGCCTTGCTGCTGTGAGAAATCACACTCAATCTCAGGTTCTTGCTCCACGTACTCCGGAACGTCTGAATCTACCGATAAGAGGCAATGATGCAAATAAGATTCAACTAAACATGCATATGCAACGTGCTCTATAAATCATGGCCTAATTACAGAAGGTAGAGAGTATGATAAAATGATTTTAGAAGCAAGAATCATCTCATTTACATTTATGGTTTGAGAGCTATAAAAATAACAAGTCATATACTCTGAAAATGGCATTTCTGTAATTATATATGAACTACCCTAGGTCATAACATATCCTATCATTTTCTAGTTATATTACATAAGTGCTATCATTTTTAATTAAAGGAGGATAACTCATTGGTTATAACAAAACTTGGTTCACTGCATTTGGAGTTAAAATGATTTAGTTATGAATTTTACAAATTCAACAAAAAGAAAAAGTTATTTAATCGTTAGACATATTTTAGGAGATAGTTTTGTCAAATTCTTTTCATCCAGATTAAAGGGTACATGCTTCTAGGATGAAAAGCGGTGGCTTCATAATTTTGGGATTAACCATTAATTTACTAGAGATTTTATAAGTCCTAGGTGCAAAATAAGTGTTTTTGTGTTACTCACAATTTTAGTTACATTTTCTGTACAGAATTTGGGAAAGCTTTATTTTATAAATATAAGGAGCACAAATTAAGGAATACATAGAAATTTGGTTCACGCAATTTAGATTATAAATGAATTTTCTACAAATTTTACAAGTTTTTTGTTAACTATTCCATATTTGAAATTTTAGAAATAAACATCATACTGTAAGGATCACATTTTATTTCATAGTATTAAAGTTCATAATTTTATAAACCTTCTGGAGTTGGTTTCACCTCTATTTGATTTTATATGAATTTTACAAGTTTGATATAATTTCAATTGAAAAGATAAAGATTTACTCATTTCCTTTTATATTTTCCATAACATAAATCTTTGGGTCCACATGTCAGTCTCTGGTCAATATGCAAAAAGACACCTAGGGTTCTCAGGAATCAACCCGCAGTCCCTAACACGTGCTAAAACAAAAACTATTAAGAGTCCCTGAGGTTTTTAGATATTAGTAATAAGTCCTTGGTCCCACAAGTCATACTAAGGAATCTTACAGATAAAACCTTGCAAGTTTTAAATCTTTGCTAAGCCGAATCTTTAGCATTTAATCAAGTCGGGCACACATGTCAGCGGCTCGACGCTGGGGAAATAGAGGCAGCAGCACACTGGCGACGTTCTCACCGGCGGCAGCGGCGAACGGTGGTCGATCTCCATGGGCGGCTATAAGAGAAAATGGAGAGGGACTCCTAGCGAACCTATCGGTGGTTGTCTCATGGGCTGCGATGGTCGGGATGGGTGTCGACGGTGGCGCGAGCGGCAGTGGCTTTCGGGGTGATGTGCCAACTAGAGCTACGGCTTGAATTGTGTCAATTACATGCATGCGCGCGCATCTACAAAGTCCCTGGAGACTTACCCGACACTCCCCGCGGCTTGGCGAGGGCTGGACAGTGGCAGTGACGTGAGGAACTTCCCAGCAGCGGCGGAAACAAGCAGAGAAATGGCGGCGATGATCTTCGGCCTTTGATCTGCTAAGAAGGGGAGGGGGACAACTCAAGGATCACTTAAGGATGCTCCATGAGTGAGGATTCGAAGTGGGGCTCACCGGAGAAGGGGAATTTGGTGATGGAGTCCGGCGACCGGATTTGGGGAAGAAACGGCCGATCTCCTTATCCACGACTTCGTGGTTCGATTCCTCCGGTCAGCGGCCTCCTGGGATCGAGATAAGGACGATGGCGCGGCGGTTTGGCTCAGCTTGGTCGGGGTTGGCCGGACGACGATGATGTCCAAGCGGCGGTGCTCCGGAGCTTCGGTGGGCAATACGGCGTTCCGGCGTGGTCGCTACACGACAAGAGGTGAGATCAGAGGGGATAGACTCGGCATCATATGGAGGTGACAGAACGCAGGAAGAGGAGGGATGACCGTGGCTCAATAGCGGAGGCGATAGTCGTCGTTCCCATGGCCGGCGGCGAATATATGAGTGTCGGAGAAGCTAGGCTTCCTCCCTCTCAGTTGGTTTGACATGGGGATGGAAAGAAGGACCGTGCGATGCGGCTAGGTGATGATATGGGTGAGCTCGGCGGCTGCCACGTCCCAGCCACGCGTCGAGCACCACCGGCGCCGACCTCTACCGCTCTCTGTCTCTCTGCTGGCTTGAGCGATGGAGATGTTTGAGCACAGAGGTGAAGCTAGCCCATGTGACTGTCAAGTGGGTCCAGGGCGTGGTAGGCTAAGCAAGGAGGAGAAACATGGTAGGAGATTAGGTAGATATACTGTTAGTCCAGTTTTAGTGTTTATCTCTATTTATTTTCTTTCTTCCTCCTTTATAAATCCATAACTTATTTTCTGTACATGATAAATTAATGTGGATTTTTTCTGGAGATAGATAAAAATACCTAGATTCCATTTTTCAAAGTTTCACTCAAAAATGTGAAATATTTTAAATCTGCCAAAAAGATGAAAAGGGGTATGCTGAGACATAAATTGAATTTTAAAAAGGTCAAAACTAAGTATAAAAATTCAATAAAAATTATATTAAATCCTGATAAATAATCTAGTATTTGAATAAATTATAAAATCTATACCATTCTATTCAACTAAATGCACTAATAGATGTTGGGTCAATTTGCCGACTAGGATTTTGCTTTGTTTCAAAAATTTATTAAAATGTAATGCAAATAATTAAATATGTAACCTACAAATGGAGATAAATAATCCTAAATACCTTGTACTAAATTTAGGGTTGTGACAACAAACGACTGAACGAACTATAGAACGAACAAACGAACGAACGAACGTACGGTAGATTGAACGACCGAGCGAACGATAGAATGAACGAACGAACGAAGGAACGATAGAACGAATGAACGAACGAGGGAATGAACGAATGATAGAACGAACGAAGGATAGAATATGGAAGCCGTGTGGGTACCCTGTACCCATATTCTCCACAACCATGTGTATATTTCCTCTGTGTTTATTCATTCATATGTATGTATGGAACAAATTGTATCAATGTGAGCCAACTAAAAGGAGGACTAACTTAATGGTTCAAATAAAATACATTTATTGCAGTAATAGTTTTTTAGATCACCTATATCACACATAGATCACTATAGATCACCCATATCACACGAAACCAATGTCTCTAGTCGAATATGACCGAATGACGGAACGTGACCGAGATATGCAGATATGCATATATGTTTTCAATGCAGATATGTAAGCATGATGCGTAGATTAATCATAGATGTACCAAATTGTTTGCAACAGATTAATCATATATGTGTTTTCAATCATAGATGTACCAGATTAATCATAACTGTGTTTTCAATGTACATTGTTAATGGTATAAGTAACCTCCGTTTTGTTTGCAATAGTTTTCATGTTTTCACGTGGATACACTGAATATAATATTGCACATCTTTTTACATTTTCCAATAGTAATTTAATTTTTTGTCTAATTTTTTTCTAATAGCTGCTGACCGCCATCATTGCTCAAGCTTAAGTGGCCCCAATAACTCCAAGCAAAACTAAGGCAAGTTTCATTAATTCCCTGGTGTGTGTGTATATATATGACATATGCACGTAGGTTGCATGTATAACAATGAATTAACTGGTCATCGTACGTATTTCTCAACAATGTCAACATATGTATAACAATATACTCTTAGTTGATGTGTACCTCATAATGTTACGAATAGATGGCAGATCGTGATGATGAACAGATCCTCATGGATGAGATCGCAGAGGGCAACAGCCAATATTAGGCGGATGAGGAGCCAGAGGACCCCAACAAATACCTGAACAAGGAGGGAAACGAGGGCACAAACCAATAGGAAAGTGAAAGGCAACCGGCCATTGGAGAGAAGAGGGCACGCGGACAACGGGGTGCCGCAAGGAAGCTAGAGGGCAGGCACATTATTAGTGAAGTGGCCCGAGACGGCAAACCAGTAGCCCCAGCCGGTATACTACGAAAGTTTGTGGGACACAGTGATTGGGTTGTGAGGGATCCCGTGCCCATTAGCACAGTTCACTGGAGTCAAACAAGGTAAGCAGAGGATGACGAAAGTTATCTTCCAGATACGGAGAAAGCTATGCTGTGGACCACCATGCTTGAGACCTTCACGGTCCCTGAGGCAGATTAGCCAAGATTGAAAGAATGGGCGATGAAGAAAATGGCTGAACAGTCCCAAAAGTACAAGTCAGCTCTGTACAAGAAATACGTCATGAAGGGTCTGACACCTAATTTCGACAAATTAACCAAGCTGAGGGATCATTGGGATGCGTTTGTCACATACAAGACTTCCGAACACGGGCAAACGCAAATAGCAAAGAATAAAGCCAATGCCGCTAAGAAGCAGTACCATCACCGGCTAGGGTCAGGTGGCTATAAGAAGGCAATCCCCAAGTGGGATGAACTGGAAGCCGGGTTGATTGGAAAGGGTATTGAGCCGGCCACAACGAACTGGCCTGAACGTTCCAGAAATTTGTACTATGCTCATGGTGGAACGCTCGATCCCACTGATGGCTCCCTTGTATTCGGCGATGCGATCCGCTAAGCAGCTAGCCGACTTATGAAAGCAGTGGAGGCATCTGCTCAGGGAACATTCCATCTTGACAAAGAGAAGGATGAGCTTACGCTCGCACTATAGAATCCCGAGCATCCAGGACAAACACGAGGAAAAGGCGTGGTTGCATGGAAATATGGATTTCAAGAGGACAGACACACTTACAAGAGTCGGATAAGGAGCAAGAGGGATATCGAGGCAAAATTAAGATATCTCAAGGAGAGGGTCGCCCTGCAGGACATACGGATGCAAGAGGAGGTCGAACGACGGGTAGACCAACGCCTGGCGAAACAACAGAGCCAGCAAATGGTGTAGCCGTATGCCCCTCCAATCATGGTGAGCCCCTCAGGCAATCGCAGCAGCTGTGCTTCTACAGGGCAAGCAGGAGAACAGGGCATGGAAGGTGTAGTAGGGCCAGCTCACGGTGACCCATCGTACCCCGTAGATGAAATCACGTGGTGGACACCTTGTGAGCTGCACAGTCCCTTCAAGAACATATCACTCAAGGTATGCTCGTAGTTTTATGATATATGTCTTGTAAATTGCATAACCGGTGGTGCATGCATCTGTTAATTACTAAGTAACCTTGATTCTCGTGAAGGTGGCGTCGGGCATGGCCATACCAGTCGACCCTTCAGGGACATATCATTGCAGACCGATTCCACCTGGGTACTCAAAGTTCGAGGTTGAATTGGTGGAACGAGTGTTCGACGATCTCGAGCTGGACATCCCCGGAGGAGACGGGGAGACAAAACTAGGAGACACAGCTCATGCCATTATACTATGGTGCAAGCGGCACATCGTGTTTCCCGGGCGAGCAGCGGCGTCTTCTCCTCCGTCTCCTCTGCCTGCAACCTCTCCTTCACCTACACCGGCTCCTTCGCCTGCACCGTCATCGTCTGCTCCGCCTTCACGACCTAAAAAGTCGTGCCCACTTCGTCCCGTGTTGTCAAAGTCCACACCACAAAGAAAGAAGCCAAGACTTGACGAGCCAAAACTCCCCGCTCTCAAGAAAAGGGCGTACGACCGCACTCCCGAGGAGAATGAGGAGGTCGTATGAGCAGAAGTGAAGGCGTTCTTCGAGGCACGGAAACCACCAAAGAAGATTCCTATAGATCCGGCTGCTAAGAAGTTCTTTTAGAAGATAAGCGAACCGGTCAAGAGGCTTTACTTTCGGATTATGACCGGTTGGTGATGAAGTCGTATAAGAAACAAAGAGGAAAGGCCAAAGAAGTGCCTCAGCTCGGTAAGCAGCCAAAACAATCGGTTGAGCCGTTGCTACCACCCGGTGAAGAGGAGCTGAGGCAATGGATGAAAGAGACGGTTTTGAACAGGGAGCAACTGGTGGCAGACGCACCAATAACCATGGCGACAGAAGCCGATTTGAAATATAAATTTAAACTCAGTGAACCGCTTGTCAAGCCTGGTCAGGTGAACACTCTCTCTACACAAATGCACTGATTCCATCAATGGTATATGAAACTTTTATCCAAAGGTAGAATGATGGTTGGAGCGAGGATAGGAAACACAGATTACTATCAAGGAGATGATGTTCTGTGGATCAACTTCGAGAATGTATTCGATGTATACCAACTAGACGCTCTCGATGTCTCCATTCTCAGCTACTGGGTTTTGTAAATATCATTTTAGCAAACTTTATTTTGTTCCTTAGCTCCTTCTATGTACCATTCGATGGTTACACTGTGCCGATAAGACTGATGCAAATTCCTTTATCTTTTGTAGAATGGAGATTCAATCATGCCATAGGCAGGGGATTTACAATATTGGATTCATGGACCCCCGCAAAGTCAATGACGTAATGATACGGGACTTTGAGAAAGATACAGAGGACAATATTGTTCATTTCCTGGTGCAGCGGCATTATAAGACCACATACTATTACCCTACAACACAGAGTGAGTTTTAACTGTCTTTCAAATTTGTACCAACTTCCTCCTCGTACTCATACCGTCACATATATATCGTCTGACTCAATTTGCAGATTTCACTGGGTCCTTTTCCTCTTCGACCTTGAACTATGCAAAGTCCATGTCTATGGCTCAATGGATAAACCAGAGTCTACTTTCACCAAGATTTTTGAAGTGATAGACAGGTAATGCCATCTATTCAACTGTCATTAATTATGAACACTGCTATTGGTACTGTGCACATCTCCGATATTTAATCATAGCTTCCAACTGTACATAGGGCATAGGCAAAGTTCTGTACATTGGTCCGCGGGGTTTGGAAAGACAAGCTTGGTAGGAGGTTTAATTTTTCGGTGAGTACATGCTCCAAGATGGTTTTAATCATTAATTGATTCTAGAAATAATTAGTACATTAAATCTCTCGTCGTTTCTCCATAAGTATGCAAAACAGGAGCAGGGGAATAATTTGTGCAGCTACTACGTCGGCGAATATACTCACGCACTTGTACACCAAATCAACAGTGACAAGGATCTGGAAGTACGTACAAATTATTGATATATTATATCCCGATTTCTTATTGACTTCATATACTTATATCTCAATTTTTTTTCAAATGATAGATTATTTACATGAGAGAAAAACTATCCAACGAAGAATTTATCAAGGCTGTTCCAGAACAACTGATGGGATTTATCAATGAACAAATAATTGATCCCGTGGGAGAATTCCACTACGATGGAAGATCTATTGATCATCATCCCATGGATAACATGTCTTAGGTTTCTTCGTAATATACAATAGAACATTATAATTAACAAAGGATTGTAATATATGTATATATTCAGATGTGCATTCATGTACTTATGTGTGTGAGTATATTTCGGTAATATAAGTATATATTTACTTGAGTGCATATATGTAGGAAATATATATATGTGTAAAACATGTATTTATACATATACATATATATATATATGCATATTGCATATATATATATATAAATACATATATTACATATATACACATATTATATATACATATATATAATGCCTATATATGTATTTATACATATATATGCATAATATATAAACAAGCAGCTGGCAGAACCAACACTTGTTTTTTTTTAAAAAAAATATCATTAGTCCCGGTTGGTAACACCAACCGGGACTAAAGATGGCTGAGCCAGCAATGTGGCGCAACCATCTTTAGTCCCGGACGTGGCGCAGCCATCTTTAGTCCCAGTTGGTGTTACTAACCGGGACTAAAGATGGCTCCACCCGAGACTAAAGATGGACATCTTTAGTCCCAGATTCGTAGTCCCGGTTGCATAACCGGGACTAGAGGAGGTTACGAACCGGGGTTAAAAACCCCATCTCCACTAGTGGATAGATTACTTGGTACTGGTTAGGGTTTATCCTGTAGCTTCTTATCTAGTGTAAATCTCATATTGTTGTAACAACCATGACAAAGGTGATTTCTACCCTATATAACATGCAGGCGAGCCCGAGGCAAAGAGCATCGTTTTCATCTAGTTTTCACAAGGTATCAGATCTTTTTCCCTCCACTTCGATCTAATCTCCATAGCCATGACTTCGTCATCCTCTGTCCCAACACCGTCGCTCAATGGGCAGACGGTTTTCGAAAAGCTTACCAAGATCAACCATGTGTTGTGGAAGGCTCAAGTTCTCGGCACTCTGAGAGGAGCTCAAATGGGGAGGGGGGAGGAGGGGGTTCCTCGATGGTGAAACCGTCGCTTCGCCGGGACGAGAAGGAGGTCACCAAAAAGGTGCCGAATCACGCACACTCGGTGTGGATTACGCACGAAAAACAAGTGCTAAGTTACCTCTTGTCCTTGCTCTTGCAGGAACTGTTAACTTAGGTGGTGACACTCATTAGGGCATCAGATGTGTGGGCGGCCATAGAAGCAACCTTCTCGTCCTAGTCCAGAGCCCGTGTACTCAACACCTGCATGGCTCTCTCCACCACCATAAAGGGCAACAAAAGTATTACCGAATATGTAAGTAAGATGAAATCTTTGGCTGATGAAATAGCTACCGCAGGAAAGCCACTAGATGATGAGGATCTAATCTCATACACCCTCGCCGGCCTCGACTACGACTACAACCCACTTTCCTCCTCCGCAACAATCCGAGTGGATCCTATGACTGTTGTCGACCTCTATGCGCTGCTCCTAGGGTTCGAGGAGCGCATGGAACTTCTTCAAGGTGACTTGTAGTCCTCCGCCAACTCCATGTCGCGTGGAGGGCGCAGCGGTGGCGGCGGGCATGATGGATGCGGGCACGGGCGTGGAGGCAACAACAGAGGTTGCAGCAACGGTTGCGGCAACAAGCCTACCTATCAGCTCTGCGACAAGATCGGTCACACTGTTGTCATGTGCTGCAAGAGGTTTGACACCTCCTACACCGGCGAAGAGAAGATTGTCGGGGCAGCTACCTCGTCTTATGGAGTGGAGACAAACTGGTACCTTGACACAGGTGCCAAGATCACATTACCGGCGAGCTAGAGAAGCTCTCGATAAAGAAGTACACCGGATCCGATCAAGTCCACACAACAAATGGCTCAAGTATGGACATTAATCATATAGGTCATGCATTAGTTCGTTCCCTAGATCGTGATCTTCATCTAAGAAACATCTTACATATACCCAAAGCTCAAAAAAAATCTAGTTTCTGTTTATCGCTTTCTTAGAGATAATCATGCCTTTATGGAAACTTATCCTTTTATTTTCTTCATCAAGGATCTGGCAACGAAGAGGCTTCTCCTTCAAGACAAATGTAGAGGAGGTCTCTTGTTGGTGATATGCCCTAGAGGCAATCATAGAGATGATTGTATCACGTACTATGTTTAAATCTTTATTATACGTTGTTCCTTGAAATAGATAACTTATTATTGATTAATGAATATGTGATTTGGTCATGAGACTATTTATGTTGTATGTTACTATTTCTAAAAGATATCATATATGGAATAAATATGGTTCAATGATCAGCACATTCATTGATTGATGATCATGTCTTATGGATCATGGTATGGAGATACCAAATTAATAATGTGGACACATGTTGGAGAACATGTTGTTGGTTAGACCCAACATGAGACACTGCAAGAGCTATATGTGATGTGCTATCGGTGATCTCATATTAGTGTTGGTGTAGAATCCTTAGACCTGAGATTATCATCGTTCCCAACATGTGTAGTAGCTTGCTTAGGGGCTCCCAAACACTACTCCGTCACTGGGTAGTTATAAAAGTAGTCTTCGGGCATGCTATAAAACATGTACTGGGATATGAATAATCAAAATGGGATTTGCCCCTCCCTTGGAGAGATATCTCTGGGCCCCTCAATGTTATAGATTATGGAAGTGCATGGCCATACCAAAAGTGATTGAGGAGTCAATCGCAGGTTAAATAATCTATTACAGGATCGAGTAAATGATTGAGCTATTAAAGGATGGCACATATCTAGTCTTGAGCTTAATCGATATCGTGAGGCAAAATGGTTCATACAAGTATACACTAGAGGTTCAGCCGATATGATCTTTGTGTATGTCCGGTGGGTCAATATGTTCTGCTAGGGGCCGCTATTAAAACGTAGACCGAAAAGAAGTTTTCGGGTTGTAGCTGAGTGTATATGAACCTACATGGTAGCACACTTAACAGGCCGGAATAAAGGCATTGGATGGAGATCCAATATATGCTCAATTCGGATAGAGATCCGAGTAGGACTCCTATGGGCCTCGAAGGCCCAGTTATGAATCCTATATATATATTGTTCAGGTGATGAGGCTGGTCATTAGAGAGAAACCCTAGCCATCACTCCCCTCCAGAGCAAAACCCTAGCCGCGCACGGGCGCTAGCACGTCCATGCGACGCGTTCCATCCCTGGACGTGTGGATACCAGTAGAGGCGCCACTGGTCTGCGGTGCTGATCGGCGTGAGAGCACGGCGGGGCGTACGCACGAGGAGGAGAAGGTCGAGCTGCTACGATCTGCTACTTCCTCTACATCAACGCGCGCTATGTCACCAATGTTCCTTCGGCTTCTTAGCACTTAGTTCTGCTGCATAGCACGTCGAGTGGTAACGATCTATGATCTCATACTTGCATGGTTCCTGGTTTACGCAATAGAAAACTTTTGACTTATGCTATCGTAGCCTATGCGTCTCCCAACACCTATATCCCCTTCCATCTATTCACTCCAATCCCTGGATAAACAAGCTCACAGAGTCGTCAAGCTATCGTCGGCTAGGTGGCATAACCGCCTTGGCCACCCTTCTTTTGCTATAGTCAATAAGGTCATTAGCCAAAATAATCTCCCTGTAAGTTCTGAGTCTATCAGGCATCGGTGTGTGATGCCTGCGAACAGGTCATCAGTTGCCCTATCAAAGGTCGACTAGTTTGTCTTCTGCTCCAATAGATTTAATATATTCGGATGTTTAGGTCCTGCACCGAATTCTATTGGCAATAAAAGTTATTATGTGAGCTTCATAGATGACTATAGCAAACATGTTTTGATCTATCTTCTCAAGCATAAGTCCGAAGTGTTTGAAAAATTTCGTGACTTCCAAAACTTGGTTGAGTGCCTCCTTGAGCATAAGATCAAAGCTGTTCAAACNATTGGGGGGTGGGGGTGGGGGCGGGGGTTGGGGAGTATCAAAGACTCAACTCCTTCTTCCAATGAATTGGCATAGATCGCCACGTGTCTTGCCCACACACACATCAATAGAACGGCTCGGTCGAAAGGAAGCACCACCACATTGTTGATGTAGGATTATTGTCTCTCTTAGCTCATGCATCCATGCCTCTCAAGTTTTGGGATGAGGCATTTGTCACAACAACCTATCTCATCAACCATATACCCAATAAGGTCATCAATTATGAAACACCTCTTGAACGCCTATTATATATCAAGCCCAACTGTGAATCTCTTCTCACTTTTGGCTGTGCATGCTGGCCAAACCTTCGGCCTTATAATACCCACAAGTTAGCCTTCCAATCCAAACAGTGTGTGTTCTTGGGCTATAGCTTAATTCACAAAGGCTTGAAGTGCCTAGATCCCTCTACTGGCCGAGTTTCCATATCCCGTGATGTTACCTTTGATGCAGGTGTATGCTTTAGCTACTCTTCACGCTAATGCCGCTGCCAAACTCTGTGCTGAGATCCTCCTTTTAACCCCTAATCTCCATCAGTTCTCATCATTTGATTCAGGGGGCGAACATGCTGATCTATGATTAATCGTCCTAACCATGCTACTAATCAAAATGGTGAGACTACTGTCGGTGCAGGAACACAAGAGCCAAATTCTGGAGAAAATCTTGGCTCAAATGGTGCCAGAACACGGGAGAATGGTCATGATTTTATGCAGGGGACGCTAGGGCACTCCAGCGTGGATTGTTAAGCTCCTGGTGCAGGCTCCGGCGTGGAGAACGATGCAGATTCGCCTACGTCTGCGTCGTCACGGTCGCATGCTAGTCCCAATCATTCGTCCGGGACTGCAGCGATCATCCTGGTTGGCTCCAGTGGAAATCGAGGTGAATCCACCTCACATTCTTCCCTGTAGGAATCTGTGCAAGCTGCAGCTAGCGAGTGGATCCTTCTGTGGCTAGATTGGATACCTCAGCTGATTTATCTGCATCTGAAGCCGCTATTGACATGGAGGGCTCACAAACAGGACACAGAAGATTCTCAGGAATCAACCTCCACAACATCTACACTATCAGAGAAGAAGATGCTCCTCTGAGGCCAATTACTCGCTCTTAGCATGGTATAAGGAAACCTAAAGAATATACTAATGGTACTGTTAGGTACACTTTTTTAACAGTCTGGTGAACCCTCTAGTTTGCAAAAGCTATTAGTAATACAAATAGGAATATGCTATGGATAAAGAGTTTAATGCTCTTTTACATAATAGAACCGGCACCTAGTCCCTCCAACTCAAGGAAAAAATGTGATTGATTGCAAGTGGATGTATGAAATTAAGAGGAAGGCTGATGGGATGATCAACAGGTATAAAGCTATGCTAGTTGCAAAAGGGTTCAAACAAAGATATGATATTGATTATGAAGATACATTTAGTTCTTTAGTTAAGGCTGCTACTAATAGACTTCTATTATCAGTTGCAGTGTCTAAGGGTTGGAGTTTGAGGCAGTTAGATGTACAGAATGCATTCTTGCATGGATATTTGGAGGAAGAAGTGTACATGAGATAGCCTCTTGGTTATGAAGATAAAAAAGTTCCACGGTATCTCTGCAAACTAGACAAGGCACTGTATGGACTCAACCAGGCCCCAAGAGTTTGGTATTCACGTTTATGTAAGAAACTGCAAGAGCTTAATTTTGTTCCAAGACTGACACATCTTTGTTTCTCTATAACAAAGGGGGACATACAATTTTTGTACTACTATATGTTGATGATATTATTGTTGCTAGCTCATCTCCTCAGGCTACTGAAGCTTTGCTCAATGATCTTGAGAGAGACTTTGCCCTAAAAGACTTGGGAGAACTTCACTACTTCTTGGGGATAGAGGTAAAGCGGTCAAGAGAATGTTTACTCCTGACTCAAGAGAGGTATGCTACAGAAATTCTGAAGCGTGTGGGAATGTTTAACTGTAAACCAGTAAATACTCCTCTTTCAACTTCAGAGAAACTGTCCGTAAATCAAGAAAGTGTTTTGAGACAAAGTGATTCTACACAGTACCGAAGTATAGTGGATTCATTGCAATGTTTGACTTTAACACGGCCTGATATATCTTTTTCGATTAATAAAGTGTGCCAGTACTTGCAGCAGCCCACTACAAATCATTGGAGTGCAGTGAAAAGAATACTTCGGTATTTACAGGGAACTTTGAATCTTGGATTGAAGATAGGTAGATCTCCTTCTGGTTTAATTGGTGCATTTGTGGATGCTGATTGGACCAGATATGTTGGCGGTCTATGGGAGTTTTGCAGTGTTTCTTGGATCAAATCTTATTTCTTGGAGCGCCAGGAAACAAGCTACAGTATCAAGGTCCAGTACAGAGGCAGAGTACAAAGCTTTAGCAAATGCAGTGGCTGAAGTTATGTGGGTAAGAAAATTGTTGAATGAAATTTGTAGTGCACAACCTTAAGCATCTAGGTTGTGTGTGGTAATTTAGGTATGACTTATTTGTCCGCAAATCCTATATTTCATGCAAGAACGAAGCATATATATAGAAATAGACTTTCATTTTGTTCGAGAACAAGTAGCACATAAGCTATTGGATGTTTGGTTTATTTCAACATATAATCGGATTGCTGATGGATTCACCAAGTCCCTTCCAGTTCAACGTCTTCAGATGTTTAGGAACAATCTTAACTTGGATAAGTTATGATTGAGGAGGGGTGTTAAAGATATGTTTTGTTATCACATGTTTCTAGGACGTTAGTTGGATAGATTACTTTGTACCGGTTAGGGTTTATCCTGGTTTCTTATCTGGTGTAAATCTCATATTGTTGTAATAACCACGGCAGAGGTGATTTCTGCCCTATATAACATAGAGCGAGCCTGAGACAAAGGCACTACTACAAAAACCTTCATAGGAACCGGCCTTATAGGTGCCGGTTCATTTAAAACCGGCACCTATGGGCCTTTTCCCACCTCCCACGGTGAAAAAATAAAGAACCGATACTTTTAAACACAATAGGTACCGGTTCTTCAGAAAAAACCAGGACCAATACTATAGGTACCGGTTTTTAAAAATAACCGGCACCTATAATATATGATAGGTACCGGTTTTCTAAAGAACAGGCACCTATAATATATTATAGGTGCCGGTTTTTTTAAAAAACCGACACCCATTAGAAACCGAGCCGAACCGATCGATAAGCCGAGCTGAGCCAATCAGCCGGCACTGCATATATAACCCGGCCAGCCTTATCCTCCTTCGTTTCCCCCTCCTGGCCTCCTCCCTTTCGCTCTTCTCTCCCTCTCTAGCGGCAGGCGGCGGCACCCGGGGGCGGCGGGCGACGGCGGCGCGTGCACTCCCTTCTGCCTGATCCGGTGGGAGGGGAGGCGGCAGGCGGCGTTGCCCGAGGAGAGGCGGCGGGTGGCAGGCGGCAGAGGCGCCTTTCCCTCCGCCAAATCCGGCGGGAGGGGAGGCGGCAGGCGGCGGTGGCCGAGGGGGAGGCGGTAGGCGGCGGTGCCCGAGGAGAGGCGGCGGGCGGCGGGTGACAAAGGCGCCTTCCCCTCCGCCAGATCCGGCGGGAGGGGAGGCGGCAGGCGGCGGTGGCCGAGGGGAGGCAACAGGCGACAGTGCCAGAGGAGAGGCGTCTTCCCCTCCGCCAGATCCGACGGGAGGGGAGGCTGCACGCGGCGATGGCCGAGGGGGAGACGGCAGGCGGCGATGCCCGAGGAGAGGCGGCGGGTGGCGGGCGGCAGAGGCGCCTTCCCCTCCACCAGATCCGGCGCGAGGGGAGGCTGCAGGCGGCAGTGGCCGAGAGGGAGGCGCCTTTCCCTCCGCCAGATCCCGTAGGAGGGGAGGCGGCAGGAGGCGGCGCCCAAGGTGAGTTCGGCTCGATTCGAGCCGACTCTTTTTTTTGGCTCGTGAGAATGTATAGGTGCCTGTTCTATAGGGTTCATAGGTGCCGGTATGTTCTATTGGTGCCGATCAATTGGTGCCGGATGAAAATCCGGCACCTACAAACCCTTGCAAACCGACACCAATCTCATATTCTGTAGTAATGAGGGCATTGTTCTTATCTAGTTTTCACAAAGTCAACCGCCAGGTCACGCACAATATCATGCATTTTGAATCTTCTTATCCTACCAAATGATTCCTAGAACCAGTTGCAGCATGTTCATGTGAACCAACTCTTTTTAGGTAGCCTTGTGCCACTTCCTCCAGTGTGCTTTCACCCTTCTTCACAATGAAACCCTCCGCCACCCATAGCCATGCAAGTTTCTTTCTTCAGGAACAAACTTCCCAGAGGAAACAACTTTTCAGGTAAGAAGGAAGGTATATGAAGCTCAAGAGTAGTACAGTCCTGACATGATCATAGCCTTGGATTGTTGGTTATCTCCCAGCTGAGCTGATCATTAATCCGTTTCCATTTTGTTGGTGATATGCCCTAGAGGCAATCATAGAGATGATCGTATCACGTACTATGTTTACATCTTTGTTATATGTTGTTCCTTGATATAGATAACTTATTATTGATCAATGAATATGTGATTCGTTCATGAGGCTATTTATGTTGTATGTTACTATTTCTAAAGGGTCCCTGATCAAATATCATATATGGAACAAATATGGTTCAATGATCAGCGCATTTATTTATTGATGATCATGTCTCATGGATCATGGTATGGAGATATCAAATTAATAATATGGACACATGTTGGAGAACATGTTGTTGGATAGACCCAACATGAGATATTGCAAGAGCTATATGTGATGTGTTATCAGTGATCTCATATTAGTGTTGGTGTAGAATCCTTAGACCTGAAATTATCATTATTCCCAACATGTGTAGTAGCTTGCTTAGGGCTGCTAAACACTACTCCGTAACTGGGTAGTTATAAAAGTAGTCCTCGGGCATGCTATAAAACATGTACTGGGATATGAATAATCAAGATGAGATTTGCCCCTCCTTGAAGAGATATCTCTGGGCCCCTCGATGTTATAGATTATGGAAGTGCATGGCCATGTCAAAAGTGATTGAGGAGCCAATCACAGGTTAAATAATCTATTACAAGATCGAGTGAATGATTGAGCTATTAAAGGATGGCACATATCTAGTCTTGAGCTTAATCGATATCGTGAGGCAAAGGGGTTAATACAAGTATACACTAGAGGTTCAGCCGATATGATCTTTATGTATGCCCGGTGGGTCAATATGTTCTGCTAGGGGCCGCTGCTGACACGTGGACCGAAAAGGAGTTTTTAGGTTGCAGCTGAGTGTACATGAGCTTACAGGGTTGCACACTTAACGGGACGGAATAAAGGGATTGGATAGAAATCCAATATTTGCTCAATTCGGATAGGGATCCGAGTAGGACTCCTATGGGCCTAGAAGGTCCAGTTATGGATCCTATATGTGAGCCCCCGGTTTTTATATCGGAAACCCCATGTGTATTACAATACCATTCCCTGGATCAGTAGATGGTACACACATGGTACAGTTGTATATCACAAGCTGACATCGTCATACGGGTCTTACAATCTATTAATAATACAAGGATAGCCCAATTGGGGTCCAAATAGACCAAGCATGGTCAACAACAATACAAAATACCAACACAAATAAATGAGGTAGCGGAAGCGAAGCAGCGGCGGTCCATTTTATCCCACACGCATCGACTGGTGAACCTAGGTCCCTATTCCATCGTCCTTGGTAACTCCTTGCCAGCATAGCACATGCACAGATCGACACCAACACCTTTTTCTAAAAAAAATTTAAATAAGCAAGAGTGAGTACCAACCGTACTCAGCAAGCCACCACTACAGAATGCATATAATGTTCATAGGGGTTCAAGGATGGCTTGGTTTATTTGCATAAAGTTAGTTTTCACAAATTATTTCACAAACCTATGCCATAACAGTTTTAACTGAAAACCACGTTAAGTTGAAGTTGTCATTAACCTGCAAGGGTTCATCCACCTTCCCCAAGCCTCGCTTGGTCCGGTTTACCCTCGCATCCAATTTCCACAGTTTTAATCACTACGACCTTTTTGCACATCAGGCAAGGTCACACCTTCCATACCCATCATATTTTAAGCAATATTACAAATTGACGAGGCTAGTCAAGAGTTACACAAGTCCCGGCGCTCATTAACCGCGAGCACGGCTATTCGAATAGTTTAATTTACTCACACTGCAGTGGATGTACGCTTTTAATCCCACACTCCGTGATGCACCCAACACATGAGACTTGTCACGGCCCGGTTTTTCAGTTACCCTCGCATGACGGCACCCGCTCCAAGGACTATGAATCCCCATTGCACCCCCAGCGCCACATTCCTACCTCGAGCCGGTTGTGAGAGGAGTCCTGGCGCTCCCAAGATTGAAGGTTACATTATACATATATAAAGCTTGACGTCATTAAACCACACACTTCCACATTTCCATACCGATATCCAGAACCTACCATGTCTGGGGTGCCACCCCACGAGAATAACCTAGTCCACCGGGTCTATCCCCACTCAAGAAGTGTGGTCGTACTCGGTTCGTTTCTTGCTTAACTTCTTGACTCGGTCCTTAACTGACCAGGGTCGGCGGCTTACCGTTCCCAGAACCACCCATATTCTATCCGTGCCGCCCCGGTCGAAATCACTTTTGTTTAATTAAGTTTTTGGGTTTTCACAAAGGTTTTCATGCTTGTGGGTGGCGCTTATGTCTCCACCCGATCTATATCAATCACTCCCATCGAGTGATCAGTATAACCACATCCACATATCACACATATGGAGTGTATAACGTCTATGTAAGCAGGGCTAAGCAGTGAGTAAATAATCACGCGTAAAGTAATATACTCAGGTAACAAAGGTGTGTAAATACATAAGGATAAACAATATCAAAGGTAAGGCTTAAGCAAATGTAGGTACGCATTTTATAATTAGCATGCAATTTTATTTGTAATCAACACATTTATAAAAATAGGATCAACATGTTTGAGGAAGGGGGCGTAGTGACTTGCCTTGCTTTTAGGTTCCTATATCTTCCAACAATCCCGCGTCAGTAGAATTTTTGGATCATCCTCTACGCGATCGAAAAGAGAAAAACATCCAAAACCCTATAAAGCAGATAATAACTATTATAAACTAATTGTGCCATTAGATAGATCTCATTTTTAGAGAAATTATGTAAGTTGAACGGAGTCAATCGGACTTATGGTTGAGGAGATATGAATTTTGGAAGATTAATGGATTTTCTGAAATGTGAAAAATAAATTTATTAAATTGGAAAGGAATATTCCCAAGAATATTCTTTTGGCTGTGAAGTAAGAGGGAGGCAATGTGGACTTGGTTTTGGAAGGGCTTGGGCTTTAGCCCAGAGATGAAGGAGGTCGGCTAGGGAGTTAATGTAGACTTTTTAGTCGGCAGCCCAATGGATGGGTAGGCAGGTTGTGTAGACTTCTATAAGGGACTTCATGGGCTTGGTCCGAGGAAGCAGAGGTAGGTTACATGGACTTATGGATATAATATCAGGTCGGCTGGCCCAATGAAGTTGAGGGACATCATGTAGACTTGTAGGGATTTTCATGGGCTTAGCCCGACATCGTGAGGGAGGCAATATAGACTTTCTCAAAGTCTACGGTCAAAGTGGGGCCCGCGGGAAGAGAATAAAATGTGGGGCCCACTAGTGGGTCGTACCCTCTTTTCCTTTTCCTTTTCTTTTTCTTCCCTTCTCCTTTTTCTCTCTCCTTCTTCTCTCCTTCTTCTTTTCTCCTGCTTTCTCTGTCGCATGCCGTGAGGAGAGGCCGAGCGGGCGGGGCGCCAGCGGCAGCGCGGCCGGGAGGCCGGGCGACGGCGGGCGCGCGGCACGGGCGCGGCGCGGCGCCGGCCATGGCGCTCGGCTGGGAGCGGCGGCGCGGCTTGGCCAGGGCGTGGCAGCGCCGTGGAGGCTGGGGAGGCGGCCCGGCGGCACGCGCGCCGAGACGACGACGGCT